>OU862884.1:20620000-21210185 GCA_917880725.1 Selenia dentaria | reverse complement strand
TAGTGGTGTAAATACTGACATGAAAAAAGCGCGGGAAACGTTAAACTTGGTGGGCGCGTAAAATTATGTAAATTTTAAATTATCATTTTATGTGTAAATAGTAGAGTCTTATTTTGTACATAATATACATATTATTTAGTTCTAGTATATAGTGTAGTGTATATTTTTTCTGGTAAGTGAATTTTTGTCTTTTTCGAAATGGAGGAGCCCCCTGGCCCAGGGGGCTCTGTTCCTCCAGCTAAGGCTTTCGTAACTATTTCCAATGAATCAGGTATGGAAACTGACGGATCATCGTAATGGATATCTGCTCCATCTTTAAAAAGAAGCCGTCCGAGCAAGGTGTGCAGACATTGCAACAAACGCACACGTAAGCGAAATTCAACCTCTGTAGCTCTACCATGAGTTGACAATATTGACACCAATCGATGCTCGCTAGCGACTGTCGACGAAAATTTGTATGAAAAAAGAACAGTGCCACCTTGCGGTCACTTGTAGAACTAAAATCGGCACCACAAGTTTATTTTATTAACAGTCGCTTCGAAAACGAATCGTGAGTCGATAGCGACAATCGATGTCGATACGCGATTTGCTTGGATTTTCACTCAAACGGTACCATAAGTCATTATTTTGACAATCGCCTTCGAAAATTTCGATAGACGTTAGCGACTACGCCACTCACGAGAATTTTGAGGTGTGGAATCGCGTGAAAGGGAAAATAACCTATCGAGTTTCAATTCAAAATACTTACATAGTCAAATAATTTTATTTGTATTACGATAAAAATGGCAGGAATAATTTATTTGGCTTTGAATATGGCGACAGCAGCTGAAAATGAAGATCAGCGACGAGAATTCCCAATTTCAAGCCGAAATGAGAAAACAAGTTGGATGTCCACTAAACCTTGAAGACGCTTGACTTTATAAAAGCATCTTACCTGTGTATGCTTTTGAAGACATTTAATTGTGGATTCAACAGATTTAATACCATCACAAAGAGTCTCACTAGGTCTAAGGTAAGCTGTAAACATATCTATTTTTTACATATTTGAGGTTATGCTAACAACTTACAAATAAAACTACAGGCTATTTATTATTATTTTATTATAAACCCAGATAGGTATACTACTTTTTATCTTTGCATTACAGGTTTTATTTGCATTGCTGTTCTATGCACGGCACGGGGACCACCCAAAAAGTATTTGAAGCAGCAAATCATTTTTCCCAGGAGGCAGTGTCAGAATAATTAATACTCCGAGGAGATCAGTGTGCAGAATCTCCTGAGTAGCTACACAGTAAGAAAACACCAAAACTGTTGGGATGACAGGAAGGACTGTAAACATGCAAAATCCATGTTTCCAACCCTAAACAAAAATACTACGAACAAATTACTATAATTACAACGTCAGGACCTTCCCCTAATGGTGGGCATTATCACTGCTCACAGTTATCTAAATTACCAGTTGCACAAGATCGGAGCTACGGACAGCCCACTATCTGGAGACTGTCTGCAGAAGGACAAGACTGTGCAGACTGTGTTGCTGCACTGCAGGGCTACGGAAGATATTAGAGCAAAAACAGGATTACTGGAGGTCTACTCCAGAACACATGATGCATCATCAGCATCATCGACGATTGTTCATACAACATCTCAAACTACATTGCAGCAGTTGTGCCAGCGCCCCAAGGCCTTACTCCTCTATGTGAAGAAGTTAGGCTGGCTTGAGTAAATGTTGGCAGGGTGGAATGCACAAAATACCCCAAGCTGGACGTCAGTGCAGGCCTCATCACCCCCAAAACGAATAAGAATAAGAGATCAGTGTATCTAAATAGAAGAAATCACTGTTGCTCTAACTAAACCATGTACCTAAACATCTTAAATACAATCATCAAGTTTCCAAACACAAAAGAGGATAGGAATGTTATAAAACAATGGTAGCTTACTATATTTTTTATATATAATGAAATTTCTATTGACTATTTTTATCAGACACTGTTTTCAGATTTAATAGTAAATTTATAATCCCAAGGGTAATTGGATGTGTTGATGGAAGACAAATTGAAATATTTACACCAAGCTTAAAAGATGAGCACTAATATTATGGCAGGAAGTTATCTAGGTCATTGGTAGTAATTCGCTTGTTAAGCACAACTAAATTAGCGAACTAAAATCTGTTTTTAGTAAATTATCATCTGTTCTGTTAATTATAATTTATAATCTGTTCATGTTATGTCCAAATTCATATAATGTTTGCAAGTGACAATTCTTAAATTTGCCATTTCTGTTTAATTGTGGATATGTTTAGTGCAAATTTAACCGTCATGTAAGTTCGTGCTCTCTAAACCAGTCTAACTGATGTAAAACTACCCATATTTGAATAGAATAATCTTATGTTTATAATATCATTGTAAGTGTAACACGAATGTGGATTTTAGTATTAACATAATAAGAACTACCATAGTTTAGAGAAATTTAGTTTAGTATATGCACAAGCGAATAGTCTTTTTTCCCAGAAGTTTTACTGCTAGGAATTATTGTTCAACATTTCACAATCATAATTTCCACAACACATTTTACAGCTAATCCTTTTTCCTGGAAATTATGATTGTGAAATTACTGTAATTATAGGGGTTATTCTTTGTACTATGTAGTCATGTTTCTCTAGCAAAAATATTCCTTCTGGTTTCTGCAATATCTCTTACTCACAAATTCATGTGCACACTAACAAAATTTCTTTCTTTCATAGAATCCTACTCGTATGAACGTGGAGAAGTGGTGATGAAAGCAATAATTGCAGTGAACCGATAGTGTATAGGACATTGCATGATCAATTAGCTTGGAGAATAAGTAATAATATTTAGTGATAATAAATAACATCTTTATTTGTATTCAAAACGTTTTATTTCAACATACAACTTCCAGAACAGTTCAGAAAAAAACTGAGTGGCCCACATCATGGCCTACTCACCAAAAACATTAGTCTTACTTATGTAGTATGTATGTCTTTTATTTCACCTACCTTAAAACATATAGGAATCATATATCAACTTAATCTTTACTATCACATCATTCAGGTACAATGATTATATTTAAAAAGCTACAAACATGTATAGAAATGATTTATCTGCTTTTTATTTACAATAACATCAGATAATTTACTATGGTGGTTTTTAAAACTAGGATCATAATAACATTCACACTCATACCCCCATTAGAATTCCCCTGTGTCATGGAAAGCATGGACACTTGTGAAAAACATTAAGTTCCAGGCCAAATATGTCTGTCATTGCCAGGGATCAAACCTGGCAACCCTCTGTTCGAAGGTAGGGTCTAGCTAGGAAGGTAGAGTAACATGGTGGCTCGTCATGTACCAATTTAATACAATATGCATATGAGTTTACTCGTTTTATTGTTTTCTAATCATCTAGGTATTACTAATTATCTAATTAAAACTAATATGTATAGGTAGTTGTGGAAACATTTGAGGAAGGCCAACTTCAACACAATTATCGTTTTCCAATAACATCAGTTAGTTTTTCTCCTAACTCCGTCCCTCAAATCAAGCTGTCTCTGCATCTTGCTGGAAAACCTGCCGTTCATTGTCAGCTTTCACAAATGCCTGCTTTGCTAGTTTCGATTGTGAGGCTGGGTCCTCCTGCGGCTTGAAAAGGATGTGGTACCAGTAGCTCTAGTGGTCCATTAGCAGGCTTGCTAAGGTCTCCATTTCCTGTAAAGTATAAGTAAGTATTAAGTAACAAAATACATGTAAGTAACTCATGTAGGTGATGACTATTATTATAGGTTTACTTTATCTCTCAGATTAAGAAGCGAAGGCTAAGGCCTATGTTATTGTAGGAATTAACGTTATTATTATGTTTTTACACAAGTACGTATAGAGGTTATGTATGGTTAGTATGTCTGAGAGAGAATCACAATACAATAATCCCTGTTACTTCATTTTTCACATCGTCTTCGTGTATGACTAGAAAGCAACAGTACAGTAGAGATCATTGTAGAAATAATGTAAGAAAATTGATCAATAAACTAAATCGGGCTAAGTTACTAGTACTTACTAGTTCCATGAACTCCACCAGCATAAAAACATTTGGATGGGCTCATTCTCGCCATTTCTTGATTTAAAAAGAAACACTTTTAACTGGTTTTAATATACTATTTATTGTATGTACTTGTTACAAAACAAAATATATATCTTTTTCATACAATTTTTTCTTTGTCTTCTTCTCCGCAAATACCAGTCGAAAGAGGAGCTGTCAGCTACGTATAATGAATATAAATTCGAAAGTAATGGACTTCACAGTAAGTAATAAGTAAATTAAGCTTATTTTATTTTGTTGGTTTATATTGACGTCATACGCTCTCCTTCTTAAGTACGTTGATAGAAAAAGACAACATAATACGTGTGAAGCTAGTTCTTAGATAATGCCAACATAAAGAAATAACCAAATCGACACGAGACCCGCTAACGAGTATCAAATTGTCGAAAGCACCTTTTTAACGACTCATGGTGCCAATTAAATCAGCTCGCAATCGACGATCGTGTAGACGCTAGCGAGTATCGGCTATCGATGACGTTTTACGTTGCCAACTCATGGTAGAGCTACTGATTTAATTGGCACCATGAGTCGTTAAAAACGTGCTTTCGACAATTCGATACTCGTTAGCGGGTCTCGTGTCGATTTGGTTATTTCTTTATGTTGGCATTATCTAAGAACTAGCTTCACACGTATTATGTTGTCTTTTTCTATCAACGTACGTAAGAAGGAGAGCGTATGACGTCAATATAAACCAACAAAACAAAATAAGCTTAATTTACTTATTACTTACTGTGAACTCCATTACTTTCGAATTTATATTCATTATACGTAGCTGACAGCTCCTCTTTCGACTGGTATTTGCGGAGAAGAAGACAAAGAGAAAATTGTATGAAGAAGATATTTATTTTGTTTTGTAACAAGTACATACAATAAATAGTATATTAAAACCAGTTAAAAGTGTTTCTTTTTAAATCAAGAAATAGCGAAAATGAGCCCATCCAAATGTTTTTATGCTGGTGGAGTTCATGAAACTAGTAAGTACTAGTAACTTAGCCCGAATTAGTTTATTGATCAATTTTCTTACATTATTTCTACAATGATCTCTACTGTACTGTTGCTTTCTAATCATACACGACGATATGTGAAAAATAAAGTAACAGGGATTATTGTATTGTGATTCTCTCTCAGGCATACTAACCATACATAACCTCTATACGGACTTGTGTAAAAACATAATAATAACGTTAATTCCTACAATAACATAGGCCTTAGCCTTCGCTTCTTAATCTGGGAGATAAAGTAAACCTATAATAATAGTCATCACCTACATGAGTTACTTACATGTATTTTATTTTAAAATTACAAATTATGTTCCTTGTAAACTTAATACTTACTTATACTTTACAGGAAATGGAGACCTTAGCAAGCCTGCTAATGGACCACTAGAGCTACTGGTACCACATCCTTTTCAAGCCGCAGGAGGACCCCTCACAATCGAAACTAGCAAAGCAGGCATTTGTGAAAGCTGACAATGAACGGCAGGTTTTCCAGCAAGATGCAGAGACAGCTTGATTTGAGGTACGGAGTTAGGAGAAAAACTAACTGATGTTATTGGAAAACGATAATTGTGTTGAAGTTGGTCTTCCTCAAATGTTTCCACAACTACCTATACATATTAGTTGTAATTAGATAATTAGTAATAGATGATTTGTAAACAATAAAACAAGTAAACTCATATTGTATTAAATAGGTACATGACGAGCCACCATGTTACTCTACCTTCGAACAGAGGGTTGCCAGGTTTGATCCCTGGCAATGACAGACATATTTGGCCCGGAACTTAATGACACAGGGGAATTCTAATGGGGGTATGAGTGTGAATGTTATTATGATCCTAGTTTTAAAAACAACCATAGTAAATTATCTGATATTATTGTAAATAAAAAGCAGATAAATCATTTCTATACATGTTTGTAGCTTTTTAAATATAATCATTGTACCTGAATGATGTGATAGTAAAGATTAAGTTGATATATGATTCCTATATGTTTTAAGGTAGGTGAAATAAAAGACATACATACTACATAAGTAAGACTAATGTTTTTGGTGAGTAGGCCATGATGTGGGCCACTCAGTTTTTTTCTGAACTATTCTGTAAGTTGTATGTTGAAATAAAATGTTTTGAATACAAATAAAGATGTTATTTATTATCACTAAATATTATTACTTATTCTCCAAGCTAATTGATCATGCAATGTCCTATACACTATCGGTTCACTGCAATTATTGCTTTCATCACCACTTCTCCACATTCATACGAGTAGGATTCTATGAAAGAAAGAAATTTTGTTAGTGTGCACATGAATTTGTGAATAAAAGATATTGCAGAGACCATATGGAATATTTTTGCTAGAGAAACATGACTACATAGTATAAAGAATAAGCCCTATAATTACAGTAACTTCACAATCATAATTTCCACAACACATTTTACAGCTAATCCTTTTCGTTCAAATGTCAGTTAAAGAAGATATTTGAAGCATGTTTTAAAAACCTCCATACAGCTAACCTATTCAAACTGAAATGTTGAACAATAATAATTTTCCTAGCAGTAAAACTTCTGGGAAAAAAAGACTATTGTTTTATTGCTATTTAGTGATTCGCTTGTGTATATACTAAACTAAATTTCTCTAAACTATGGTAGTTTTTATTATGTTAATACTAAAATCCACATTCATGTTACACTTACAATGATAATTATAAACATAACTATTTAAATATGGGTAGTTTTACATCAGTTAGAATGGTTTAGAGAGCATGAACTTACATGATGGTTAAATTTGCACTAAACATATCCACAATCAAACAGAAATGGCAAATTTAAGTATTGTCACTTGCAAACATTATATGAATTTGGACATAAACATGAATAGATTATAATTAACAGAACAGATAATAATTTACTAAAAACAGATTTTAGTTTGCTAATTTTGTTTGGTGTTCTTAACAAGCGAATTACTACCAATGACCTGGATAACTTCCTGCCATAATATTAGTGCTCATCTTTTAAGCTTGGTGTAAATATTTCAAAATGTCTTCCATCAACACATCCAATTACCCTTGGGATTATAAATTATTAATTATTCTGACACTGCCTCCTGGGAAAAATGATTTGCAGCTTCAAATACTTTTTGGGTGGTTCCCGTGCTGTGCATAGAACAGCAATGCAAATAAAACCTGTAATGCAATTTTATCGTAATACAAATAAAATTATTTGATTATGTAAGTATTTTGAATTGAAACTCGATAGGTTATTTTCCCTTTCACACGATTCCACACCTCAAAATTCTCGTGAGTGGCGTAGTCGCTAACGTCTATCGAAATTTTCGAAGGCGATTATCAAAATAATGACTTATGGTACCGTTTGAGTGAAAATCCAAGCAAATCGCGTATCGACATTGATTGTCGCTATCGACTCACGATTCGTTTTCGAAGCGACTGATAACATTCGCACCAGAGCCCCAAGATACAAGCCCTGTGCTTAGTTTGGGGCTAACTGATATACTTCCGAATTCGTACCTTTTCTATCTGAATAAGACTGTGTACTAAATAGCTATAACTATGTTAAGTTTATTTAAGTTTCATACAGCAATTTATATAATATGTGTACTTTTAATTTTATATATTAATCTCTTTTTTGTAATATAATATCAGCTTACTGGCTCCTGGTAACTTTGCACCAGAGTCCCAAGATACAAGCCTTGTGCTTAGTTTGGGGCTCACTGATAGGTATACTTTTGTGTTCTATGTTAATTTTAGTTAAGTTTTTTACAGTAAGCTGTTCATATTGTGTATTTTTTACTCTGGGTAAATAAATTTATCTTATCTTAACTAAACAGTGCCTAAGTGGTATTTAAATATTTCTTACCAATAAACGCTATTTATCCAGTAGTTCGTTATGCAATAGATAATATGAAAATTTATTTTATGTTGACAACATTTAAACTAAAAGGCATTATGAAAGACCCAAAATACTAAAAAGAAGTAAAATTAAGAGATTTATGTACTTGTCGTTGTCAAATCTGATTAATTTGCTTTAGGTGTGCTTTTTTTATTTTGGAAGCTTATGCAATTGCCAATTTCCTACATAGACGTGATAAAGTCTGCTGGCTCATGCCGTGAATATCAGCACAGTCTTCTTGGTCTGTAAGTAAATATATCAGCGACAAAGCCATTTAATTAAGAAAAAAAAATATATATTTGTGAATGGGTGTGTAATGAGAGAAATCCATTGCCTTTTTTGTTTGTCGCAGTTAGCCCTGTATAGATACCACCGGCTCCGGGGGGAGCACGGTGGTTATGTGGGAGTTTCCGTAGCATACCCACTAAAATACAACAACAGTCTCCATCACTGCCGCTTATGGCGGGAACGCTTTCGCACACGGCCGCGAACCCGCTGCGGCTGTCCGTTGCTGGATTCCTCTCGCTTGCAGCAAGCCGGAACACATGGCGAGCCGCAACCGCCTCGGGAGACCAAACCTGCAAATTGACACCAGACTCCCCTAAGTCTGGGCGTCCGAGGTCCCCCTGCGAGTTGAGTACCACCTGGTACTCACCTGACGGTAAGGTGGGGCCACCACCTGCTACTTTGGCCGCAGAGGATAGGGACATCGGTGCCTCTCAATACCGACAGGCCACTTCCCTCTTCCCCTTTTGCCTTTTACGGCACCGTCAAGGCCACGGAAGGTAGGGAGAGCGGCTCAATACCGGGACTCCTCACCCGCCGCGGCCTCCAACTCTCAGCCCGCCTCAGTTGCGGTGGCGCCCATACACCATCGCAACCTACAGTGACCGCTCCCATGTGGACTTGAAGAACAATAGGAGCGGTCCCACCCCGGGCCCGCCAGGTATCTCCTATCAATGGCAGGCCCATTAGTTCGGGGGGAGAGAACTCCATTGCGTAGGCCAACTTAGCAAGTAGTTACTTACTTCGTGTCAACCCCAGTATCTTAGAACTGCCATGACTTGTAAGTCTACCGGTAGGTATACCCGTCTATTACCAACCGACCAAACACAATAAAAGAAATATGGTTTATTTTTACAAACAAACATAACCGCCTTGAATATGTACGAAATTAAAAATCCAGTATGAAATTAATGTGAGTCCATATTAAAGGTATCAGGTTTCCAACAAAAAAATAATTGTTCAAATCGGATTATAAATAACGGACTTATGAGGTAACAAATATTTAAAACAATAGAACCTAATTACGAACCTACTCCTTTTAGATGTCGGTTAAAAATAAACTAAAAATAAAAAAAAAAGAATTGCCTATTTTTTTTAATTTGCTTTCAAACGACGGAACCGGCTTTGTATAAAGATATTGCGTCGCGTGTCATACAATATTATATTTAAAGAAAAGAACTAATTGAGAACCTACTTCTTTTTTTGATGTCGGTTAAAACATTTGTTGATAAACTATTATGAAAACGTATTAACGTAACGTATATACTGAATATTAAGATTACCCAATAATAGGGTAAACCTTATAGGCTTTACCATGGCAACACTTTCTATGTTCCAAGCAATAACCTATATTTCTATTTTAATTTATTTAAAATATTGGTTTCCAAGTTACTTACGTGTGAAATGTGATTCCATCCTCTTTTTATGTTTTGTAGTTTGTTTTATACACCCTTTCACGACACAATTCGTCATTTTGACTGGTAAATTTGTCGATTTACTTTACGTGTTGTTTCTACGCGCAGCGATAGTTCGACTGACCAGTCAAGGCGTTTCGTTGTGCGTGTGAGTGTGTATGTAATTGTGTATGTACACGGCGAGGCGTAGTTTTACCGGCCTCACATTTCTGTTCACAACATTCTGTCTTGACTGTTTTTATTTTGTCTGAGACTCCAAGGAGGGTTTGTGTGTCTTCTGATAAATTTACAACTCAATCTGACAGACATGTGGCCACCATATTCCTATAACAAGGGCAGGAGGCTGTTTAGTTTGACAGCTGTTTTAAGTAGTACTTATCTACTCGATAAAGTTATGCAACGTTTATTAGTAAGAAATTTGCCTATACAACGGCTAAGTAATGATTAAAATTTAAATAGCGTTTATTAGTAAGGCTGTAAATGTTAGTATAAGGTGCAGCGCACACGACACACTTTTTGTGCGATCGTGTCTGCAGCGCACAAAAAGTGTGCATGGTGCGCAAAAAGTCCGTCACGGATTTTTCACAGACTCAAGCACACGACGCACATCTTTAATAATTCCGTCGGCAGAGCTGTAGGGACGTACACGCTTTGGAAATGCAAAGATTGCGATGTATTATTTTATACTTGAAGTCTACGAAGAAATAATAGTCAGGAAGCATAATTCAGAACAAATTCCACACAAAAAGTGGCCCTTCAAATCTAAACGACGTATGATTCCAAATACAAATTACTTCCGAGGTTACAAATAGACAGTCATATTCGGTGATTGGTTTAAATTCAGAAGGAAAGCAGGGATTGGTTTACGTGCTGCAACGTCTACAATGACAGCAGAGTCATAGAGGCGTGGACGATGTTATGCAACAAGTGGACTGGACCAACTTAATAATAAATCAATCGTAAATCTTGTATGTCTCGCGAAATATGATTAATTTTTTAGGTTTTTGTCTAGAAAACATTAGAAGAGATTCTTCGCAATGTAGTAAAGAAAGATTATGAAACATTTTAGGCTTATTCATTTTACCAAAAAAAAAGTACTTATTTGCCAGCTGGATGATTTTCAGTGGTCACAGAATTCCTTCATTATCAATTTAGAAAATTCAATCAATTTATAGAATTACTTTAGAAAAGCACTGTGTTGATATTACTGACAAATTAATTCAACTCAGGTAAACCACTTTAAAAATTGCAGAGGGTGAATTTTTATTAGCTTGAAAAATTAAACGTGCTTTAATTTGACCAAACAATGAACTGTTTTTAATGCTATATAGTTGCCTATATTACATACCAACTGTAGGCAATCGTTTATTGTTCATTGTCTGTAGTATCTCTTTAGAGCGTAAACGCTTTGGAGGGGCCAATTCGCGTTTTTACTATGTGTTTGAAGAGTCACATAATAATGATTGATATAGTATATTAGAGTCTGGCTAACGAAAGTGGATACTGGATTTTTTTGCAAACTTTTTATATGACAACACTAAAGTGTTCCTACCATCGGATATTTACCCTACAAATTGGGGTATTTTAAGCAGAAAGTACTTAGGAACAATTCATTTCAAAAAGGCATTTTTAAAACAAACTTATTTTAAACATTTTATAAAATGAGTTTTAAAAATTCGTACGTGTGCTAAAATTGTATTCATCGAAAATAAGTATCGTATGTACGTGTTGGATCATTTCAAGAGCTACACTAAGCCTTAAGTTGGTATAATAAATAGCTTAATTAATTAGGTACACTATTTACTAGAGAAAACCTTGGCAATTTTATTTTAAAGAAATTAATTTTCGGCTGTTTTCCGAAAGATTTGGTAAAATCAGAATCAGTGTATGGTATCCCTATCTCTGACGCAACAAGATGGCGTGTTTATTATAATATCATCATATCGTTCAATTAATAATGAACGTTCATTTTTGTTTTTCTTAAATTCATAACCGTTGGCTAATAATATGCGACGGAGAGTTTCACGACATCCACCAAATTTTATACTTTCTTTTAACTCTACCAACAAAGATCTTAATGTTGGTACTTGTTTCCTCACACAGTAAAATTCGTTTACTTTATTACGAATAACATCCATATCGAAACTATCTAAGTTCGATACTTTTGAAGGGTGAGGTCGTTTTTTACCTGGAGTCCTCCAGACCCCTTCGTTCACCGCAACTTCTTTTTTAATTCTCTTCAATGTAATAACACTTACATCTGTAAAAAGAATAAAATAAAATGTCAATTATCGTGAGTCTCATATCTAAGAAATAATAGAAAATACACAAGTATTACAAAACTAGTCTAAGATTTACGTTGAGTGAAAACTTACCGGTGAGTGAAGATAGTTCTTCTAAGTACTGGTTCTGCGATTTCATCATATCTTTTTGATCTAAATCTGTGACCTTTTCAATTGCTTGTTTTACTTCAGCAGTTCGTGCATTATCCTCAAGACTATCTGTAAAAGAACAATACATTATCTAAAGTAACTAAAACTAATATGGACTTATTTAAAATAAAAAAATATCAAGACATTTTGACCGTACTAACCTAAAAAATCAGTCACAGTACGTAAACAATCCTGTTTTTCTCGCAATACGGCTTATTTCACAAGCTTTTTCTCTTCATATTTCGAAATCATACAAAACAATAGTTTTCTTCAATAGCACTTCACTCTTTATAGTTTTATTCATTTTTATAGCATTAACACGGATATATCACAACAAAACTATACGCAAGTCAACCACAACGAAACATCAAAAACACGCCATCTTGTTGCGTCAGAGATAGGGATACCATACACTGATTCTGATTTTACCAAATCTTTCGGAAAACAGCCGAAAATTAATTTCTTTAAAATAAAATTGCCAAGGTTTTCTCTAGTAAATAGTGTACCTAATTAATTAAGCTATTTATTAGACCAACTTAAGGCTTAGTGTAGCTCTTGAAATGATCCAACACGTACATACGATACTTATTTTCGATGAATACAATTTTAGCACACGTACGAATTTTTAAAACTCATTTTATAAAATGTTTAAAATAAGTTTGTTTTAAAAATGCCTTTTTGAAATGAATTGTTCCTAAGTACTTTCTGCTTAAAATACCCCAATTTGTAGGGTAAATATCCGATGGTAGGAACACTTTAGTGTTGTCATATAAAAAGTTTGCAAAAAAATCCAGTATCCACTTTCGTTAGCCAGACTCTAATATACTATATCAATCATTATTATGTGACTCTTCAAACACATAGTAAAAACGCGAATTGGCCCCTCCAAAGCGTTTACGCTCTAAAGAGATACTACAGACAATGAACAATAAACGATTGCCTACAGTTGGTATGTAATATAGGCAACTATATAGCATTAAAAACAGTTCATTGTTTGGTCAAATTAAAGCACGTTTAATTTTTCAAGCTAATAAAAATTCACCCTCTGCAATTTTTAAAGTGGTTTACCTGAGTTGAATTAATTTGTCAGTAATATCAACACAGTGCTTTTCTAAAGTAATT
The DNA here is from genome assembly GCA_917880725.1 of Selenia dentaria. Lineage (NCBI taxonomy): Eukaryota > Metazoa > Arthropoda > Insecta > Lepidoptera > Geometridae > Selenia > Selenia dentaria. Next base: position 21,196,918 of record OU862884.1, on the reverse strand, counting down.
CTATAAATTGATTGAATTTTCTAAATTGATAATGAAGGAATTCTGTGACCACTGAAAATCATCCAGCTGGCAAATAAGTACTTTTTTTTTGGTAAAATGAATAAGCCTAAAATGTTTCATAATCTTTCTTTACTACATTGCGAAGAATCTCTTCTAATGTTTTCTAGACAAAAACCTAAAAAATTAATCATATTTCGCGAGACATACAAGATTTACGATTGATTTATTATTAAGTTGGTCCAGTCCACTTGTTGCATAACATCGTCCACGCCTCTATGACTCTGCTGTCATTGTAGACGTTGCAGCACGTAAACCAATCCCTGCTTTCCTTCTGAATTTAAACCAATCACCGAATATGATATACTGTCTATTTGTAACCTCGGAAGTAATTTGTATTTGGAATCATACGTCGTTTAGATTTGAAGGGCCACTTTTTGTGTGGAATTTGTTCTGAATTATGCTTCCTGACTATTATTTCTTCGTAGACTTCAAGTATAAAATAATACATCGCAATCTTTGCATTTCCAAAGCGTGTACGTCCCTACAGCTCTGCCGACGGAATTATTAAAGATGTGCGTCGTGTGCTTGAGTCTGTGAAAAATCCGTGACGGACTTTTTGCGCACCATGCACACTTTTTGTGCGCTGCAGACACGATCGCACAAAAAGTGTGTCGTGTGCGCTGCACCTTATACTAACATTTACAGCCTTACTAATAAACGCTATTTAAATTTTAATCATTACTTAGCCGTTGTATAGGCAAATTTCTTACTAATAAACGTTGCATAACTTTATCGAGTAGATAAGTACAACTTAAAACAGCTGTCAAACTAAACAGCCTCCTGCCCTTGTTTAAATAGGAATATGGTGGCCACATGTCTGTCAGATTGAGTTGTAAATTTATCAGAAGACACACAAACCCTCCTTGGAGTCTCAGACAAAATAAAAACAGTCAAGACAGAATGTTGTGAACAGAAATGTGAGGCCGGTAAAACTACGCCTCGCCGTGTACATACACAATTACATACACACTCACACGCACAACGAAACGCCTTGACTGGTCAGTCGAACTATCGCTGCGCGTAGAAACAACACGTAAAGTAAATCGACAAATTTACCAGTCAAAATGACGAATTGTGTCGTGAAAGGGTGTATAAAACAAACTACAAAACATAAAAAGAGGATGGAATCACATTTCACACGTAAGTAACTTGGAAACCAATATTTTAAATAAATTAAAATAGAAATATAGGTTATTGCTTGGAACATAGAAAGTGTTGCCATGGTAAAGCCTATAAGGTTTACCCTATTATTGGGTAATCTTAATATTCAGTATATACGTTACGTTAATACGTTTTCATAATAGTTTATCAACAAATGTTTTAACCGACATCAATAAAAGAAGTAGGTTCTCAATTAGTTCTTTTCTTTAAATATAATATTGTATGACACGCGACGCAATATCTTTATACAAAGCCGGTTCCGTCGTTTGAAAGCAAATTAAAAAAAATAGGCAATTCTTTTTTTTTTATTTTTAGTTTATTTTTAACCGACATCTAAAAGGAGTAGGTTCGTAATTAGGTTCTATTGTTTTAAATATTTGTTACCTCATAAGTCCGTTATTTATAATCCGATTTGAACAATTATTTTTTTGTTGGAAACCTGATACCTTTAATATGGACTCACATTAATTTCATACTGGATTTTTAATTTCGTACATATTCAAGGCGGTTATGTTTGTTTGTAAAAATAAACCATATTTCTTTTATTGTGTTTGGTCGGTTGGTAATAGACGGGTATACCTACCGGTAGACTTACAAGTCATGGCAGTTCTAAGATACTGGGGTTGACACGAAGTAAGTAACTACTTGCTAAGTTGGCCTACGCAATGGAGTTCTCTCCCCCCGAACTAATGGGCCTGCCATTGATAGGAGATACCTGGCGGGCCCGGGGTGGGACCGCTCCTATTGTTCTTCAAGTCCACATGGGAGCGGTCACTGTAGGTTGCGATGGTGTATGGGCGCCACCGCAACTGAGGCGGGCTGAGAGTTGGAGGCCGCGGCGGGTGAGGAGTCCCGGTATTGAGCCGCTCTCCCTACCTTCCGTGGCCTTGACGGTGCCGTAAAAGGCAAAAGGGGAAGAGGGAAGTGGCCTGTCGGTATTGAGAGGCACCGATGTCCCTATCCTCTGCGGCCAAAGTAGCAGGTGGTGGCCCCACCTTACCGTCAGGTGAGTACCAGGTGGTACTCAACTCGCAGGGGGACCTCGGACGCCCAGACTCAGGGGAGTCTGGTGTCAATTTGCAGGTTTGGTCTCCCGAGGCGGTTGCGGCTCGCCATGTGTTCCGGCTTGCTGCAAGCGAGAGGAATCCAGCAACGGACAGCCGCAGCGGGTTCGCGGCCGTGTGCGAAAGCGTTCCCGCCATAAGCGGCAGTGATGGAGACTGTTGTTGTATTTTAGTGGGTATGCTACGGAAACTCCCACATAACCACCGTGCTCCCCCCGGAGCCGGTGGTATCTATACAGGGCTAACTGCGACAAACAAAAAAGGCAATGGATTTCTCTCATTACACACCCATTCACAAATATATATTTTTTTTTCTTAATTAAATGGCTTTGTCGCTGATATATTTACTTACAGACCAAGAAGACTGTGCTGATATTCACGGCATGAGCCAGCAGACTTTATCACGTCTATGTAGGAAATTGGCAATTGCATAAGCTTCCAAAATAAAAAAAGCACACCTAAAGCAAATTAATCAGATTTGACAACGACAAGTACATAAATCTCTTAATTTTACTTCTTTTTAGTATTTTGGGTCTTTCATAATGCCTTTTAGTTTAAATGTTGTCAACATAAAATAAATTTTCATATTATCTATTGCATAACGAACTACTGGATAAATAGCGTTTATTGGTAAGAAATATTTAAATACCACTTAGGCACTGTTTAGTTAAGATAAGATAAATTTATTTACCCAGAGTAAAAAATACACAATATGAACAGCTTACTGTAAAAAACTTAACTAAAATTAACATAGAACACAAAAGTATACCTATCAGTGAGCCCCAAACTAAGCACAAGGCTTGTATCTTGGGACTCTGGTGCAAAGTTACCAGGAGCCAGTAAGCTGATATTATATTACAAAAAAGAGATTAATATATAAAATTAAAAGTACACATATTATATAAATTGCTGTATGAAACTTAAATAAACTTAACATAGTTATAGCTATTTAGTACACAGTCTTATTCAGATAGAAAAGGTACGAATTCGGAAGTATATCAGTTAGCCCCAAACTAAGCACAGGGCTTGTATCTTGGGGCTCTGGTGCGAATGTTATCAGTCGCTTCGAAAACGAATCGTGAGTCGATAGCGACAATCAATGTCGATACGCGATTTGCTTGGATTTTCACTCAAACGGTACCATAAGTCATTATTTTGATAATCGCCTTCGAAAATTTCGATAGACGTTAGCGACTACGCCACTCACGAGAATTTTGAGGTGTGGAATCGTGTGAAAGGGAAAATAACCTATCGAGTTTCAATTCAAAATACTTACATAATCAAATAATTTTATTTGTATTACGATAAAATTGCATTACAGGTTTTATTTGCATTGCTGTTCTATGCACAGCACGGGAACCACCCAAAAAGTATTTGAAGCTGCAAATCATTTTTCCCAGGAGGCAGTGTCAGAATAATTAATAATTTATAATCCCAAGGGTAATTGGATGTGTTGATGGAAGACATTTTGAAATATTTACACCAAGCTTAAAAGATGAGCACTAATATTATGGCAGGAAGTTATCCAGGTCATTGGTAGTAATTCGCTTGTTAAGAACACCAAACAAAATTAGCAAACTAAAATCTGTTTTTAGTAAATTATTATCTGTTCTGTTAATTATAATCTATTCATGTTTATGTCCAAATTCATATAATGTTTGCAAGTGACAATACTTAAATTTGCCATTTCTGTTTGATTGTGGATATGTTTAGTGCAAATTTAACCATCATGTAAGTTCATGCTCTCTAAACCATTCTAACTGATGTAAAACTACCCATATTTAAATAGTTATGTTTATAATTATCATTGTAAGTGTAACATGAATGTGGATTTTAGTATTAACATAATAAAAACTACCATAGTTTAGAGAAATTTAGTTTAGTATATACACAAGCGAATCACTAAATAGCAATAAAACAATAGTCTTTTTTTCCCAGAAGTTTTACTGCTAGGAAAATTATTATTGTTCAACATTTCAGTTTGAATAGGTTAGCTGTATGGAGGTTTTTAAAACATGCTTCAAATATCTTCTTTAACTGACATTTGAACGAAAAGGATTAGCTGTAAAATGTGTTGTGGAAATTATGATTGTGAAGTTACTGTAATTATAGGGCTTATTCTTTATACTATGTAGTCATGTTTCTCTAGCAAAAATATTCCATATGGTCTCTGCAATATCTTTTATTCACAAATTCATGTGCACACTAACAAAATTTCTTTCTTTCATAGAATCCTACTCGTATGAATGTGGAGAAGTGGTGATGAAAGCAATAATTGCAGTGAACCGATAGTGTATAGGACATTGCATGATCAATTAGCTTGGAGAATAAGTAATAATATTTAGTGATAATAAATAACATCTTTATTTGTATTCAAAACATTTTATTTCAACATACAACTTACAGAATAGTTCAGAAAAAAACTGAGTGGCCCACATCATGGCCTACTCACCAAAAACATTAGTCTTACTTATGTAGTATGTATGTCTTTTATTTCACCTACCTTAAAACATATAGGAATCATATATCAACTTAATCTTTACTATCACATCATTCAGGTACAATGATTATATTTAAAAAGCTACAAACATGTATAGAAATGATTTATCTGCTTTTTATTTACAATAATATCAGATAATTTACTATGGTTGTTTTTAAAACTAGGATCATAATAACATTCACACTCATACCCCCATTAGAATTCCCCTGTGTCATTAAGTTCCGGGCCAAATATGTCTGTCATTGCCAGGGATCAAACCTGGCAACCCTCTGTTCGAAGGTAGAGTAACATGGTGGCTCGTCATGTACCTATTTAATACAATATGAGTTTACTTGTTTTATTGTTTACAAATCATCTATTACTAATTATCTAATTACAACTAATATGTATAGGTAGTTGTGGAAACATTTGAGGAAGGCCAACTTCAACACAATTATCGTTTTCCAATAACATCAGTTAGTTTTTCTCCTAACTCCGTACCTCAAATCAAGCTGTCTCTGCATCTTGCTGGAAAACCTGCCGTTCATTGTCAGCTTTCACAAATGCCTGCTTTGCTAGTTTCGATTGTGAGGGGTCCTCCTGCGGCTTGAAAAGGATGTGGTACCAGTAGCTCTAGTGGTCCATTAGCAGGCTTGCTAAGGTCTCCATTTCCTGTAAAGTATAAGTAAGTATTAAGTTTACAAGGAACATAATTTGTAATTTTAAAATAAAATACATGTAAGTAACTCATGTAGGTGATGACTATTATTATAGGTTTACTTTATCTCCCAGATTAAGAAGCGAAGGCTAAGGCCTATGTTATTGTAGGAATTAACGTTATTATTATGTTTTTACACAAGTCCGTATAGAGGTTATGTATGGTTAGTATGCCTGAGAGAGAATCACAATACAATAATCCCTGTTACTTTATTTTTCACATATCGTCGTGTATGATTAGAAAGCAACAGTACAGTAGAGATCATTGTAGAAATAATGTAAGAAAATTGATCAATAAACTAATTCGGGCTAAGTTACTAGTACTTACTAGTTTCATGAACTCCACCAGCATAAAAACATTTGGATGGGCTCATTTTCGCTATTTCTTGATTTAAAAAGAAACACTTTTAACTGGTTTTAATATACTATTTATTGTATGTACTTGTTACAAAACAAAATAAATATCTTCTTCATACAATTTTCTCTTTGTCTTCTTCTCCGCAAATACCAGTCGAAAGAGGAGCTGTCAGCTACGTATAATGAATATAAATTCGAAAGTAATGGAGTTCACAGTAAGTAATAAGTAAATTAAGCTTATTTTGTTTTGTTGGTTTATATTGACGTCATACGCTCTCCTTCTTACGTACGTTGATAGAAAAAGACAACATAATACGTGTGAAGCTAGTTCTTAGATAATGCCAACATAAAGAAATAACCAAATCGACACGAGACCCGCTAACGAGTATCGAATTGTCGAAAGCACGTTTTTAACGACTCATGGTGCCAATTAAATCAGTAGCTCTACCATGAGTTGGCAACGTAAAACGTCATCGATAGCCGATACTCGCTAGCGTCTACACGATCGTCGATTGCGAGCTGATTTAATTGGCACCATGAGTCGTTAAAAAGGTGCTTTCGACAATTTGATACTCGTTAGCGGGTCTCGTGTCGATTTGGTTATTTCTTTATGTTGGCATTATCTAAGAACTAGCTTCACACGTATTATGTTGTCTTTTTCTATCAACGTACTTAAGAAGGAGAGCGTATGACGTCAATATAAACCAACAAAATAAAATAAGCTTAATTTACTTATTACTTACTGTGAAGTCCATTACTTTCGAATTTATATTCATTATACGTAGCTGACAGCTCCTCTTTCGACTGGTATTTGCGGAGAAGAATATAGGTAGACTCCGTCTTGCTTTTATGACTCGTAAAATAATGAATTTCTGAATTGTGTTTTATTTTGTAAATTTGATTCTTTGTGTATACCCCCTCTCGGTAGAGTTAAATATTCCTTGGGCCCCTGCGACTTATTTGTGAGTTTTTTTTTTTTTTTTTGTCCTCAACTCGACTCCGTTGAGGAATATGGCGTCGCACGTCATGTGCATTTGCCAGCATCATGTTTTTTTCTAAAATTTTCCAAGTATTCGGCATTGATTCATTTTCAGACTTGACGTGGGAGCGGCAAGGTTTGGAGTATGATTTATAGGAAGTACTCGTATGCACAGTTAAATGTTTTTTTTGTTTGTTTGAAAACGGGGAAACGGATATGTTATTAATTTATAAGGAATAAGGGAAATTATAGGGTCAGAGGAGTTATGTATAGGAAGATAATACATCTAAAAATAAGTCTACATACAATTTAATAATATTAAGAGAAAAATATTAAAATATATATCATTATTTTAAACCATTTTTTTTACAAATTGATGTCATTAGCCTCAATGAATGAAGCAATGACTTTATATATAGGTATATAATTAGAAGATAATAAACATAATACGTTAGTAGGAAGAGGTACATCAAGATCTATCAGACTTTGGTATAGAAAAGAATAATCATATCGCGGGCAATTAAGAAAAATGTGGTTAGAATCACCCACATCCTGCCCACATTCACAACTATTTGAATTTAGTATACGTATCCGAGCAAGGTGTGCTGGAGTGCACATGTGTCCCAGTCTCATTCGTATAATCACGGATGTAGCTCTTTTGTTCAACTTAGCCATATAAAACTAGGGTTTTACAGGAATGTTAGGTTGAACACGGAAGTAATACTTTCCTTTTAATTGAGCGCTCTTTTTCCAAGCTTCACTCCAAGATTGTTGACGAAAAGGTTTGGTGTTAGCGCCGCTAACGGAACGTAAAAGGAACCGGACGTTCCCCGCGCGCCCGCGCCGCCATGACGCCACTTCTGCTCCAGACGCCGTGCTCACCGCAGGCGCTTCATATTATAGTTTTACTTTTATATTCGTTACTGTACAATTTACTGGTTATTAAACCACAAGAAAAGAAACATCGTTTTTCTTATTGCAACAACGTCGCCACGGCGGCGACATAATGGTGACCCCGACGTGATTGATCGCTGTAACCTGTCTATGAAGAAACTATCGCCACGAGCGAACCGCCATTTTTTGCTACGGCGCACAGCGATGATCGCACGAAAACTTTCAAACTACGAGTATGACGCCATAGTGTGAAGAGCAGAAGTCCCCTCGCACATCGAAGCAGCGGCGAGGGTCAAATAAACAAAACAGCATCAAGTACGCAGAGGCCAAGAGAACACCAACCCTTCGAGACGTCAGAGCGCCCGCCATTTTTGGTCGCTCGATGCAGGGAAGTGCAATTCAATTTGTGTAATCAATCTTGTCGCGCTATCACAAATTCGTAACAAAACAAAACACGTACCTACGTAAATAGTGTGCAGCAAAAAAAAAAAACAATGAGTATATTAGCAGTAATTTACCGATACGACGCGTAAAAATACTACGATAAGTGCAATGGCAGTTTTGAGCCTGTAGTATGTATATATACCTACCTAGTTGTCGGCGCGCAAAACCCGCACTTATATATCAACAAAATGAAACAATAACAACGAAGTGTTTACCGATACAACGCATAAACTACTTCGATAAGTGCAATGGCAGATTTGAGCCTGTTAGTATATGTACCTAGCTACGAGTACCTAGCACTAAAATCCCGCACTTATTTTGCAATAAAAAATGAAACAATAATAGCAATTGTTTACCGATACAACGCATAAACTACTTGGATAAGTGCAATGGCAGATTTGAGCCCGTTAGTATATGTATACCTACCTAGTTCTCAAATCCCGCACCTATTTTGCAACGAAAAAACGTCAAAGGATTAGCAACTGTTTAGCGATCGACGCGTAAACATTTGACGAGTGCAATGGCAGCCTTGTGGCGCTGTTGAGACGTGATTATGGACACGTAGCCCACAGGCCCGCACTCCTGCAGCAAAATCAAACACGTATTTTGCCTAAATTAGTTAACATGAAATATTAGGTAGCAATCATTTCGACTTATTTGCAACCTAATTTGCGACTGTAATTTGACTCACCTTACAAAATGGTCGAATCCTTACATAGAAACAAACATCACTACCTATTTTATTTGTAAAGTAAACACAGAAGAGGAACTATGACCTTGAACGCGACAGTCCATGTTGTATGCACTACTTAGTGGTTACCAACTAGTAGGTACGTTATTTGCGAATTTGTGATAGCGCGACAAGATTGATTACACAAATTGAATTGCACTTCCCTGCATCGAGCGACCAAAAATGGCGGGCGCTCTGACGTCTCGAAGGGTTGGTGTTCTCTTGGCCTCTGCGTACTTGATGCTGTTTTGTTTATTTGACCCTCGCCGCTGCTTCGATGTGCGAGGGGACTTCTGCTCTTCACACTATGGCGTCATACTCGTAGTTTGAAAGTTTTCGTGCGATCATCGCTGTGCGCCGTAGCAAAAAATGGCGGCTCGCTCGTGGCGATAGTTTCTTCATAGACAGGTTACAGCGATCAATCACGTCGGGGTCACCATTATGTCGCCGCCGTGGCGACGTTGTTGCAATAAGAAAAACGATGTTTCTTTTCTTGTGGTTTAATAACCAGTAAATTGTACAGTAACGAATATAAAAGTAAAACTATAATATGAAGCGCCTGCGGTGAGCACGGCGTCTGGAGCAGAAGTGGCGTCATGGCGGCGCGGGCGCGCGGGGAACGTCCGGTTCCTTTTACGTTCCGTTAGCGGCGCTAACACCAAACCTTTTCGTCAACAATCTTGGAGTGAAGCTTGGAAAAAGAGCGCTCAATTAAAAGGAAAGTATTACTTCCGTGTTCAACCTAACATTCCTGTAAAACCCTAGTTTTATATGGCTAAGTTGAACAAAAGAGCTACATCCGTGATTATACGAATGAGACTGGGACACATGTGCACTCCAGCACACCTTGCTCGGATACGTATACTAAATTCAAATAGTTGTGAATGTGGGCAGGATGTGGGTGATTCTAACCACATTTTTCTAAATTACCCGCGATATGATTATTCGTTTCTATACCAAAGTCTGATAGATCTTGATGTACCTCTTCCTACTAACGTATTATGTTTATTATCTTCTAATTATATACCTATATATAAAGTCATTGCTTCATTCATTGAGGCTAATGACATCAATTTGTAAAAAAAATGGTTTAAAATAATGATATATATTTTAATATTTTTCTCTTAATATTATTAAATTGTATGTAGACTTATTTTTAGATGTATTATCTTCCTATACATAACTCCTCTGACCCTATAATTTCCCTTATTCCTTATAAATTAATAACATATCCGTTTCCCCGTTTTCAAACAAACAAAAAAAACATTTAACTGTGCATACGAGTACTTCCTATAAATCATACTCCAAACCTTGCCGCTCCCACGTCAAGTCTGAAAATGAATCAATGCCGAATACTTGGAAAATTTTAGAAAAAAACATGATGCTGGCAAATGCACATGACGTGCGACGCCATATTCCTCAACGGAGTCGAGTTGAGGACAAAAAAAAAAAAAAAACTCACAAATAAGTCGCAGGGGCCCAAGGAATATTTAACTCTACCGAGAGGGGGTATACACAAAGAATCAAATTTACAAAATAAAACACAATTCAGAAATTCATTATTTTACGAGTCATAAAAGCAAGACGGAGTCTACCTATATGTACAAAAATGTCATCTATTGATTTCGACCCGGCTATAAAACTATGCCTTAAGTTTTTGCATTCGAGCGCTCACGATTCCACGGAGCAGTTGAGGTTGACTCTTGACGATCACATTCGACAGACGTTCGGCAGCGCCAAAACTCTGGGAAATGTGCTGCCAAAGAAGTATCTCAACGAGGAGAAGATGGAGTCCTCAAGGTCCAAGCAGAGAGAGAAGTCGAGTAAAACAGTTCCTGTACCACAACCAAGCCCACAACAAATTCAGATCCCTGAGCGAGATAGTGATGACATGGATGGAGAGTTAGCGTTTGATCTTTTAGAAGAGGATTTAACTTGTGTGGTGTGCAGACAGATTGCAGTGCAGGCAGGAAACCGCTTGGTGGAGTGTGATGCTTGCCATGCATTGTATCATCAGGTAACCCATAAAATAAAACAGAAAAATGAGTCATATAACCCATGTAGAATGGAATTGGTTCCAGCCACCTCAATAGAAAATGTGGACCAAAGATAGTCCCGAGTTTAAACCATAATTGAAGGGAATTTCATTTATAAATTTTGCTTAACCAAAGTTTAAACTTGGAACTATCCATAGTTCATACTTTATAATAAGGTAGAGATATTATTAGTATTATCTTAATAACTCTCTATTTAAAATCATGTAAATTCTATGAATATCTGAGGTAACTGTAATTTTATCAGATTGGCCATTATTGTTGATGCACTTTTCCTATAAAGCTTGTATGTCACTCATTCCCCATACAAGGGTTAAACCAACTAGTGATTAATTTCAGTGTTTAGATGGGTGCATCAGTGGCTTATAAGTCATGGCATCTGACACAGAATGGTGAAAGATGCTGGTTGAAATCCTGTCATTAGTATTTTTTGTCTAAAATAATATCTGAATTTTACATATTTTTGTTTTTTGCAATTTGCTTCAAAAAATCATATAATGTATAAAAGTAGGTATACATTATTCCAGCACATTATCTACCATATTAAAATTTCAGCCAATAGTGTGAAAAAGTAACATGCCTTCATCTATCAATAATCAAAACAGATATATTGTTATTGTCACATTTATCATTATACAAAAGATGTCAAACTCACTGGTATTTTCTATCGACTTCCAAAAAGGAGGAGATAATCAATTCAACTATTTTTTTAAAATGTTTTTACCTTATAACTTTCGACCGGTAGTGCATTCGAATAGGCCCTTTTGTGAGCATTTTTTAGCGAAAATAACGCTACAAAGGCTCATTAGGGGTGTTCAAATTGGGAATCTGTGGGTGAAAATGTTGTTCATTTCTCTTTTTGTTCAGCGTTTGGAAAGCTAAAAAAGAGGAAATTTTTGACCTTCGTCCGGAGCATAGTTGTTTGTGATTGTTTTGTGATAGCATAATTATGCGATTTTAGGTCTTATGCTTAGTTGAGTGTTCAAATAGGGTGTGGGTAAAAGTGGCAAAAATAATTTTTTTGACCTTTACGAATGCTTAACAAAAGGGTCATCAATGACAACGCCACCAATGCCCTAAAAGCTAAACAAACGCACCTTGGGTGAACCAATTCTCAAAATTATTGTTTGAAAGCTGGTGCTTCCCACTTCCCCCAAATTACAAATTCGGTTTAGTAGTTTTTGAGTTACACTCTAATAACTGATTACCAAAGTAATAGAATGGAAGTCAGTATAAAATTTTTCTAATTGCACTTGTACATTGTCAGTTTATAGGTGTCAGTATTAGGACCAATGATTATAAGATCATTGGTAAGAATAGCATAAACCAGTTCAGAATGAACTGACAAGACACAATAATCAATTCCGATTTCTCTTTGCTTGCCATTTGTCACAAACCCAATTGAAATATAAAGTTAGTGTTAGATTGGTTATAATTCTATTCTTCATTGTTCTCAGGATTGCCACAAGCCAGTGATTAGTGACAATGACATGAGTTCTGGATGGCAATGTGCTTCCTGTCTTCAGTCCCAAGGTTTTGCTACTGGATTCTCGAGCAAGGCATCTTCTTCTTCCAAGTCACCATCTCACATCTCCGGATCTACAACACCTGTTAAGATGTCTTCAAGCAGTTCTGCATCATCATCACCATCTAAAGTTGTAACTCCTAATATAAATATTATAACTGCAGATAAAAGATTGCAAATTATGAAGAAGAAAGCAGCTAAGCAGCATGAGAAAGGAAGGAAGAGTTCTAAGTAATGTCTGTTCTTTTCATTAGTTCATACTAGTGATGTGCCATATACGTATGACATATACATATCCACGGATAACCGCTAGTTGTGGCAGATCTTTCACGGATCTTTCACCTTATTAATTTTCAATTCATGGATGCAATTTTATATTATAGGTGATTAGGTAACAATAAAAAGCTGTGAAATTCCATTCAGATTATTTTTTTATTTCTTAAAATCGTATTTGGCACCTCAAATGTCAACTATATTTATAATGAGATCAATCACAAATATTTGTAATAAGGACCCGTCCATTAATCACGTGAGGCTCGAAAAGTGGGGGATGGGTTCGGCAAAAATCACGAAATATCACAAGGGGGAGGGGGGTGTAGAAAGATATCACGTGTATTAATTTTTTTCGTCAAACGCGATACATTAAAATATATCTTGATATACTATAGTACAATTTATGTTTTTCGCATGATAACACTATTCCATTAATATTATTTTTTTACCAGTCAAAAATAACCTGCAACCTTTCCGTCTAGACTTTTTATCATGGTCCTATTATTTAAAGATAATATTCCCCCGTTATTTTTGGGGTTAGTCTTAAACCTCACCACGTATCACCAAGGGGGAGGGGGGTTAAAAATGATAAAATAAACATCACGTGATTAATGGACGGCCCCTAAGCTTATTAGAATGAAGATATATCTAATCATTTATTATAAGAAGTTTTTAAAAATATTAATAAAAATATCGTTAAAATGAGATAAATTGAGTCTAAATATTTGTGGTAAGCTTAATAAAATAATGAAACATTTAACCCTTGAAGCCGCTATGATCCCCATGTGGTCAACTTAGTCTTACGCTAAACCCACGATGGAGTCCGGCGGCCAAAATGTGCGGGAAAACTCCCTCCTTATTTAAGTCGTATAAGTACCTACCTATTTGTAAAAATTTCAGGTTTTTGGTTAAGTTTAATAGGTACTTTTACAGGTAATCAATGTTTCTATAGAAAATCTAAATTGTCAGTGTTACGAAAAAATTCTAAAATATTTGGAATGAATAGTGAGTCGGTATTAAACAATGACAAACATCATCATAGTTGCATTAGTATTCTGTGTATACGAAAAGGTTAACTTTCCCTGAATGTTTCTGTTATTTAGAAACAGATCCATATATAAGTAGTAATAGACAATTCTGAAACTATATAAGGCTGCTATTCACGTACTTTTTATACAGATTAAAAATGGATGCGCTTAGCCGCAAATTAGCAAATAAACGTCTACGTTTTTGTACGTTACGTGCTTTTAGGCTTTCCTAAAAGTTTTCAGATAACTTTTTAATGAGTCAAAAAACAAAACTTAAATCTTCTAATATATAAAATTTGAATTAAGTGATTATTCTAATTAAGTAAATTATTACTGCGTGACACATACTGCGCACCGACAACGATTGATTAAGGCGCGGTCGTATCCTGATAATAGTAAAAAGCAGAATCTCTACTCATCTAGTGTAACGAAAAAGATCGTTAATAATCTATGAAAAAAATACTTTGGTTAGAAAAGTAATAGGAAAAGAGTAATAACCGAATAGAATTCATAAATATTACTCGCTCTCTGCAGAAAAAAATCCTAAATAGGTCGATAAAAATAAAATTTCACGTTCAAACTCTCAGAATTTTCAGCGATAACACTATATTATTTTTTAGGTAATCCATAGCCAACATATAGTACTAAAGTAGTAACCAGCAGTTTTTTCAATTGTGTTAGTATATATCGAAAAATACAAAGAAAACATACAACATTTATGCATTTTTTAGGCTTATATATCATTTAGTCCTGTTTCAAATATGCACCAGTAAGGGTTGTTATGGAGTAAAAAAGAATACCTGTATTATATTGCAGTAATAATCAATAAAATGACTAAAGTAGGCTAGTTATATAGATATTATATGCACTTTAAAATTACTATTCCAACTATGTACAGACAGTAGATACCTACTGGATGGGTGCCGAAGAGGTGGAAGTGAACTAATGTGTACCCAGTGCCCAAAAAAGACAGGCACGCTGTTTGACACCCTATCTACCAAATAAAAGATGAGTCACGCACATTTTCTGTAAGAGTTTGGAATTAGAATAGTTCATATTATTAATGGGATAGTAATCATATATAATATTTTCTTTGAGTTTTCGGAAACTACGAAACGAAATATCGGTATTTCGGCACTATTGCAAGCGCCATGATCAAGGATGAACTGAGGAACTGCGGGTGGGTGAATGTTTACGAGCAGACGACGCGGTTTACCCTCTTCCGTAGGTACTCGTTTGTTATGCAAGGCACCACTACTACTTACTACAGTACAAACAATAGCACAACAGTGCCGAAATATCGGAAATCAAAGAAAATATACATGGTGACGATAGTTACCATGCATATTTTCTTTAGTTCTATAGTTATAAACGGGATACCGTTAATAATTTAAACATTTCTAATGTTTGTGACGACAAGCCGAGGACCGCAATACTTGGAGAAACATAGTCCAGAAGTCCGTTCATGGTGGTCACGACCCTCAGTCATGAGGAATCGATCAAGATTAGTGACCATGCTGGTAGTTTAAAAGCTTAGGGTTTGGAATGTGTATTGATCATACTCCTGCCAACAATAAAATAAACGTAAGACCTGTTCTGCTACCGTTAATATTTCTATCGACGAAACCGGTCCATTGTGGATCTCTTATCGTAAGTATATCACATTTGGAGCGAGGCCATAGAGATCTTTACATCTCGGACAGTTTGATTTTGATTTTGGTTTTGGCTGGTTTTAACCAAACATGATATCAATTCCTAAATATACACTTGCTAATAATATAACCGCATCCTTTCCGTATGCCACAAAAATATAAATTTCAAACCGAATAACGACGTATTCGACTTAACCCTTTGAGTACCATTGACGTAAATTTACGTGCGTTTCATTAATAAATCTTTTGTTTTAATTATCACGGTAAGTATATGAAGGGTTAAAGCAACTATATTACACCTATTTTATCTTCGATTTGAATAGCACTGAAATTATTATGTAGGCCTAGTACCTACTACTTACTATTATAGGTACTATTGGCACCTGAACAAAATATTGCAGTCATTCGTGTAGGCGCGGTGTGTGACTTAAACAAAATACGTAAGTACCTACCTACTTACGTCCAGATTGGTGATAATGTACATAGGTCGTATAAGGTCCCTGCGCCTCGAGAGGTACACAGGTGCGAATATCCCTAAATCCCTTTCAAACACCCTGTTCCTGGTTCACACCCAGGAAGAAAAGGAGACTCTGACCAGCCAGGGCTACGGAAAGGGAGAGGGATCACGCACACTTACCATACACGAGGCGCAGGGACTGACGTACGAGTCAGTCCTTGTCATAAAAACAAAGAGCAAAATGAAGCTGCACAAGAGCGTCCCGCACGCAGTCGTTGCAGTTTCCCGGAATACCGGGAGCTTCACTTATTACGCCGATGATGATGATGATGCCATCGGGCGAGCACCAAAACCATATTTGAATACAACCCCAAAATGGCAATCAGGGATCAAAACGGAGTAGTAATTGAGGCCCTGCTTCAGTGCGATACGGGTACCTAAGCGAATAAGTTAATTTAGTAATTATTTAAGTTTAGCTGTATTTAACAAAGATTAAATATGAGCATACGAGCAGACACGCTCACGAAAACGTGCCGGAAAGCAGTGGCGTCGTGTGGCGGGTCACCATCTTCCCTCAAATATGGTTGAGGAAGGCGATGGCTGCCACATGCGTCAACTCGTTAACGGGTGCTGTTTGCGGAGACTGGTCTGCTCTGAATGCTGATGCAAACTTAGAACTTCTATAAGATAAGAAACTCTAATTAAGTATATATTTGGGTGTCTATTATACTATTTGGGTCTCTTTTTTAATTGAATTTAGATTTGATAAATTTGGACCGTGGAGTCTGTGGAGGCTAGTAATAAAAAAAAAATAGGTACATGGGTAATAGCGTGACCGGACGAAATAGGGGGTTATTTTTTTATGTATATAGATAATGCACATAGATACACTCAATTGTGATGAAAATGGACTTACGAGTAAGTCCATTTTCATATTACTATCATATTTTTATACTACGAGTACCTTACTTGAGAACGGATGGAACAATCTCGCTAATTCTTTTTTGTTGTGTTAATTATCTTCATACTACGCGTGGCCTCGCGGGATACGGTAATTACAGATTCCAATTAGGGGTCGAATTTCACAAATCCCGTCTTAGTGAGTAAGTACATAGGTCCAAAAAAGAACCCCCATGCAAAATTTTAAACTTTTAGAACTCGCAGTTACGAAGTTTCATACAAACTATCAACCCCAAAAAAAACCCTTAGTGGTTGAATTTCATAAAATGCCGCCTTAGTCAGCACCTACGTCCTACAAAGAACCCCCATGCAAAATTTTAAACTTTTAGAACTCGCAGTTACGAAGTTTCATACAAACTATCAACCCCAAAAAAAACCCTTAGTGGTTGAATTTCATAAAATGCCGTCTTAGTGAGCACCTACGTCCTAAAAAGAACCCGCATGCAAAATTTTAAACTCCTAGCACTTGTAGTTTCTGAGATTTCGTGATGAGTGAGTGACCTTTCGCTTTTATATATATAGATATATAAATGAACCCCTATTTCTCCTGGTCACGCTATAACTTGAAAAGGACTTTACCGATTTCATTCATCTTTTTTGTTATGATTTCTAATACTTCGTAGAAGGTTCTTACATAAAAAAATTTAAGAAAAGATGGGAGGTTATGGAGAGCCCGACGGCCGAGCCTACTATGAGAACGAAGTCGCGGGCAGTCGCTAGTAAAACATAATTTAGATACTTATTGTTATTATATCGTTTTTGAAAGCATATTTTTATGTTATTAGGAAACGTACAAGCACGAGGCCCACCTGATGCTAAGTGGTAACCTCTGGGCAGAATAGATGCATTTCCTCACAAGTGGCGAACAGCACTGCGCCGGTAACCCTGAGACATTAACTTGTTAAGTCTCATATGTGCCTGCAATTTCGCCGGCAACCATACCTTTAAAAATACAGTAAGTAGCTATCAATATATATATATATATATAAGTTGCGAACATAACTGATACACGATAGAAAAAGGTGTGGTGGCAGTACTACCCCGGACGAACTCGTTTACAAAGAGTTCTTTCTGCTCTGGCATTTACAAAAATATTTTGACTTTATATTGCGGCTTTACATTTTACAACACCATTTTAATTCAGTTAAAAGTGAAGTGCATGAATGTATACATATTCAAGAAACGAATAATATATATATCAAGATACATAATATACACATTTTTCTTTTTTTACATATGAAACCAGCACTGACTAAAATTCCATTGCTCTTTCACGCGAATCTTGGAATGGTGCCACGAAAGCATCCTTAGCAAAGAGAGACGTCGATTGAATTAAATCTCGTAAGTAGGTACATATAGTAACAGAACCTAGTTCAAATGAAATACAATATCAGAGGATCATTTTCCGTTATTTTCACAAGCATGTAACCAATCCTGAAAGAAGTCTTATCCCATTGGTCGTTCTCGATGTGGGCGGTACGGGATACACTGGCTCCCGGAGTCTGTGTATCTCTGCAACTGACTCTCTAACATGAGATTTGTTACCATGATAATGTGGTACAAGTTCGTGTATATTTGGAAGCTTCGTATGTTACGCCTCTTGTGGTTTATCTACTTTCAACAGTCGGCATCCATAAAGGATTGGTTTCAGTCCTGAGTGAAAACTTGCCTGAAATATCGGTTCTTTACTGTTGTGTTACGTCATTTATAGCAACAAAAGTAGTTACGTAAATTACATTATTGTGTGTTGTTCAAAAATGTTATTTTATTTGGTGACACTTTAAGTGTTTGTGAAAAGGATTTTCGTTTAGTTATCTGGAAAAAGGTAAGTTAACTTAGTTTAAGTATGGTAAGATAATGTTATATTATAACATGTTTTATAGTCCTGATTTTCAATAAAATAATACACTTATATCTACCTAGATAAAAATGTAGATAAAGATCCCTGACGGTCCTGACACAATGAAGATTTAAATAATTTAATTAGTTATTTGAATTTAAATAGTGGTTTAGCTAAATAGTTTATATGTATATAAGTCATGGTAAACAGTACAAGTAGTGTAAATTCACTATTTTACCAAAAATAATAATTTGTGGGTTATTGTCATGTTTTAATTGAATTTGAATAGTAAGAAGTAATTCTTATTCCGGATACTAGCATCACATTTTTGCAATTTTTCCATATAGGTATATAAAACATCATATATATAAAAAAGCATATTTATAATAAATACATCATTAAGACATAGGTACCTATACAAAGAAGATAACTTCGCCTGATAAAAGTTATTGTTGGCTTGTTCGTTCATTTGTAGGCATAAGTAGTAAATTTTATGAATCATTATTTGTGCTGAAAATAAAACTTGATTCAACTAAATTGTTGCAGCTGACAGTACTTTAGTAATCTGTCAAGAGGCTTCGTGCTACAAAATGAACAGCGGTAGAGCGCGGGTGCCTAAATGCGCGCGGTGCCGCAACCACGGTCTGATCTCAAGCCTTCGAGGACACAAGAAAGCTTGTGCATACCGGCATTGCCAGTGCCCGAAATGTGGGCTGATCAAGGAAAGACAACGGATTATGGCTGCTCAGGTAGGAGGTCCTCGGAAACATGTTTGAATTAAGATTATTTGCGAATCTCTGCTATTTACTTACACTTACGTGAAGGCACTGTACCTATAGAAACTTACCTACATACTATAACAAAACTGTAAATAAACCATGAACACCAGATGGCGCTTCATTAACCCAAAAACATTTTTTAATAGGTGGATGAGTCGGGCGAGTCAGCTACACGCTGCATTAATACCCTGCGTTCTCTTCACCCCGAGACATAGTTATGTCAGTAACTTCACTTATTACAATGCCCTTCAACATAAAACAGAAGTCTTCTGTCATCTAGATGTCACCTAATTAGTACCATCCTGGATTTCCTCGTATTCCCAATAGGATATCCTCGTGGACGTGGGTGATTCGACCCTCAGGAAACTGAAAACTTCATTACGAAGATACAAAATTTTAATTCGACATTCTTATAATACTGAAAGCCTCTTATCTAATGCGCAGGCACAAAACCACTCTAGATGAATGCTTCATAGGCGCAGCACATTGTGATGTGTGCTGGCAAACTATAGTTATTACTTATAAACCTATATTGTAAACGGTCAAGGCCGTAATTGATTGCACCCATACAAATAAATCGGGTTTCGAATTATAGATTAACTTAACTGTTTTACCCATGATAAACTAACCATCGGTAAATAAATATGTCTTTTTGTATGATTTTAAAGCACTAACGCCTGCTTAGCGAGACTACTTTGCAATTTTAGAGGGATAAATATACATCCTCGGACTGGTTCGAACCCGCGTCTTCTGTTAATCCGTGTTAGATGCCATGACGCCGTCCCTATACAACGGTTAAAATCAGATAGAGAGTTAAAATTCGATACTCTGACGGTATGCCTCGGTGGCCTAGCGGTCATGGCGTCTGACCCGGATTGTAGAAAGACGTGGGATCGAATCCCGTCCTAGGGTGTGTATTTTTCTCTCTAAAATTAAATAGGCCTTGTTAGCTAAGATGATAAATAAGCTATAGAAGTAGCCCGAAAATGTTGATATGTGAATAAAGAGAACGCGAAATTTACTTTATCCATTGGACATACAAAAATTAAACGATGGTTGAAGGCAAATATTACGATTTGACATTGGAATGTGAATTAATTTAGAGAGTCAAGTTATCTAGAAAGAAAACATTAGTTGTTACGCAACCGAAAATAGAAAATAATAGTACTTAATTGACTAATACGTAATAATTATATAATAAGGCTTAATTACAGAGTTACAGTAGTTAATTGTCTTAACTTAAATTTGATTGTTTTAGAAAAGTTTCATTTTGATTTGACTGACTGGCTGATTTGATGACTTTGTCAGTACAGACTTAAGGACACAATTAATTAATAAGTGGCCAGTGTTATCAAATGAGTTGAAAAAAAATCTATTATATACGTCAAAAATTATAGTGTTACATTGAAGAATTTATTTCACGAGCCTTACACTGGTGTAACTATGAAGACAAAAATAATTCTGTTCCTCACTGGTGTGACAAAAACGATGAGTCGGCTTCCAGAAATTCACATAATGTGAGACGTGCATGATGGACTAGTCTTCCGGGGCCCTACTCCCACCTTTTAAAGCAGTCATGTTTCAACTTTATCATTAAATTTGGTACCACAAAGTCAATATAGCAAGCTTAAAATAATATTGGATCACGATAGGCGTTTTGATGACGTATCTAGTATCAAATATTTCACGCAATTCGCATAATTTTAATGAATTTAGACACTAAGTTTCATTGTTCCAATGTAAAATTTTTGAAGATTCGTACTCCCATATCTTAAAGTAGTCATATTGCAACATTAATATTAAATTTGGTTGACCGTTTTGTGTCGGTGGGAGTACGATAGTAAGTATTTTACAAAACTATTCTAAGCTTATTACAAAACGCTCCTGATTTATGATAGTTTCGTAAAAGATGGGAGTAGGCCCCCGGTAGTCATATGACTGGCTGGTCTTGTCAATCGATAGCAGAAATAAATAATGATGATCTCATGAAATACATAAGTACGCTAAGGGCAGTGTTCCAGACAAACGCTCACATTAGAATCTCAAATCAAAGAGGAATACAATACTAGGTACTTATGATGATTTGTGAGTGGGGTTTTGGCTGAGAATGTCATACTAATAGTAATAAATAGGAAAGATTTGATTCTTAGTTTGTTTGTAATGGGTAAACTCAAAAACTACTTAACAGATTACAGAAATATTTCACCAGTAGAAAGCTACCTGAGAGGTAACATAAGATATATATAATTCTAACCACGAAGCGCAGTTGTATACATTTAGAATGGATTCAGATCTATACCCACTATATTACTAGATTCACTGAGTGTGATTCTAGATTAAGGCCCTACCCAGGTAGCAAAAACTGGTCGTAAAGGCGTCCAATTTACGTCAGTATATGACCTTTTGACGTCTCAAAATTGACCTTAAAGAACCCCTAAAATGACTCCAATATGTCACATCCTCATGACGTCCTAAGTGTCTGAAAAAAGACGCCTGGGGGACGACTTCGATGACGTCTTGAAGACCTATGATATATATTTATATAGATATAATTGGGGGCTGCAAAAATACGTCTTTGTGGAGGGTAATATTACGTTTATGTGCACGTCAAAACAACGTGGCTTTGTTATCTACAAAGACGTCGTTCCGACGTACTGTGCCCTCAGGATGGTGTTGAAGAAAGAAACTAATAAATCTGCAATATAAAAATTGATTAAAAAAATACAATATAATCTTTTGCTTAAGTATTTATTCTTATAATAAATTTAAGACATACATCTTAAATATTTGCCATTAAAATATTTATCAAATTACTGTTTGTTCAGTCATTCAATGAGCATTCTATATATTAATACTTTCATGTTTTAGTATAAATATTGCAACCATAGGGTGCATTTATTAACAAAAACCGAGCTTAGGTGAGAACACACGAATCACATGCGACAAACGCTTGCGCGATGTAGAATTACCTTGCAAATTAGTCACGCCATCTAGTTCAAAAATTTTGAGCTACGGTTTCGACTAACATGACGTCTTTACGACTTAATAAGGACGTCTTTGACCAGATGTCTTCCATTGGTCAATTGAAAGACGACGTTAGGATTTGGAATTTTTGTAGGCACTAATGATATGACGTCTTATTGACTTCATATAGACGTGTTCATATAGAAGGTCTCTATATGATCTATTTTAGGACGTAGTGAAGACGTCTAATTTGTGTCCAAAGACGTACCGACCTTAATTTACTTTAAATTGACGTCTGTACAACGTCACTTTTCGTCTTACGTCATCGGTCTGCTACCTGGGCTAATGTCAAATTGTCAGTCAATCAGAGATTCAAAAGCGAGCGTATTTTTAGAATATGTACCAGCCGTATTTTCAAAAGTACGCTCAGCAATTAATCCCGGCTTGAGTAAAGATCTGACTAAATGATGTATGGCATCCGCTATTAAATCTCTAATAAACTCGAGATTTACAAGTGAAGTATCTTTGCCGAAAGCGAAGATCATTGCAGAAAGCGTTTTTCTATGTAATATAATGTAATTAGAATCAAAGCATTATGACTTTGGAAAGTATACCTATTTTACCTTGCTTATTATCAGGCAAACGAGTTTCCCGTCTTGTCATCTAAAAACAAGTATTTTGCCAGTACGTATCAATTTATAATCTGTATGCTTATGTCACTGCTAAAGCTGCATTGCGTTACACCTGACTAAATGTTTAGCTATAACTTATATAGGTGAGGGCAATTGCAGTTGATATTATAATCAACCAGTGGCAATATTTAATCAAATAGAGAGTTAAAATTCGATGCTCGGACCAGAACCTTGGTGGCCTAGTTGGTCAATGGCGTTTGACACGGAGAGTCAGAAGACGCGGGTTCGAATCCCGTCCGAGGATGGAATTTTTCTCTCTATAAATTTCAATATTTAATCAAATGGGCCTAAGAAACTATGTGTCTAAATGAAGTGAATTTTAAAACTTAAAGTGAATCAGAGTCACACTACAACTGCGAAGCTTACTATAAGCCGAACGACCGGCCTCTCTCGTCTCTTACTAGAATAAAAAAGAACCATTCTATTAGAATCGAAGCAGGTAAGCTTTTATCATCAAACACCGACGACCAGCAAGGAAACACCGAAAGCTCACTGACAGAAATAACACCAATTCCGAGGCGTTAATGCGTTTTAATGTACTGAAATCGAGAGCAGCTAATGCTGTCTAAGTTTATTTAAACAAGTGGCACGTGTTTACACGGAGACGCCGGATGAGCTATCGATCGGTTGACTCAGTAATGCATCCCTGTCGATGTCCCGCCACCGCCACCGCCACCGCTACCACCAGTACCGCCACCATGCGCCTTGCTGCTTGCATCTGATATTAATATTACGGTTGCATTTTGTGAGATAAAACTGTGATCGGATTTCATAGCCAGTGAGTTTTAAATTGATTTTACTGCATTGTAAGTGAGTCGGCTTTAGTATTGTTTATTTTTTTGCATAAAGGGGAGTTAAGGGTTTATTAATAAAAGTAGATATGTAGTAAACCTGTCCGCGACTTCGCTCACGTGGACTCGCGATCTCGCAAATCGGTCCAGCCTTTTTGAAGATTATCCGGAACAAACAGACAGGCATAGACAGACAGATAAACATACAACAATAAAAAGGTGTTGTTTTGTTATAATGTTATGTATCTACCGTATACCCTTTCATATGACAGACAGTAGATAAAATCATTTTGAATTCGAGCGGAACTAAAACAAATGGGCGTTTACTTCGTGACTCTTAAATATGTAATATGCAAAATATTTAGTCGCACGGCGGCTATTGCTATGCGCCATCCTAATTTTATAATTTCTAATGTATGTATCACGTCATTAAAATCTATAGAACTTTGTGAACTATTATTACTAACAAGCGGTAAAACAAAAGTAGTGTACTAAGTGGTAAATTATAAAAAACCTAATTTCCACATCATCAATTGTAATTACTGAAATATTAATTATATCTACTCAAAATACGACAATTTATATGTTATTTGCACAGAACAGAAAAAATATACTTAATAACTTTAGAAATGACAAAGGTATCACTTATTTTGTATCGTATCGGTAACGCGTGTTTATACTATCAGTCGACGGTGGAAAAGAAGAACAAATGTAGCGCCATTTAGTAAATTATTCATGTTTAGCAAATAAGTTCACAGTAAAAAAATAGATTATATATTTTTTGATCGTTCTCAACCGTATGTCCACAGTTATTCTAATACCAGTGACACGTTTATACCTTGTGATCGAACCCAAACTGTAGATAAAGTAGTGATTACAATATGTCATCAAAATGTGCGGTCTCTATTAGGAAAACAAAATAGGATAGAAGTGTTATTACTAAATGAACTCAAATCTGACATACTAGCTATAACAGAGCACTGGCTGACCGATGCAAAACTTGCAATGATTGGATTTAGTAAATATGTTTTGGGATCAAAGTATTGCAGGAATAAAACTATACATGGAGGTTCATGTATCTACGTAAAATCCCATATCAAGTTTTTTAGTAGAACCGACTACTGCAGTTTGTCTTTAGAAATGACATGCGTAATTTCTGCGGTACAGTTGCCCGAATATAATTTGGTGATTATTTGTGTTTTTCGATCGCCAGATGCTGACGTGAATGAATTCCTCGATCGCCTTGACTGTCTTCTAGACAAAATTATTGACGAGCCGCTGGACACAGTAATAGTAGGTGATATTAATATAAATACGAATAGTGACTCAGTAGATGTCCGTAAATTTAATGATATTTTATCGATTCATAACTTTACCACGCATGTTAACTTTGCGACTAGGGTCACTAGTACTACTAGTTCTACCCTCGACCACTGTTCGAGCCATATAGATGAGTCGTGTATCAGCGTAAGACCCATATTTGCTCCTATAAGTGACCATTTCGGTCAACGTACTGACATCATTTGCACCGCGATTCAAAATACATCCCTGAAACTGAATCGAGTAATGAGGAGGCAGTATTTAGAGAGTAATCGAGCAACCTTTGTAAGGGCGCTTCATGCTGTCGACTGGTCCGCTATAAAATTTAGGTATGGACATAACGCCGACGATTACGCTACTGCCTTTATAAATATTATGCTAAAAGCTGCAGAAATAAGTTTCCCACTAAAATCAGCTCCGGCCACGAACGGCGACAGAAGTTGGATTAACAATGACATTATAGCGATGAAAGATCTTCTTCACGAGTTGTGTAATTTACACAAAATTTTTCGAAATAACGAAAGACTTAGTATTATTATTAATAATTACACAACAAAAATATGATGCACTACTAGCCAGGGAATGTGCTGCATTTCATTCGCATGGAATCCAATGGAGTGATAATAAAGTAAACGAAGTGTGAAAAATCGTGCGAGAACAAACCAAGCCGCATTTAAAAATAAAACGGACTTCACTGATGACGTATGGAAGGATGACGGTTCATTTTTAGCTACAAGCTGGAAGTGGTCAACCTTTTTAATCAATTCGCTAACGCAGCAAAGTTTGCTGACGCACCTGACCCAAACTTGTTGGAGGCTATTGGTCTGCTTAACAGAGGGCGGTCATCATCCTCTACCTCAATGAGGCTAACTCCTTTCACGCTACAAGAAATAAGAAAAATTATAATCACACAAATTGCCCTTAAACTTTGACGGACGTTTACGGTTTATCCTGCAATTTAATTCGTAGTGCAGTAGATGTAATAGCGTTACCTTTATAACAGCCTATTTAAGTAAAACAAATTTCCAAAAGCCTTAAAAAAAGTAAAGGTATCACCTATTTATAAAGGGAAAGGTAAGTAATAAAGAAAATTGCCAGGACTAATAGACCCATAACCATAATACCTGAAGTAGCAAAAGTACTAGAAACTGGTATTTGTACTAGACTGCATACTTACTTAACTAATACAAAAGCTATGACCGACAAGCAATATGCATACCGTACAGGTGGATCTACGACTGACATGGTTCGTGAGCTTGTTTGGCAGGTGATGCAGGCACGCGAAGCAAAGTTGCAAACTGTGCTTATCACTTGTGATCTGTCGCGCGCTTTCGATGTTTGTAACCATCAGCTTATTGAGTTAAAACTAGAACACTACGGTGTCAGAGGCCCTGCTCTATCACTATATTATTATTATTATTTCTTTTATTCAAAACAAAATCTCGGATTTCATCCGGTCCTTTACAAAGGCATAAGTGGGGCTGTAGCCAACACTAGAGGCCTGTTTGGTATAAAAACACAAAGAAGTATAAAAAAAATATTATTATTATTATTACATAATGTATGCTGATGGCGTTGTTGCTATTGTTACAGCCCCGCTGTTCACTGAGCTGGAACTAAAAGTAAACAACGTAGCCCGTCAACTGGCGCATTGTTTCAGAGCGAATGGTCTGGCACTTAATCCCAACTAGACGAATATATGTCATATTAATCTGGCGGAATACTATACCCTGAACTATCAGTGATGATTGAGGGATGTTAACGATAGTGGGTTTAAAACTGGACAGATCACTCTCCTAAACAGGTCATCTCGATATGCTGTGTGATAAGTTGGGACGTGCTTGTTTCGTGCTCGGTCGAGTGACACGTATCTTATCGCCAAAAGCGGTGCTTGACTGTTACTATGCTACTATCCAATCTCTACTAGCCTATGGTGTGGACCTGTAGGGTCAATCCTCAGGTTGGCACCGTGCCTTTGTTATCCAAAAAAGGAGAAGTACACGTGGTCGCAAGAGTCGCACCGGGCACTCCAGCGAAAGTTATATTTAAAGACCTTAAGATAATGACACTACCGGGTATATACATGTACCATGTCGGTGTTTATTTATATAAGAATATGACATCGTACGAAAGAAACTGTAACTTGTACAATCTTGGCACGAGGCACGCACACAGGCTCAT
This sequence comes from Selenia dentaria, assembly GCA_917880725.1. Taxonomy (NCBI): domain Eukaryota; kingdom Metazoa; phylum Arthropoda; class Insecta; order Lepidoptera; family Geometridae; genus Selenia; species Selenia dentaria. The sequence goes on along the minus strand of OU862884.1, from coordinate 21,169,517 downwards.
TACTCCCAAGCATACACTCACCCAATCCGGCAAGTGTACGAAAATTATTGGTTCGAAGGTGTTCAACGCCCTTCTCGAACCAATACGAACTGCTCAAACTCTTCGTGCTTTTAGAAATACACTGAGATGTTTTTTGACTGACATGGCACCGTACAGCGTCGAGGAGTTCATTCCAAAAATGATTTAATAACAGAAGGGAATTTATGAATATTCTTCAATATTCTTGACATGAAATCTTATTACTTTTGTATAACTTGAACTACTATTGTATAATTCTATTTTTTAAGTAGGCTAATAATAACAATTTATTATAGCATATTATTATTATGAGTGCATAGCCATAATGTGAAATTGAATTTTTGTATATTTCACAAATAATCTAATGAATAGCATAATTTTTTACATGTAAGTAATTCTTTATTACCAATAAATATTAATATCAATTATTTTTTATTGTTTTTTTTTTATTTTGTGATCAGATTTTATACGCTATATTTTGGATTTTAAAATTTCTAGATCGGTAAAATAATTTATTGACCATTTGCGGCAAGGGTAATGCAGTTTAAATGTTATGCATTTTTGGATAAGGATTTAATTAATGGTTGTATGAAGGAAGTGCAATTTTAAAATACAAAAAAATACTCCAAGAAGTGCTTTCGATTTGCTTCTGAATTAACAGCATCGACAGAAAATCCAAAACACCATTGAAATGTATATAAAACTAGTCTTCAATCAAAGTGGCGTATCATTTGTTTTTCTTTTCCATCGTTGACACAATTAAACACATAATTTTTCCTCTTCTGTGTGTACATGTACTTACCTCCAAAAAAGCTGAACCTAAGCCGTGGTTGAACTGATTAAAAGGTAGGTATACTAGCTTCTGCCCGTGTTTGTTAATCAGTGCTATCAGTATTATCTTTCTGAGTGTAACATCTGCCTTTTTCTCTGATGTGTGGTGTAAATTTTGCGGACTGTTCCACATCGTCCCATTCATTATAACTATAATGCAGATGTACAATTTCATTAATACAAATAAATAAATACATTATTAAATTTAAACTTTAGTTTTTATTTCAAGTTTGTATATCAAGATTTATAATTAACTAAACTCGAGAATACGTACACAGTTTGCGCTATATTATTATACTTTTCATACATTTTTCAGTAACTTCAACTTAGTTTAGGGTATCTTTGCTTTTAGTCTTGGTAATTTGTTCTTCAACTATATTATTTATATTGATTAACTTAATTAAAAAAACTGTATGTGCTTTTTCGCTTACTTTTTTCTATTATAACTTTGTTTTTGTTTCTAGTGTTTCTATACACTCTTTTTCTTTTTTGTTTTCTTTTTCGTTACATACTCATCTATAAATTTGATGTAGATCAATATGTTTGTTTATATATGTTTCATTTTATTCTATTTTGTTTTTGAAATACGTACATTTAAATACTTTTAACACATAAGCGGCCTTACTTATCAGCTCTGCTTAACTTTAAACGACGTTAGTTAGTACTGCGCAAAGGAAAATTGTTCTGCGCCCTACTAAGTGACGTTATTTAAATTTAAGCAACATTCATAAGTAAGGCCGCACGTCTATATATCCCCGGAGGGATAGGCTAAATCACCGAAATTTTGCCAACATGTTTTGATCCATGTATTAAGTGGGAATGCCTATTGGACGATACCGTCTTGGGTGGTGGGCCGGTAGTTTTCGACATTTTGTATCGAAGCAGTAGTGTGACCTTACACTTACTAACGTGTAAGGTCTTTGGTAATAATTCGTCGATGCGCTCTGAATGAATCTGCAAGAGCAGATCAATTACGAAGTCATATTAGATAGATAGATAATTCTTTATTGTTACACCACTTAATATACAAAAATAACATAAAAGTAAAAGAAAGCTTAAAATAAAGTGTTACAATGGGCGGCCTTATCACTAATAGTGATCTCTTCCAGGCAACCATATTAGCACACACACTGGAGAGAAACCATCAAATGCAACATGTGTGATTATGAATCTGCAAGAGCAAATCAATTACGAAGTCATATTCGAACACATACTGGAGAGAAACCATTCAAATGCAACATGCGTGTTATGAGATATCGCCCTTGTACATAAGGTTGTTTTTCCAACGTTTCTTGTCATCTCGTCATTTGGTTCACGGATGTTGTCATAGATGCAACGATGTTTTCTCTTAGAGAATCACACGGCAGGCCACATTATTCGTACCTTGGTATTAATCCTTAACGACTCTAATAATAAAGGAGAAAAATATATGATTGCATGTTTCTTTATAATGGATACAGGTAAAACTACTTAACCGATTCAAACAATTCTTTCACGAGTATAAAGCTACATTATGCCTGAGTAACATACGCTATATTTGATTCATCCTCATCACCATCCATCACCACGCTGAAACCGCGGAGCGCAGCTAGTCACAAATAAATACTTACTTATTTTACTTACTTACTTATACTATAAACGGCTGTAAAAGTAAAAAATAGAATTTTGTTTCTAGTGGTTTTAAACTTTGTCCGCATCTCTAGGAAGCAGACCGCATCTATGAACGCTTTTCGCACAATTAGCCAAAAGCGTTCAAACATTAGTAGATGCCATTTAAAATCTTACCACTCGATGTCTATCTCAAATTTTTTAAAACCTGTTCCTATTAAGTATATCGCCCTACATACATCCTGCACCTCGCAGACTTGGGTAATACGATACTGTATTCCATTCAGGTTCACCCGTAATTTGATTTCAGAAGATTGAGTTTTGTTTAGTTTTCCAATGAAACCGCCGCGAGGGTTACGGTTCGTCGCGGTCTCTCCCCAGGGTGACCGCTCGCTGCTACCGCCGCAAACAAACATTGTCTGTTTGTCATTGATTTAACGCTAAATTAATTTAGTCTTCATATTATTTGTGCTTGGAATTGTTTGAATAGGTTAAGATATTATTTTCGTGTTTCTTTAATTATATGGGATAGATCTAGAATTGGGAACGCTAGCAAGAGGCTAAAGCATCATATTCTATTGACAGAAACACGTAGAACTAATATTATATTGGCCTGTTGTTATATCAGGTTGCTCTAAAGCGCCAGCAAGCAGCCGAAGACAAGATAGCTCTCCATTTGGCGTCTGTAGAGAGCGGCACAGCTCTAGAGGCTCTACCACCGGGCCGGATCTACGGCATGCGAGTGACTGAGCCATGCCCCAGTCCCGGACCTGAGCCAGATTCGGCAGCCGACGATCACACTGTAAGTATCAGAAGGCAGGTCTTCGCCGGATCGCATTTATAGTAGGTACTGGGTGACAGAGCTGATACAACCGTGCTGAACACTTGGTCCGGAATCGAAATTCGTAGAGAGCATCCACAATGTTTATGAGTAAAAGAGTCGTGCCGTAGTTCCGGCCGATAACATAAATCTTTACAGTTAATGAAGACGTTGTAGGTATCTAAAGGGCTGTAGATTAGATTATACTACGTGGTACGCAAGATTTAGACCAAAAATGTATAAATTTTAATATCTCTAGCCAAAAGACATTGTATTCGGAAATAAGACATTTAATTTTTCTGTACCTACAGCCAATTCACATTGACAGCGAGACGAGCGACTCGCTACCAGATTGCTGCACTGCGTCTCCAGATTCAGCTGCCAATACTTCAGCATCTTCTTTACGGTATTTTTTGCACTATACAGATATACATATACTCGTATATATATATAACATAAGCTAATATAAGCTAAACAACAAATGCTAAGTATATTTAGATATTTTGTAGCTAATTACGTGTTCCAATAACTAAACTAAACCAGCGAACTAAAATGTAATTATGATAGTCCTTATTCTGTTAACATTAAAATCCAATGTCATCTAACTCTTATCTATATAAGTGTTACATGACATTGGATTTTAACTACGTACTAACATATCCAAAAAATGATTATTCTATTCAATTTTGGGTATTTACGTTAGTTTAGCGAGCACAAAGTTGTGTGATGATTATATCTGTCTAATATGTTATATATCTATCCACAATTGAAAGAAATATCTAATCTTAGTGATGTCATTCCGAAGTGTTATACTAATTTGGACTTTAACCTAAACAGAAAAATAACTACCATAATTTAGAGATTGTGATATAGAGATAGAGATTTTAGTTTAGAGAATGCTTACAGAATCGTCACCATTCCACCAGTTACTATACTTTAAAGAGCATTAATTTTAGCATAGTACTTCTCCCCTCTTGTCTAGAAGAAATAAATAATCTAAGTGCTTCTTTTGAATGATGAATGATAAATTTTTACCATAGGTCGCAGCACCCATGAAATGATCACCGGTATAATATATTTATATTACCATATACTATAATATATTTATAACACAGAATCTGTAGAGTGAATTGAAATCACATGATATCCTAAGAACTTTTTAAAATTAATTCCCTTTGAACAGTATTGGGCCAGAAGTAGGTCCTGAAGACGGCACAGTTAGCACAGCGGGTCTCGAAATGCTACGAAAACTGTTTCCTGGCAAGAAACGGTCTGTACTGGAGCTTGTCCTGCGCCGATGCAACCACGACTTGCTACGAGCGGTCGAACACTTCAATGTTACGCATGTAAGTCAATTAATTCTATATTAACATGATTTAGAAAGAAGGGATAGTGAGCAGCCGGGTACAGCTGGTTCCCTAAAGTCTGCGGAATATGTTTTAAACACTCTGCGCAATGGCTTATTTTGCACCGATGCTACTATGACGAGCTGTCCGATTGCTACACACCTTAGCTCAATATAGGACATAATATGGGACAACTTTCACACAAGGTCTTCAAGTACCAAACTAGGCAAAGCCTGTACCCTACCATAGTAATGGTAACCTGATGGCTGAAATACACATTTTTAAACACATACACGTCATGCAGATACATTTTTGACCTATCCGTGGATCGAACCCAGGACTAGCGGCTCAGAAGACAGGATTGCTACCAACTGAGCCAACTGGCCAGCCAGATTATGGCACTAATATTATACAAATGCTAATTAATAAATTATGAAATCTACACTTATTTATTAATTATTATAATGTTATAAAGAGGAAAAATGAACAATTTGTTTGCTTGAATTCAATAGGCTCCGAAACTACGGGACCAATTTAAAAATTCCTTTCGCCATTAGAATCCTACATTATACCTGATGAACATAGGTTATAGGATATATTCAAAAATTTAGGGATCTATATGAAAACGTTTATAATGTAATCCAAGGTGTGAAAATAATACCCAAAAAATCCTTATATTGCAACTAGACAATAGAGCAAAGTGATGTACAAACCTTTTTATAGAAGACGTCAATATCTGCAATAGGTGCCTTCCGATTGAAGCCAACATCCATTTTAGCGCTGTGATCGCCATTCCGAATCAACGAAAGCGTGACAAAGTAGACCCATGTGACGTCATGGATTACGTCATCAAGGGCGCCATTTTGCGATTTCAACGACCACGCTGCAAACTGAAATCACCGTGAGCAGTCAAAAATGACAGTTCGTTCATGTGCAGGTGATGCGCTAGCTATCATCTGTCTGTGTGTACGTGTATTCCATGCCGTGAGCAACGTGAGCGTGATTTCGACCCATTCCAAATGGCTGATAGATCTTACCTGTCAAAAGCGCGATATAGAATCTGAATGGAAAATAGTGATAATATCGCCAAAATCAGTGTTGATGCCACTCGGAAATCGCCCCATATAATATGTCAGATTTTTAAAGTTACGTCAATATAGATACTTTTATATTTATATACGTAATTGTATCGCCGAAAAGGCCTTAAAAATATCGCGTACGCTGCGGAAACTATCGACAATAGAGTAAGTCATGTAGTAAGTACAGTTTTTTAAAGGACATTAATAGCTACAAAAAATAGTAAAGTCTGCAGGGTCATTATGTCTAACTATTACAGTTATGTCACTATAACATACTTAACTTTTACATTAAAATATGCAATAAAAACGCCGGCACAAACTAAGCCCCATTATTCGTCCCTTGGTATTAATCCTAATAATAAAGAAGACAGATTTAATTGTTTATTTGTTTGTAATGGAAACGCAAAAAATACTTAACCGATTCAAACAATTCTTTCAAGAGTAGAAACCTACATTATGCCTGAGTAACATACGGTAAATTCGAATCATCATCATCATCATCCATCACCACGCGGGTGAAACCACGGAGCGGAGCTAGTAATTAAATACATGCGAAAATATTTGTGGATATTTGTTTCTCATCCATACACCAATACTGTGACCCGATTTGGTGTCGGAAAATCCATTCTGTGGAATAGTCACAAAAAATAAATATACTAAATGTCAGCCGGGAACGCAATAAGGCCTGCGTATATTTTCGGAATAAACATTATGCGAGCAACTATGCTATTAAGGACTATTTTTTTATATGAGATATAAATGTATATACTGACGAAGTGATAGTGTTATTGATGACAATCACTACGTCTTTGGTTACGTGGGCTCTCTAAAGGCCTTAAGATACAGTGTTCGATTCCACCGCGCAAATGCAGTCTAAGAGATTTACCTCTATACATATGCATATATAGAGACATATGCAATAAAGATCTGTTAAGTGAACGCTTTCTTAGGTATCAAAAATCGGTGGATCCAATCGGCGCATCATGTGAAAAAAGCATAGAGATCAATTTTGAACTTGTGCCCAAATAAATGTCATGCTAAAATCTAACTGTTACCATACGTAGTATCTTATAGTTTGTGCTGTTACCAAATTGGACATAACGCTGACATGACAAAAGTAAAAAAGCAAAAAGAAAATTAATTATAAAATTAACTGTGCACGTTTTCTTCAGGATCCCAGGGACAAAATTCCAGCCAGTCGCTCCGGTCCAAGCTTCGAAGCATCGGTATCGAGCTCGGAAGAAGTGGAATCACGCTGGTCTGCATTCCGACCGGTCGGACCTCGCGCGCCTTTCCTCCCTGCTCTAGTCATGGGCAGAGTGTGCGGCTCTGACTGGCTGGTGCCTTTACCAACACTGCCAGCGTTGTCTACGCCTTTATTCGCACTCCAGCACCACCCGCCGCCGCCTCAATGTAACCCTTGCGCTCCTGACTGCCGACAATGTAATAATCACCATTAGTTACTTAGCATAAAAGATGATGCTGGAATTAATAGATGAACATCCCGCTGCTTTTACTCCAGACGGACTTCGCCCCCCAGTCGTTGAAGAGTATAAGCAAGACTGACTGGCCTTTTCTTACCACATGCCAGTTTTATCATCGCCTTTTTTTGCGATCCTAGTTCATACGTCTGAATACCGAGAGTTGACAGTACTAAACATTAGTAATCAGTAGGTACCACAGAATACTGCCTATTACCTACATTATCAGCCAGAAATACGGCACGTCGAAAACCCAAAACACCCAAAAAAAAAATATCTATAGATACCGATAAATATACGGACATATTTCGCAACTTTTTATCATCGCCTTTTTTGCGATCCTAGTTATACGTTAGAATACCGAGAGTTGAGAGTACTAAACATTAGTAATCAGTAGGTAATAGCACAGAATGTATTCTGTGATTACTACTAGAATTCGGCACATCGGAAACCCGCGGCAATAATTTAAATATCTATAGATACCGATATATAACCGGACATATTCCGCAACTTTTTTATAAACACCTGCTTAGTACCGCGTTATCTTGTATTTGTTACGTTTATATTTTAATGGTCGTTCAATAACTTCCATACTGTAGTCCTTAAAGCATGTGTGTATGATGTGACAATGACTATCGTGAATAGAACGTAAGTCTATGGTTGATCATAATTGGAAGTCGTGGTTTAAGAATAAGAGCCATGGAAATTGCCATACTAAGACTTTTTCAGTAAGGAATCAAGTCAAAAGGAATAGAGAAAACACCCCTAATTAAGTGATGTAGGTAAACATTAAGTGCTTTTGCATTATGATCTACGCTACATGTTAACGCCAAATATATGTACCTATCTTAAACATTAAACATGGGATCTATGTTTCATTGTATAGGTACCTAATTATTTAGAATACCTCCTTACTTACGATGTAATTATGTTATGTATCGATATTAATAAATGCATTTACTTTTATATGTGACTTTCACTGACCTTGCATTTTACATATGAGTCAAATATCCCACATAATATTGTTTTGAAAATAAGTTTACTTGGCAACAAAAAAGAAGGTAGTTAATCAACTATGTATTAGATTATTATAAAATGCGTTTTTGCATTTGCGGTTGTGGTACTTTGTGGCTCTACTACGTTGCATTATTTATTTATAACCTGTAAGCTAATATTTGCAAAAAAAATACCTCAGTGCCTCAAGACAAGAGTCTTCGACCAATGTGTGTTACCAGTGATGACTTATGGCACTGAAACGTGGTCTCTTACTATGAGCCTCATAGATAAGCTCAAAGTCGCACAACGAGCTATGGAGAGGGCTATGCTCGGGGTTTCTCTACGTGATCGAATCAGAAATGAGGAGATCCGTAGAAGAACGAAAGTCACCGACATAGCTCAGAAGATTAGCCAGTTGAAGTGGCAGTGGGCAGGGCACATAGCACGCAGAACAGATGGCCGATGGGGCCGAAAGGTTCTGGAGTGGAGACCACGTACCGGCAAGCGCAGCGTAGGTCGTCCACCGACACGGTGGACAGACGACCTGAGGAAGGTCGCAAGACGACGTTGGATGCAGGCCGCTTCCAACCGGTCTTTTTGGAAAATCATGGGGGAGGCATATGTTCAGCAGTGGACGTCTTACGGCTGAGATGATGATGATGAATATTTGCAAATGATAGCCACCCAATGTCGAATATGCAGTCCATACTAAGAGCATGCGTTGCATATCGCATAGCTTGGCAAAACATAGGTACTACTAAAATTACTAAGAATACGATATGTAGTCTTCAGGCAGTTAGGCTGTTGAGTCTATACATTTATCAAAGAAAATTATATTTAATAATTTTATTATTATGTCATACGCACAAAGTTTGGTTCTGGCATCGCGATACACGGTTGTACCTAGACAATATTTTCTACTATAAGGCGATACCGATGAGAAAATCTCTCGTGACACTGACCAAACTGATACGTAGTGTACCACCGAAGTGCTTGGCAAAACACACAGCCTACTGAAATTACTAAGAAAAACAAGGATCTTTGGAACCCTCTACCCTCCGGCCACTATGACAGACGGTAATAAATCCGTGACAATCCTCGAGCGATCTGCTAATAGAAATAAAGAGGATCCGCGCTATTACCGATCTAACATTTAGTGCAAATAAACGGGGCTTTCACATTACTACCTACCTAAGACAATATTTACATATCTTTGCTCAGGAGATCAGTTTTATAACAAACATTTTTGAAACTTACTAGCGACTATATTTAAATGCTGATTTCAGTAAATTAAGTCTATTAAGTAAGTATTTTTTAATAATATTTTAAAAGCTTTGAGAGTCTGGCACCATTTTTAGTGATACCATATAACCTAAATATTTTTTTATAAAGTTGATATTTTAAGTCTGACTCACTCATGAACGTAATTTCTCAACTTTAGTTGAACATTTTTGGACATTCTATTAATGTTACTAATTTAATAGTTATAATATACGGTAATAAGTTGCAATTACTGTAGTCACAATATGATAAGGTTAATTACCTCTTTTATGTCAATTGGACAGATTTTCGTGCTCGGCAGTGCCATTCAGCATTTAAAACTATAAGCGCCTTATAATAAAACGTGGATTAAAGATAGTGCCAAGATTTGTTTAAGGGAACTTCCTTGCTTTAAGTTCGGGATTATTTTTAGGCTACGTTTTATAATAACACTGCAAAAGTTCAGAACCCCAGATGGCAATACCTACGCTCGTCACCCTAGCTTAAGAGGTCAAATCTCTTGTTCTGTGTGTACTCTTTTTTATTATGCTTTTGTTCACAGACATCAATGGGTCCGTGGCATTGTTTACATATATTATATTTTAAACTTTTATTTTTTTTATAATTACCTACTAAAGGAATACAGGAAGACATCTTTTTTTACTTAACTAAACATACATAATACATTTGTAAAAGCCTGAAGGGCACTTTGAAAAGTTACTTAGCCTGAAGGGCACACATACGATAAGGGTCTGAAGGGCATAACACTTTCTTTTTAAATTTCTCAGCCTGAGGGGCATATAACTAATTTCTAAATATCGTTCATACCGAGAGCAGATCGGCTACCGCAAGCAGCGCCCGTTCACGAGCTTGACACGTGTGCCAGTCATCGCCCTCCTCAACCATATTTGAGGGAAGAGGACGACCCGCCACACGACGCCGCTGTGAGAAGAAGCCTTTTAGTGAGCGTGAATGCTCAAGGTATACACGTATTCCTAATACAAAAGCCGTACTTGTCTTAGTTTTTTTTAAGTCCGCTTTCTCCACCCGGCCCAGGGCCTCCTTCACATCCTAGTTCCGATCTTTTATGGCCATCTGCAGGTTGTAGTCACGGATAGCATTCGGTGACATGGACACCGCACGCCGCACGAAACGGCTGATGGCATGGTCCTGTGTGTACTGGAACATTGGCCTTCAACGAAACACGTACGTTTGCACACTACTGCTACACGGTTGAAAAATGGCAAAGGTGTGGTACTTCTCCAGGGGGACTCTGCAATAGTCGTACCACTACAAAACCTAACCCTATGTGACAGTGTTGTCTAAAAACAACGGCGAGTGCCGCCAGATACCAAGTCTCCCGAAGCACAGAAGCGATCAGATGAAAATACTTACCACTAGCGGTGGTGATGCTCTTGAACGGGTGCATCCATTTCGTGTCTCGCAGCAAGGTTTTCATAACCTCGTTGATACATTTTACAACGAAGATTGGACCTGAAGAATATAATTGGCTGGCCGGTTAGTGTACCAGGTAGCAACTCTGCTTTCTGATCTAGTCTAGACTAGATAGTAGACTAGATTAGAAACACCCGGACAGGTCAAACATTTCTGAGCGTGAACATGTCTGTTTCACTTCTGTATTTACACATCCAGATGTGTAAATATGTTATCAGTCATCAGGTTACCATAATTTAATTTTTTTTCAATGTTTTTGTTTCTCTTTTTGTCTGTCTGTTTGTAAGGGCTAATCTCTGAAAAGACTAGACTGATTTCAATGAAATTTTGTATAGTGGTAGCTTATATCTCTGGTCTATATAGGAAGAGTTCCCGTGGGATAGTTGAAAAACTGTAATTAACCGTATCCCGCGAGGCCATGCGAGCGAAGCTACTGGCGGGTCAGCTGGTTAAGAATATATCTTATAAGTAAAATTTTTATGAAATAATAAAAATATTCTAGAAAACTTCTGGTGGTAATGTTGCAGACTGTAGAATCTCCTGAAGATACGTGCCGTGTCAAGGAGTACTTACTGCCTTCTGTATCTGAGAGAGATCTTTATTTTGATGTTGATACTTAAATAAATTGTTTATATAAGAAATTTAGATTACGTACCGATGTATTGATTCTTACTGGACTACCTATTAAATGTGTCTAAGTAGTTACCAATTTCCATACAATTGTTATTCGGTCGGTGTAGGTCATTTCCTCCCCAGTAGGCGGCACGCTTATTTAGTATATGTTCCTACAATGTTGTACTTGAGTTTAGTTTCGTTATTTATATTTCTTAACATAGTTTGTGACGTGAATTACTTCATAAGAACATTGTTTACTGTGCTGAGAGGAAGATTATTCCAGCAGAAGCATAGTTTAGATGCCATCACAACCTTGTACGGTAAGGTTATAATAATAGGAATATAGATAGTTATATGTATGGTAGCGTATCTTGTACCACTTACATTTTCCCGAGCTACATTCAAATATGGTAAGGTAATATTAATATACTACAAAAAGGTAATGCGTGACAAGTCAATGGTATGTTCACAAGTTGCATGCATTTCGAATTCAGCACCTTTTTTATGGTAATATCAAAGTTCGATTCGAAGTTCCATGTGTATGTTTTGTTGGCGTCAGAGTTATTTTGTGGTAATTGAAATAAAAAATTCAAGTGAGTTTTATTGAAGTGATTATGGATGATATTATATTACAACTTTCATCAATTAAATCAAATAATTCCAAGGCACTATGTTTGTATAAACGAAATCTTGTAACGAATGCTTTTACGTCAGTTTCTTCTAAATACTTAATTGTGTCCACTTTGGAAAACACGGGGTGAAATTATACGTAAATTTCTTTTATTACACGTAAAATTCGCTCAATATCTTTAAAATCATCGAACACATTATTTTCTTTAAAGATATAATTCAGAGCATTTGACATTCTCATTAAATAAACAATAACCAATGGTTAAACAAGGTCGCAGACATCGTTTAACTTAAACATCCGATTGCGAAACTTAATCAATGGTTACTGCTTGGTGAACAGAAAAATATTGCTAAACGGTCATTTAAGAATTAAACGTCCGTTTACAGTTTAAACATGCGTTGGTGAACTCCAGCCTTAATGTTTTAATAATCATAATAAAAAGATACCGGCTGCTATTCTTCAGGGAGTGTACACGTTTGGAGATCGCGTCGCCCACTCAAGTATACCACTAATATCAAGTGAGTGCAGCTAGAGGTATTATTATAAGGTGTGATGTGCACTCACGATAGCTTTCAAAGTTTAATAATCCACTACAATCATATCAATACTTGAAGAAACACAAATCTCAAACAAAATTGACGATAGCTATTGTTAGGTTTCTTTCCCGCCATCCAACAAAATTTAATGTCAAAGGTGTCAAATCGAGAGCAACAGATAAATTATGTCCCGCGCCACAACTGAAGCTGCTGTGTTCCATTAGCTATTTAGACACATACATTACAAGTAATTAAGGCACTCTCGTATTCTGATAATAGTATAAAGCTGAATCTTGAAACATCTAATGTAACGAAACAGATCGATAATGTTGTATGAAAAAAATACTTAGAAAAAGAACAGTAACATAATAGTAACCGAATAGAATTTATAAATATTACTCGCTACAACTTTCACGTCCAAATTCTCAGAATTTTCAGCGATATTGCTCAATTTTTTTTAAGTAATACGTAGCCAACGTATTGTACTAAAATAGTAACCAGCAATTTTTTCATTTGTGTTAGTATATATCGAAAAATATAAAGAAAACCTACAAAACTAATGCATTTAACTATTTTAAAATAATTTACGATGCTCTACGTAAAGTTGAAAATCGCTTGTTAGGACGATGCAATGCGAAAATGCATTAGTTTTGTAGGTTTTCTTTATATTTTGGGTTGGACCGCGCCTTAAAGTGATTAAATTATAGTCAATAACAGCGTCCTTGAGCATTTTATATCACAACACTGTTATAGGTAACCATACATACCTATATAACTAATCTTAGTAGGTACTATTGTGGTATATTGGACTTTTGTCCGCCTGGGGAAGTACTAAACCTTTGCTATTCAACTAGCACTACTTAGCCTTCTAACTTAGTTAAGTAGCATTACTTAATAACTTGGCAGTAGTGTGTAAACAGTACTGTAGTGTTTACTAAGTAGTACTTTCAGTTTGAAAGGTAATGTTTTTTAGCAAAAGTACAGGTCAAGAGATTTAACATCATATATCTCAGGTTGTGGAGTGCAGTGCATTACCTTGCAGGGTCACTAAAAATGGTGGAAAAAAACTTTACCAAAAAATGGAACCACTTCAAAACCAAAACGTGTGAAATAACTTATCAAAGCCGGTACCATGCGCACAACATTGTGATAAAAGGTACCTAATTTTGAACTATCATGGTACCGACTTCAACAAGTTATTTCACACTTTTTGGTTTTGAAGTCGGTGCCATTTTTTGGGTAATTTTTTAGGTACATTTTAAGTACACCACATTAAAGATAATGTTGCTTGTAGGCCAACATTAATATAGTTGATTTCAGCAACAGCTATCTAAGAAAATATACTTATACATACATATATATCTTACAGGTATCGGCACTTTCCAAGATTGTGATGTGAAGCTTAAATCGGTTCGCTTAGCAAGATTAATCCGTGAACTAGACATGGCTAGGTACCATTTCTACGAGCTGACTGGCATTTACCGACGGAGTCAGGAACTAAACATCAAGTCCTTGCAAGGATCTACTCTGACTATGACTATGGAACCCCTCCCTATATTTGTGCCATATAAAATAAATACGAAGGTAAATGGTCAACTCGATATTAATATTATATTATTATCCTTTCCCACCAAACCACTGCACAGATTTGGCTGAAAATACGCAGATTGACGAGCGCAGTTTCTGAAAGATTACGGGTAAGTAACTGGTCCAAACGTCAAAAAGACAACAACATTTTGTAATAAAGCTATTAGACACGGATTGTCGGAAGATGCGGGTTCGAATCCCGTCCGAGGATGTATAATATCTGTAAGCCAACTAGTACCTAATCTATGTCCAAAACTCCGGAGCCACAAGTTGGTACTTTTTATCTCTATGTACGAGTATCACAACTCATAATTATATCATCGAATGAACCGATTTTCAAAGAAACAAAAACACATCTATATACTCATATTCAGTTATTTTTATGTGAAGATGAACAAATAAACATCCAGTCGTGCGATTCTCTAATGATTCGTCGATGCGTTCGTCGACGAGCTCACAGATGTCAAATACTTTATGAGGCATCGCCCTTGTACAAAAGGTTGTTTTACCAATTGTTCTTGTCATCTCGTCATTTGTTTCACGGATGTTATCAAAGGTGCAACGATGTTTGCTCTTAGAGGATCGCACGGCTGGTGTTAAAAGTATGATTTTATAATGATAAGACTACAAAACATTCAAGCGTTAAAACGTCAAAAAGTTAATTTAATACACTGATAACTTATCAATCAGTCAATTCTCCCAGAAGTCAGAATAGCTAAGGTACGTATTATATACAAGAAGCTTTGATAATATATTTCTATGTCATCAAATAATATTTCTTAATTATAAATAATATATTTATAAAATCTATATATATATATATATATATATAAAAATAAACACCTATTTTCCCTGGTTACGCTATAACTTGAGAACGGATGGAACAATCTTGCTAACTATTTTTGTGACGTTAATTATTGTAAGGAAAAGGTTCTTATGAAAGAAAACCCAAGAAAATATGGGAGTTTATGGCGAGGCCCAAGGCTGAGCCTACTACGCGAACGAAGTCGCGGTCAGTCACTAGTGTAATATAACTAGCACATCACATTGGCGTTTTGACATCTGCACATTTATTATAGAAACATACAAAATGTACCAACCAATTAGGTACTACGAAACCCGTCAGGGTTTTTGTGCATTTTTACATTATAATTTTGTAGATTTTATACATTGGACAAATAAACCTCTACGACATTTTGCTACTATATAGAAACAATATTGGGTTTCTTGTCATTTGAACGTTTTGATGTCAAGCCATAAGATACCCGCAATCACCTGAAATAGCATAGATTTTTATATCGAAAAAAATCCTTGTGGATAGGCGTTTCCGTGCTAGCTCCAGATCCACAGCTAATGAAACATAACTTTATTATTATAACGATATAATTATGCTGTCATTACATTTAAAATTCCTCTCAGGAAGCTTGGGGTACATATAAATTTCTATGTGACTAATAGAAATTACTTTTACAGCTAGTCTACTGGGATGAACGTAGTCTCTTTTTAGAGCATGAAGTCATTACCATCGGGGATGGTACAAAACGCTGCTTTCTTCTTTCCCGTCAGTATGCACTCGGTACCTATGATCGACCTACAGAAGCACTTCTCAAAGACCTGCCTGGGTCGGAAAATAGACCAATATGTCCACATTATATAGAAAAGTGGTTGGAGAGTATGCAAATTACAAGTACCAAACTGAGATGAAATTCCTGAGGCACTCACCGATAAAGGAGCGCGTTTATGTCTTTTGTATTAGGATTTGATAAGGGTGTACAAATGCAATGAATAACGTTTACTACTATAAATATTATATCGTAACAGATGTGTAATAATTTAGTTTTATATTTCCAATAAGTTATTAAAGTGTAAAACAAATAAATTTATAATGGCAATTATCCACTGGAAATTTTGATATCCTTTAAAAGATGTTATTATTATATTTTAACTGTAATAATATTGTTTATACGAACAGGTATTTTACAATAAGGGGGTTTGGTTCAGATTCACCAACCGAGCCACTGAATGTGGGCAAATGTAAATATGGCATTTCAGTAACATTCATTATTCCGCTACAGAGAGGTTGTTCTTCCAGCCACATACTTCTACTTGTATATGCTATACCATATATTTTAGCTATGAATTCAGTGTATACATTGAATTCATAACTAAAACTAAGTTCATAATAAAAGTTTCTGCACATATCACCTACGCAAAAATGCCAAAAAAATATATATAAAAATTTATAAAGTTAAAAAATGCTATGTCATTGCAAATTAGCTTACGCATCATACCAGACTATTTCATATTATTTTGATTAATATTGATACTGAAATGGATGGATTTGATAATTAATGCAGATCTGCAGGACGTTGACGTGTTTCTATTAATGTTAAAAATAATGTATTGTTATGTAATAATGTTACTGAAAAACAAATAGATTACAAATAAAGAATGTCACTAGTTGACAGTGACGGATTTCACTTTGATATTAGTTCTAGTTAAATAAAAATGATAGAAAATAAAAATCATTAAGATACTATGTAATGTAAAATTCTGGTGTTATTTTTTACTGTTTGGACACAGAATAAATAATTTTAGTTTGGGTAATTAATTATTCGATTTAATCATGTAGCTCGCTATGATAATATTTAACATTATCCAGTAACATTTTAACATTACGTTGGTAGGTATAATTAATACAAACAAACTTAAAAAAGGTTTAAATTTAAATTTTATTTTAAATAAATTACTTTTCAACCAACGTTAATGAAATGTAAATGGGACCTACTTGGATACTAACCAAAATAACCATATAAATATTTAAGTATCAAATTAGGATGATGCAGTAAAATGTGTTGCGACCATACATAAAACAATATACCTACAATGCACTTGTCGGATTTAGAACCTCTCGTTTTGAAATTATCTTGATTTTTACACACCCATTACAAATAACTATGGAGTTTGAGCCATTGATAATGAACAAGACTTAAGTACCTAGGTACTTATGTACAATAACAATTTTACTATCCAGTTAATGCATTGTAGTAATTATATCTACTATTATTTATTCTATGGTAATCGGGCAATTATAAGAATGCCTACCTAGTTAGGAATTATTTGGCAGTAAGTACACTTTTATTAATTTAACGATTTGAGGATTTAGAAACAAAATATTTGATGTACAGTGACTTCTAGCTAACTTCATTCTATGCATGCTAATTTAAGTCACCCACCCGTGCGGTCAAGTTTTGTGTTGGTCAATGACTCGACGATTATACATGCGCGTGAGCATGTGAGCATCATACACCTATACTACCACATTTGCTTTTGTTTCTGTCTCTTTCTACCCGACGGTATCGGACGAGAGCAAAAGAAAGAAAAGTTATTGTCACTACGTTCTGTGGTAGAACATTGTTAAACAGGTATTTTTGTGCTTGATACTAAAAGGCGCTAAGTCGCTTGCTATCGACTAATTGACATCTTGTTGTCAATTAAGTTGCTTTAGTATACTTTTGTACTTTATTTAGGTTGCTAGTCTGCAGCATAATTTTATATACGCTTGTCATAATAGTTTAAATAAAAATGTATTGCATAATAGTAACAGTGGTAGCACTTGCTTATATTTTCTGGGATGTAAACTATTTTCTTCGGATAGCTTTCACTATAGGAATCGGTAGATTGTTCCAAAAGAAATGCGGAGTGAATGATACAACCACAGTTTACGGTAAGTGTGTGCCTATACTCTCTTTTATTAATTATGTATCTTGAAATTATGCATCGTCATAGATGACATATTTGATTGCATTCTGTTGTTTAGTTACTGTGGTATATTATAAAGACATTTAGATTTTGTTAACGTCTTATTATGGATCTAATTTGAAGGACCATGACTTTTGATATGTATTTTTAGAAACTGTTCGGCTAAGCAATCTGGGTATATTCAAAATAATATTAAAAACCCACATTTTGGTAAACACTACAAATTTTACCTTAAGCTTAATTACTTGCTCATTAGTTCATAATTGATATTATTTAGTTTATAGTTATGGATCTAATTTGAAGGACCATGACTTTTGATATGTATTTATAGACACTATGGGGCTAAGCAATCTGGGTATATTCAAAATAATTTAAAAAACCCACATTTAGGTAAAACAAATCTCATTTTACCTTAAGCTTAATTACTTGCTCATTAGTTCAGAATGGCTATTTAGTTTTACAGTTTTGTATAGTATATTATACAGTACATTATACAGTATTTGACCATGTTTTCCAAATCAGTCAGTTTGAAGATAATGGTATGTAGATACTTATATGTAATTGTATTGTAAATGAACTTTTTATTTCCTATTATGCATATATATACTTAGGTACTATACATAATGTAAGAAATCTCAATAAAGTATACGTTTATTTGCAACTTTACAAACGTTTTACATACATTATTAACGAAATAACCTAGACTTGTTCACCTTAGTTAATTTAATAACGCTTACTTACCGCGTGTTATTTTGTATAATATTAGATTAGATCCCGGTGTACTTTATAACTGCTCTAGTAAACACAGAAGTTAGATCAGGGTAGATCACTTTCTACTGTTACACTGAGTGAGTTTTTGTTTTCTATCAATTTTCTCAGCATCAATTCCAGAATAAATGTATGTGCGACTTTTTATGGTCAGTGTTTTAAAATTCCTGTTTTATATCAAAACCATAACTAAGTAAAGTGTAGATGTCTATAGACCTCTGGCCCGAGTCTACCGACTATTCAAGAATGTAAAGAAGTATACTTACGATGGGATGTTATGCGAATTGGTGTTATCTGCATTCTCCTGTACTTCCAGGGTTCTGCACAACTCAAGATGTGGACATCTTCCTCCGACACATGAACAACGCACGTTACGTACGAGAACTGGACTTCGCCAGGTTCCATTTCTATGATAGAACTGGCATCTACGACAACATAAAGGCAGTTGATGGACATGCTCTGCAAGGAGCATCAAGCATTCGATACAGAAGGACTATACCGATATTCACGGCGTACAAAGTCGAGACCAGGGTAAGAATTTTTTTGAGAGTTTTTTATGTTAATAAACGTAGTTACAGGATCAGCCATTCGTAGCTTTGATTTTGAGCACGTCCTGTCCATAACGATTTCAGTAGATAACATAATAAGCAATAATGAAACATAAGTTAGCTTTTTATTTACGATTAAACCATAATATATATCATCTGCATTGAAATTAGGGTATATTTTAATTCATAAACATTTTTCTGAAAGGATACCAATGGATTTTTTTCTCATGTACGAGTATATAGTTAATGCTGTCCTATATCTGTGGCTGCTATATAGGTAAGTAATACTCACGTGGGTAGATGAGTGATGATGATGATATACTTATATTTCTTCTTCTTCTTCTTCTTCCTGCCCTTATCCCACGCCAAGTGGGGTCGGCACAATCTCCATTCTGTCCTGTTGCTCGTCATTTCATCACTCACACCTTTCGCATACATATCATTCTTCATGCAGTCTATCCATACTTTCTTCGGCCGTCCTTTATCTCTATATCCATCCACACTCATACTCAACTCACTAGTCCTAGTCCTAGTCACATGACCCTCATGCCTCCTCATGACATGCCCATACCAAGCTACTTTCAAGCTGCCTCTGATATATATATGACGAAAACAAGAAAATGATTAAGTCAAGTTTATAAGTATGTATAAGACTTGACAAATTATGCTAGTATATACATACCTGGAAGATCTTAGTGGAAAGAACCACTTGTGATGACCACGACCCTCAGGCATGACGCAACGACGTAGAAGAAGATATAACATTTCGGGGTCGTTGAGGTTAAGGTAAACCAGGCTAGTAGCATATTGAGTTTCAAGCAAGCAGTTTACAGTATTTTTTATGTTTGTAGCTTCAAATATGTGTCGATACGATTTATATTTCAGTGTATACAAGTAAACAAAAGAACCTTTTGTTGGCAGCCGGTAACAAAACCTTTAAATACTTGACGATGAAATTAAATCATGTAACCGTTCTATTTTAGTTAATCATTTTGTAAATCACGTGTAAAAATAGAAATAATACAAATAGCTAACTCATTTATGTTCAATTCTTACATGGAATAAGTACACTACCTACGTAATTCATTCAATATTTTACACGCTTATATCTACGATTATGAAAGATCGTAATTTGGTGAGATTTAACTGGATATGTTTTAGAGAAAGGCCAGATCAAGAAAACTTAATTTATTAAGGAAGTCAGCTCTGTCTCATTAATAAATATTTTATTGTTGACGTCAATACGTCCCCGAGACTTAAAACCTTTGAGGGTGTTTTATAGGCAAGCGTATCAGGCGAAAGATTTGCTCTCTAGTCACTTAAAAAATTTAATAAACATTTAATTAAAAGCTTCGTTCGAGTACATAGAAATATTGTCTGATTTTTCATCTCCTACGTCTTCATCGGCATGGTCTTCCGCGTAGAATAAGGTAATCGAAATCTCTCGACAACTAACCTGTTTAATCAGAACAAAAGTATCTTACTTAATCTCTACTAACTAACTAAATTAGATCTTTACTTAAAATTTTGTCAGATTCGCTTAGCCGTGTCAACGTGTAGAAGTAGTACCATATATACACCTCACTCGTTCGAAAACTTTTCAACATCTACGACTCGGAATATACTTTTTGTAGTTTCCAGTATCCATATCCTAGAGCTTCAAATAGTGTAATTGATGACTTAGATGTTCTTAACCCATTGTTTATTAATTTTCAGTTAGCGTACTGGGAGGATAAGACACTTTTCATCGAACAGAAGTTTATAACACTCAACGACGGCTTCGTGCGTGCGATTGTGCTCTCCCGTCAGAACCTCATAAATGTAGACGCTGAGAGGCTATTCAAAGGCATCCCAGGAGCAGACCAGAAACCAGAGTGCCCTGAAGAGATCCAACATTGGCTACAAGCTATAGAGATTTCTAGCGCAAGGCTTCGGAAGAAGGATTAATGTAACCATTAAAAGAGAAATAAATTTCGTTAATATATTCTATGCTTTTAAACTGGCATGGTCACTAATCCAAGAATTAACTTTAGAAACGGGATATTTACCATGTACCTATTGTATTTACGTGAGCTCTCGATATTTTGACACAGTTGCAGGCGCCATGTTCAAGAGTACTAAAGCACTGACGTATCTCTGCTTGCGAGCAGGGTAACGCCAGAGAATAGTTTATCCACGTGGATAGACGGCGGGAGTAGCGTTTCCTATGGTTTGTACTTCGTAGGTGGCATTTAAAGCAAATGTAACAAAAGTCTCTGAGTAGCGTGTGCTATCCATACGTAGTATCCTATTTTGTTTACTCAATAAGCGTTTGGAAGTGGGGACCTATTGTTGATTAAAAACAAATAAGAATTATTTATCTTAAGCATTTCACCGAATGTAGATATGAAAGTAACACAATAATAACCTTGATATGCACCGGCAAACCATTCGTATGATTTCGAGACTGCAATGCATTACAACGCCATTTCTATATTGACCCGAAATATGTGCCTGAATTAATTATCTGGGTAATCGAAGGGGTTGTGATATTTCGGATATACCTTCGGTGTAATTTTCTTTCCATTGTTTCCATTTTCTGCTACAAAATATTATTATATTATGCGCGAGATATTTTTGGATGAAAATATTTTTTTATCCACCACCTTCAAAGACGGTGATAACCTTTCTCCGTGTTATGTCAATCGGAGAGAATTATATCCACGTTTCGACGAATCCGTGCTCTATAGCGGGAGTAGCGGGACATACTGTCTACGAGATACGTCAAAAAGAATCTTTTTATCTCTATCCCCGGTTGCCGTGTTCTGTAAGGTGGAGAAGACAATTATTTCCACTGACAGGTGGATAAAAAGAAAGTCTATCGGTGGAAAGACTATCACTCTCCGCCGCGTGCTAGGGGTGCAGGATAGGTATTGTTATGAGCAGACGAAACGGTCTACCCTCATCCTTTCATGTTCATTGTGTTTCGTCTTATTACCAATGACACAACAGTCACTTGGAACTCGATCTGGGTCTCGACACAACTCACGGTATCTGCTCGCGAGCTTTTTTTGGAACTTTTTCGTTTTTTGCAATGATGAACCACTGGGCACCTACCCGCAGATGGGTTTACTTGTGGACATAGCGCATGCAACTGTGCTGGAATATTGAGGGCTCTAATTAAATACAATACATGGTAAATATCCCGTTTCTAAACTTATTTCTTGAAATATATCATATTCACAATTGTGGCGACTTCTTAACTTAGAGGATAGTCATACCGAATAGTACAGATAATGTTAAAACACTTTTTCTGCCATTTTATCAACTTTCAATATATGGCAATTGCAGTATTCTCTTGACTGTGTTTCAAATAATTCACAAACTTTACGCAACGCGTACAATTTTAACTTAACACAGTCATGCATGATCAATATTATGAAAATAAAATTTAAGTTGCCATGTCAGCATCGAAATGATTAGAATATAATTTTACGTAGTATCTAATGACTTATTTGTAAGATAGTGGGTATCTTGTAATACTTATTAGACGAAGGGTATGGATCATGTAAATCGTATAATTCTATTAGACTATACTCCACAAAATTTGGTTTTTCTTTGCGACTCTTTCGATGATGCAAATACAAATGAGTAAAAAAGGATACATACCTACATACTTACATAAAAATACGTACGTAAATAATGTCATGGAAATTGCAACTATTATAATGATAATTACCAGACCTTTTTATAAAAAAATGCAGTACTACCAAGAAGGTCTGCAATACATTTAACCTACTTACTTATTGTGTACTATTGTACAAGAGGCCCATCATATCATGTCAGTTGCAGTGTCCTTTATTTTTACAATTTCGTAGTAAATATTCTATGTACTCGTAGATAGACTATAGTTTTGCCAAGAGCTTGCTTTTTAGGGGTACATATAATTCTGTCCGTCCGTCCGTCTGTCAATTTTAAACCAATCTCGAATCTTAGGAGTGATACCCATACATAATGTGAATGGGGAATGAGACATTATTTATCGCCGCACGAAACATACCTATATACAATATTTTAGAAAACAATGCTTCTTTAGCAGCCTTCAATTTGATTCCTCCATAAAAAGTATGTGTTATGAAACACTAGCATTTTCATCAAGTTTTTCAAATTTCAACTAGATTCGTAAAACCGCCCGCAGTAGGTACTAGTTTGTTATTACAGCTACGGAAACCTATTTTAATTATAGCCCGACATGCACTTGAACAGAAAACCTTTAGATTCTAAAATTTACAATATAAACCGATGACCTCATAAATACCTACCTACCGACCTAAGTATTAAACCGACACTCATTATCTTTCGCAAAATATATCTAAGTACTTATTTAACTTATTTAGTTTATACATAGAACTAGCCCAATTAAATTGTATAGGTACTGGTAAAACACTCGTATAGATATCGAATAAAATACAGTATAGATGCATATTTGATAAAAGTAGACAACAATATAAGAATAAATTGTTCTTTCTATCTGACTACTACTGTGTATTCACTTAAGTTTTTAGGAGGGGTTATTTGATGTATACACCTATATAACTTTAACATGACTCGATCTTATATCTATTTATAAAGATCTCTGGCGATTTTCAAATTGAAATTGTGCTACAATAATAGTAGTTGCAAGGGTTCAGTGACACTTTAAAGCAACATCATTTCGTTACTTCTCTATCAACTTCTAACAAAAGTTAGAACATTCAGTATTAATAATATAAATATTTTAAGATGAGACTGAATTTGGCAGGTGCCGTAGTCTCGTCCATAGCCCACTATCACCCGTATCACTAATAAGTACATATCAATAGCCATGCCATTTTACCCATTTTTGTAAAAGATATACCATGTAACCATCCATCCAAAATGTTTCTGTTTTATACTACATTGTATTTTTACCAAACAGGCCTCTAAGTGTTGGCTACAGCCCCACTTATGGTTTTGTAAAGGACCGGATGAAATCCGTGAAACAAAATTCAATAAATAAAATAATAATAATAATATACCCATTGCTAGCATAGCCCACTATTTCCCTTATCACTAATAAGTTTATATCATTAGCTTTGCCATTTTACCCATTTTTGTAATAGATTTACAATGTCACCATCCATCCAAAATGTTTCTGTTTTATACTACATTGTATTTTTATTTTGGCTACAGCCCCACTTATGCAAAGGACCGGATGAAATCCGTAAAACATTTGAATAAAAGGAATAATAATAATATATCTTAGTATGTAATATATGCAATTTTATGCATTAAAAAAATCACATGCAAATATATTGTGAAACGTCCGCTAAGTGAGCATACAACACAATATATACGATAATATACAGTTTTAAGTTATTTCGACTGAATCTTCCAGTAGGAAGGCCGCTAAGCCTTAGATCAACCAACATTTTTATTTTTATTTCATATTTTTATTTTTATTTCATACTAGTAAACCCTGCGAACTCCGTTTCGCCACCAGATGGCTTCGTTTTATGTAACATTTCGTTTGACGCCATCTACTTAATATATTGGTTTGTAGTACATACTATGTATCAGAGATGGCGCTGTATGTGAAAAAAGATTTTCCCGCTTTTCTTTTTAAAATTTTCCTGAATTTTCTTTACTATTAACCTCACGGAGCCCGAGACCTTTCCAACAAATGCAAAACCGTAGAAATCGGTTTGTGCGCTCTGGAGTTATAGCGTCAGGAAGGAAAACCCGACTTATTTTTATATAGTAGATTTTTATTTTATTTTACAATTTTAGGAAAACTTACATCTAGGTCTAATAACTATCGATACTTAAATATTGTACTAAGGGCTACGAAGAAATAATAGTCTATTTCTTCGTAGACTAAGGGACATTTACAAGTTTCCACATTTACATGTTAAGTAAAATCTTTCTACGCTAAAAGCTACAGCTACAGTACCTACATAATGAAACTGTTTGTTCAAAATGCTGTACATTACAAATTTTTTTTATGTGATAGGTTGGCAAACGAGCAGGCAGCTCACCTGATGGTAAGTGATCACCGTCGCCCACGGACATCCACAATACCAGAGGTCTCGAGGATGCGTTCCCGGCCTTTGAGGAAGGAATAAAATGGCTCTTTTCTTGAAGGCTCCCAAATCGTATCTGTTCGGAAACACCTCAAGTGGCAGCTAGTTTCACATAGTGGTAGTGTGAGGCAGAAAGTGCCTTCGGAACCGCACGAATGTGGGCTCCCAGACGTCAACATGATCTCTATGAAATTTCCGTCGTGATGTCCGCTGGCGAAATTTATGCAGGTATTAGACCGAACAGTTCCTCGAACACTCCCCATGATATTATGCGGTAATACTTACATAGTATTACATACACTAAATAGGCATTATAACTGACTCTTGTGTTTTTCTATTCTCCCTCTTGTTACCTAAGTTCTCGGAAATTATTTTTGCAATACATTTACAGTAGAACTGATTTCACTTCTGTGGAAGAAGAATATATTATTTCTATATTATTATGGCAGTATACGGATATATTAGACTGACCTCAAGTCTCAATTACTTCGAGAAGCTACTGCCTGCGCTATAACCTATATTATTAGTAGAAAAGTGAAGTATAATCGTACCTATCGGTAACTTATATATTAACTATATTATTTCTAATTACGGCACAGTTAACTGATAAAGGGAGTGCAGTGTTTTATTCAGTTGTGTACTCGTGTCGTTCGCGATACAGTAATGTTTAGTAAAGCGATATAGTACCTATACGTTTCGCAGATGGTGCTAGAGTGACTGGTGCTGTATAGTAGGTATATTCAGCAGTTTTTACAATATTAGCTGTTACAGCAGGTGCTGTCAGTAACAAAAGAAGTAGACATTTCACATTGTATATCCCACTTCTAATATTATAAATGTGAAAGTTTAGATGTTTGTTACTCAATCACGGCAGAACGGCTGAACGGATCTGTTTGAAATTTGGCACAGTCATAGATTATAGTGTGGAATAGCACATAGGCTACTTTTTTTTTATTTCATCATCATCATCACCACGCAAGTAAAAATGCCTAATATTCTTGAGCACAGCATAGACAAGATAACAAGATCCGCCTACGTCAAGATCGTAATGATGACTTATTATCTGTCAATAGAGTTCGTCAAAGGTGTTTCAGTTTCCGATAGCTTTGTTAAAAGCACGCAATGATTTTGATAGCTCGATACACTAGACGTACTCGGCGATAGAGTCGGCATGTCATCTGTCTTTATGTTCAGCTCAGACAAAATAAAAAGTCAAGACATAATGTTGTGAACAGCCGTGCGATTCTCTAATGATTCGTTGATGGGCTCGTCAACGAGCTCACCGATGTCACATACTTTATGAGATATCGCCATTGTAAATAGGGTTGTTTTTCTAACGTTTCTTGTCATCTCGTCATTTGTTTCACGGATATAGTCAAAGATGCAACGATGTTTGCTCGTAGAGAATCGCACTGCTGAGAAGTGAGGCCGGTTTTCTATGCATGTAGTGCGTGAATCGGTGCTACCATGATAATTTAAATTACCCCATAAAAATAACGTTATCAATTTAATAAAGTTAGGTTCCTACTTTAGGTGTCGGTAAAAAGTAGTGGCATTGGGTGGTGAAAGAGAAAAGATAAAGAGTTTCAGAAATAAAATTACTCGGTGTAACTGCTAGTTTTATTTATGCTGAAACTTGCTTTTTTAAACCTTTATGCTGAATTTTTTTTTGTACGCTTGCCGTTTACTTTGCACTGATTTAGAAATACTTTCTAATTTGGCAATATATGGTGGAATCTAATGTTTAAGTATTTCTCAATTACACACCGTATTAAATTAAGTTTATGTTCGTTCCTGCCCAGCATATTCATGTTTTGACTCTAAATTGATAAAAAACTGGTTGTTTCCAATGAATTTCTTTAATATGTTCAAGACAATAGTTTGGTGTTGATTTTCTGCGGTTATTGCAATACTTTCATTCAATAATTTTCGAACAACTGCTTCACAAGTGACACAAATGTCAAAAAGATCCTTAGACGGGAAGCGAAGACCGCCTTTGTTTTTTAAACTAACGAGCTTGTGAAAATAAAGTTTCTCATCAGTCTGCAAGGCATCTAAACATTTCGAGCATTTTATGGTTTTAACCAGATAGTGCACTGTACTTCCAGATATGTAACCAATTATAATTTTTCTGTAGTCACCATAATATGAATTGTCATGTAAACAACTGGCCCAATCAAATGATTCATTAACAATTTCATTAAGAAGTTGCAACGAAGAATTTTCAATGGTTTCTTCTTCTTCTTCGTGTCTATACGACGATGAAGTGCTATTTATAATTTTAGTAGTTGAAGTGCAATTAAGTATTGCTATGTGTTCTAAAGGAACACAATTAGCTTTTGTAAGACATTTTAATTCTAAATGACATAGTATTTTTTTGTAGCTTGCTTTAAACTGTCTTACGTTAGGGTTATCGTTGAACCCTCCATGCATCCTAATAGACGTAAATAGAACCTCCAAATGGTCCTGGCTTAATTTATAAGTAGGTAAAAAAATCAGTCTTTTTTCATTTAATAAAAAAATAATTAAACACAATAAAACATGAACAGATAACAGACGACTGAAGTTTGCTTTTATAATATGGTTATAATTCCACTCTACACACAACAACATTCAATATATATACACTCTAAAAACAAAAGACTTCAATAGAAATATGGTTTATTTTTACAAATAAACATAACCGCCTTCAATATGTACGAAATTGAAAATCCAGTATGAAATTAATGTGAGTCCATATTAAAGGTATCAGGTTTCCAACAAAAAAATAATTGTTCAATTCGGTTTATAAATAACGGACTTATGAGGTAACAAATATTTAGAACAATAGAACCTAATTACGAACCTACTCCTTTTAGATGTCGGTTAAAAGAAAACTAAAAATAAAAAAAAGATTTGCCAATTTTTTTTAATTTGCTTTCAAATGACGGAACCGGTTTTGTATAAAGATATTGCGTCGCGTGTCATACAATATTATATTCAAAGATAATAACTAATTGAGAACCTACTTCTTTTTTTGAAGTCGGTTAAAACACGTTGATAAACTATTATAAAAACGTATTAACGTAACGTATATACTGAATATTAAGATTACCCAATAATAGGGTAAACCTTATAGGCTCTACCATGGCAACACTTTCTATGTTCCAAGCAATAACCTTTATTTTTATTTTTATGTATTTAAAATATTGGTTTCCAAGTTACTTACGTGTGAAATGTGATTCCATCCTTCTTTTTATGTTTTGTAGTTTGTTTTATACACCCTTTCACGACACAATTCGGCATTTTGACTGGTAAATTTGTCGATTTACTTTACGTGTTGCTACCACGCGCAGCGATAGTTCGACTCTCTCGGTAGAGAGTTAAATATTCCTTGGTTCGACTGACGAGTCAAGGCGTAGTTTCGTTGTGCGTGTGTGTGTGTAATTGTGTATGTACACGGCGAGGCGTAGTTTTACCGGCCTCACTTTTCTGTTCACAACATTCTGTCTTGACTTTTTTATTTTGTCTGAGATGTTCAGCCGACTAGTAGTCGAGCGATTCCGCCATCACCACGGAGGTGAAATATCAGTCTAGCGTGAGTGAATCGCCCGCAATACTTACATGTTATTTTTAAACACAACATAACAAAAAGTTTCGCATATATATCCTCGAAGGGGTAAGCAGCGGTATTTTAATAGGATACTTTTCCTCATCATTACCACGGAGGTGAAACTGCGGAGCGGTAACATCAGTCTAGCGGTCTTGAGTGAATCGATACTTTTGCCTATATATCCTCGAAGCGTTTATAGGGTAATAAGGCTGTGATAGGGGGCGAGTCTATTGCCATCTACGGGGCACTGTTCCAGTCATCGGACTGTTATTGAGAATATCTTTCTTTCTCAGAAAAACACAATAACTGTCCAACCCGGGGATTGAACCCACCTCGAGGTTCCAAAACGGCACTTCCACCACTACACCAAGACCAAGCGAGCGAAACCGCTAGCGGGTCAGTTATAATAAAATAAAAAAAATCGCAGATTTTTCCTTTAGATAGCAATAGTTACCTAATTAAAGCTATAAAAAAGATGGCTGTTAAATAAAAATAAATTTGTTAAAAAAAAAATTAAAATAATCAAATTTCTGTATATTTTCGTTTTCCCCTGACCAAACTATTCTTTGATATAATTACTATTTTGAATTATCGAATAAGTTGAATTATTTATGTGGGTGGGGCATGTGTGTTAATTGATTAAGTAAAACGTAACCGTATGAAATCTATTTCAGTTACTGTTATAAAGTTTAGTAAGTTTGAAGAAGTAACATTATGGCGACACGGGCGTAAAATTGTCCATAGATTACTAAATTTTTGACATTCTTGTAATAATTACGCAACGAAACGGTTTAGTTTCTACCTTTTTTAACCGTACGGTACAAGTTAAAATAAAAAGTAAATGTAAAACAAAATTAAACAAGTGTCGTATTTCACTGGAAAGGCACTCTGGCGCTTGTCACTGCCTCGTGTAAAGTTACTGTTTACACAACCTGCACATTATGGATACGATTTTAGGGATTTGAAGTTGAACCCTCAATAAACGAATTTGAAACGTATTAACGTTGACATAGCGATTATAGTGCTATGTACCGTGAGCTGTGGTCTTTGTCGTGTGACAGTTGTGATGAATTTTAACTGTTTTCCCTTAAAAAGAGTATAAAGTGTACATTG
This sequence comes from Selenia dentaria, assembly GCA_917880725.1. Taxonomy (NCBI): domain Eukaryota; kingdom Metazoa; phylum Arthropoda; class Insecta; order Lepidoptera; family Geometridae; genus Selenia; species Selenia dentaria. The sequence goes on along the minus strand of OU862884.1, from coordinate 21,139,391 downwards.
TACAATTAAGCTAATAAAGATATTGTAGGAGTTCGTCTAAGATTTATAATACAGGTACGTCATTTTGTGACTTATAACGTAAATAAGTAGGTATTTTTTTTTTTTTTTTTTTTTTTATGTACAATAGGTTAGCGCTTGACCACAACTCGCCTGATGTTAAGCGTAGTTGTGATCTACGATGGAGCGCGCTTACCTAGAAGATACCGATTCACTCTCGACTTAAAGACTCGTAGATTATATTTATCAGGAAACAGAGACATCGGCAGTAAGTTCCACAGTTTGGCAGTTCGCACAATGTAAGAGCCAGAAAACCGCTTAGTGCGAGTCCCTGGAAAATCAACCATGTAGCGGTGACGCCTTGAGGTGTCTCTGCTCGTCCGGTGATAAAATGGGGATGGGGGAATAAGATCGTGTAATTCCGATGCACACTCTCCGAAGTGCAACCGATAAAAAACCGAAAGGCAAGCAACTTTGCGACGATGTTCTAAACTTTGCAGCTTAGATTTGCAAAGGGATTCACTGCCTATGAGCTTCCTGGCTCTCTTCTCAATCGATTCCAGCGCCTGAAGCTGACATTTAGCCGATCCATCCCAAAGGTGCGAACAGTACTCCATGCACGACCGAACTTGTGCTTGATACAAGGTAAGCAACTGTTCCAGCTTAAAGTACTGTCGCACCTTTGCGAGAACACCCAGCTTTTTGGCAGCCAATTGAGCCTTCGACTCAATATAGGAACCGAAGTTGAGAGTTGGGTTCAGAGTAATGCCAAGAAGCTACAGGTGGTCAGTGATCGGCAAAGTTGTACCACGGAAAGTCGGAGCCAGATCAAATGGCCTCCTCTTGGCAGAGAACAGACACGCCTGGGTCTTTGCTGCATTGAACTTCACCAGGTTGGCATCGCCCCAGTCGGAGACTGCCTTAAGGGAGAGGTTCAAGCGCTCAACCATGGTCTCTCTTAGTGACTGAATTTCGGCCGCACTGGCACGCGCGTTGGATATATAGCTCTCCACAACAGTGCTGTCGTCTGCATACCCAAAGATACCGGGTTTTAGCAGATCGTTGATATGGAGCAAGAAGAGTGTTGCAGAGAGCACCGACCCTTGAGGAACACCGGCATTAATCGCCCTTGGATCGGACGAGCGGCCATCGATGACCACTCGTATAGATCGATTCCTCAGAAAGTCCGATATCCACGCAATGAAACCAATGGGCAAGCCGAAAGAGGAAAGCTTGCTAATAAGGCAATCGTGCCAGACCCTGTCGAAGGCCTTAGATATATCTAGGGAAACCGCAAGTGCTTCCCCGTATTTCTCTATGGCTTCACTCCAGATGTGTGTGGCGTATACTAGAAGATCCCCAGTGGAACGATTCCGGCGGAAGCCATATTGTCGATCACTGAGGAGGTCATTAGATTCTAGATACGCCAGGAGCCTGCTGTTCAAGACACGTTCCATGCTCTTACAGAGAATGGACGTGACTGCAATGGGTCTGTAGTTAGCAGGGTCAGCACGACTACCTTTTTTGGGCACGGGCTGCACGTTAGCAAGCTTCCAAGAACTCGGTACTTTGCCAGTCTTAAGAGAAAGCCGAAAGAGACGTGTCAGTACAGGAGCCAACTCAGGTGCACATGTCCTCAAAACTATGGCCGGAATACCATCAGGACCGCTGCTTACGGGTGCAATAGGTGTCTACAAACTTCCAAATTGAATGTGTTTGTGGGCATGTTTAGTACCAACGATAATTTCATTAGACCTAATATACAGGAACTTGTGTAGTTTTTTTGATAATGGTTCATAAAAGTGACTGCGACTCGCCTGATGGAAAGCGGAGATAGAATCAAGAAGCGATGACCATTAATGACAACATATAAGATGTAAGACCACCATGAGCAGTATTAATAATCACCATCTCTATGATAATCTGAGAGATGCTTTTTCACGCCCCGCTTGAAAGACCCAGGGTTAGTTCCCGGCTTTGGGGGCCGCATCACTTGTTAAAAGTCGAATGAGGGCATCATTCAGCGAATTAACAAATTCACCTAACCTCACATGTAAGTAAGTGGTACCAATTAGGTACTATGTGAGTAGGACTTTTCTGCAAGCGTTCATCTTGGTGGGCACCAAGGTATAGAGCCAAATATGATGCTACAACTAATGGTTTAGGTATGGAAAACATTGAGTGGTGGGACTGGTAAAAGGCGATATAGAAAGTTGCAAATTCCAAAATCCGTTCATTGTTGCGTTCTAAGCGGAAGTCACTCACTCAAGTGCAATTTGAAACATTTAATACCGACTTCCATGCTATTACTTTGGTAAAAATCACTTATTGGAGTGTATCTCAAAAACTACTTGACCAAATTCGATGAAATTTAAATGGAATCACACGGGAAACAACAGCTTTCAAAATTTTTCAAAAAAAAAGAATTTTGAGAATCGGTTCACCCAGTCGAAAGTTATGAAGTAACAAACATTAAAAAAATACAGTCGAATTGAGTACCTCCTCCTTTTTTTGGAAGTCGGTAGATAAATAGGGACACTAAGGAATATGGAATTAGAGACATTGAGAAGAGTTTATTATTTAGATGGAACGATTTCGCTTATTCTTCATTATTGTCAGAAGAAGGTTCTTATGAAAGAAAAAGCAAGAAAAGATGGGAGGTTATGGCGAGGCAAATAGGCGATCCCACTGCGCGAGTCGGCTGCAGTGACTAGTATTATATAAAAAGTAAGTTATAAAGCTAAAACCCGACTACTAAAACACTCTAAAACGTGGATTGAAAATGTTATCATCTGAAATTGTTACGTATAATATATAATCTATTCAATAAACAACTTGCCCGACTACGCACTACACTACAATTTTATTCCTATAGTATAGATGTTCAGAGAATAGAATTAGAATTAGAATTATTTATTGATCTTATAACAGTGTTCGTTATACTAGGGACGTCATATAAAATTACATTTCTTAAACGATATCTTAAATCAGTATGTATGTGAATGTGAATCTGCCGTGGTCGTATGCCACTTTGCCTTGTAAACTTATGATCGCTTACTGCTGTTAGCATGTATTGATTTGTTAGGGGGTAGGTAAATATAATAATATATGGACATGGTACCACCTCTGAAGTATACTCTACCAAACTAAAAATAAACCATCAAAATCAGTTCATATCCAACGAAGTTATCCGCAAACACACATAAAAAATATGTACGGTCGAATTGAGAAACCTCCTTCGTTTTTTGAAGTCGGTTAAAAATGCAAGAGGTCATAATTTGCATCACTATTGACATGATTTAAAATTACTATGTAGAACTATTTAATATATGATTTAAATACGACATTAGGGAGGCACCACCTATATCGCTAGATAATATTTTGCTACTAGCGACACCTGTGGACGATGCGACACATGGTGTGTCATATTCATAGGGTATGAAAACGAATATCGTTGTTTTTGTAAGCTCTTTAATTAGCCGTCTGTTTGTGGCGAGAAAGCTGCCGGCTACCAGGCTCCTGAGTTTCCGACCACACACCGTCACTTTTGTATAGGGTGACCGAGTAATCTTGATCCTATATAGTCAGTATGTAAAAGAAAGAAATGTTGAAAATTATTACTAGCTGTTCATTATTATGTACTATTTAATTACATTTTAAATACACAATACTATACACTTTTACGGTCTGTCCTATAAACGCTACTTAATTTTAAATAACGTCATTTGGTACCTACTAATCATTACAGTTTCATAAAAAATAAAATATTTAAATAACAAGCTGCGCTCCACGGTTACACCTGCGTTGTGAAGGATGATGATGAGGATGATAAAAAGTATTCTATGTGTTAATCCAGCACCCCATAAATATCAACAAATATCATCAAAGCCGGTACAACCGTTTGAAAGCGGAGAATTAACAAACACACTTACAAACTTTCGCCTTGTGGTGAACCCGCGTGGTGATGGATGACGATAATGAAACTTATGTGTTAATCTAGCGCCTCATGTACTTCCATACCAAATATCATGCAAATTGGTACCGCAGTCTGAGCGTTAAGGCGTAGCAAACAAACAAACGCACTCACAAACTTCCGGCTTTATAATAGTAGCGTGATTAGTGTGTTATAAGGCCGTCAAACAGCTGCCTAACTTTTATAATTTGAACTCTTTTTTACGTGTTTAATATTTTTTATTTATTTGCATGCATTAAATAGATTATATCAAAAAAACTCCTCGAAACCTCTAGTGTTGCGGACGTCTGGTGATCACTTACCACCAGGCGAAGCGCCTGCTCGTTTGACCCCTCTCTCATAAAAAATAACTAATATGATAGGGAAATAATACCGAGAGTAGTAGAATAATAAGTTTGTACTTATAGCAAAAAATTCAAAAAACGGAAGAAACTCCAAAAGTCCACTAGTGTGAAATAACTTGTCGAAGTCGGTACCATGATAGTTCAAGAGGACCTATTATTACAATACCGTGTGCGTGGTACCAGCTTCGACATGACGTTATTTCACACATTTAGGTGTTAAAGTCGGTTCCATTTTTGGTAAAAAAAATATTTTCACACTTTTTAGTGACCCTTGATGGGATCGAGTCATTCACCGTCAATGATGATATCATCAAATCATCAACATAGGCGAAACTCTTTTCAGTTATTGGAGTGTAACTCAAAAACTGCTGCACCGAATTGGATCTAATTTAAATGGGACCACCTCGGAGGTATACTCTACACTCTACAGAATAAAAAGAGAATCATCAAAACTGGTTCATAACGACGAAGTAACACAACTTCCGTGTTCCGCGAACACAAATTAAAAATATAGGTTCGAATTGTGCAACCTTCTCCTTTTTTTGAATCTGTTAATTTTGTTTATTTTTTAATAGGTACACGATAATTAGGATGAGTGTCAAGCTACCTATATTGTCTAGTATCAAAATCACTTCATCCGCCATCAATAGTACGGTGGCGCTAACCGCGTGTGTCTTGTCGCGTAACAATAACAAAATATCCATTAGCTTTAGTGGATTCCATTCCACACGAGTATTCAAAACATCAAATGATTTTTTACTTTATGTTTATTTAATAAGCGTTATTTCTCACACTGACGCTGATGTGCTTCGATGTAGGTAAGATATTTATGAACGTATCAGTCAACAAACAGTAAATAATAGCGTTATTATCTAGATCCAATATGTTTTCTTTGAAACAAACGTAATAACGGCAAACAAAAACAATGGTTACCATTTTGTCAAATGCCTTTTTGAATTTTATATGTAACACTCAACTGAAGACGAATGTGGTTTGTGGTTCCGTGGATTAAGTCGCTATTTTTAGACCAATAATTATAACAATCCAGACATCACAATGTAAAAAACTGAATTTAGAGATTTAGAAAAGATTAGTGAAAATTAGAGACAGTAAAGCATGGGCACAGATTGGCATGGGGCTATGCCACGTTATATACAGATCATAGGCTTTCTACTGGAACTTATCTACTTTTTTATTTTTCAGCATTGGAACGAATATACGTACCTGATCACTATCATCACTACATATAGCATACGCTGAGGAACGATACTCTATGTAAACCTACCTATATGCGGATTGGTACAGTGCACCTAATTTAAGTTGTTCCAGTTATGATAGACTACTGATTTAACAGAATGCCTAATTACTACAGGTCCTTGTTGATTTTATTGTTCCCAATAATAGCATTATCATGTTTACCTAAACGTACATAAATAATCTACTTTTATACCTAGATAGTACGTACAAAAACTTAGATTTATAAATATGTATAATTATAATTAAACACATTAAACTGGTTAAAGGAATAGTTAACTTTTGGTCATATTTGCATATTTCAGTACAATTAGTTGTTAATATAATAATAATGTATAGTTTTTTTTTTTAAATTAAGGGGGAAGTGTAATGTATATTGGAGGTACTTACTGTTAGGTCTACCTACATAAGAAATAATAAATCAGTATTGAATACGATCTAATGGCGGTTTCATTGATTATTCACATAAACAAAGCTGCTTCCCACTGTCTGTCTGTCCATATGTTTGCTTAGATCTTTAAAACTACGCATTGAAGCTGTTTTTAATAGATAGAGTGATTCAAGAGGAAGGTTTGTATGTATAATACATACATAATATAGTAGAGAAACACTGATAGTTTTAGAGGTTTCTAATGTGACGTCATAAATAAACAATTTTTTACGCTTATTTACAAAACTGATAAAAAAATATGTTACCTGATAATAAAAAACTCTTCATCAATGTACTATAGTAAGTCATTTACTAAACATGCTGTCCACATATGAAATGCGCTGCCTGTCAATATCAGACAAGTAATAGTAGATTATGCACCAAGGGAGTAAAGCAGTGTCTTACGTCATGGGCGGTATATTGAACCCTGATTGTAACGGGGACTCTTGGATTAAAATTTAATTCCCGAGCGTAGCGAGGGAGTTATGTAGAGTCCTGAGTGAAGCGAGGGGTTAAAGCCGCCCAAGACGAACACAGGCTTTATCCTCGAGGTGCATACTCTACTTTTCATACCTACTGCGAGACAATAAAAACTCAGATCTGTAAAATAGCAGTTATATAGTTAAAAGGAAAATACATTAATAGTTAATATTCATATTGAACATATTTGTACCGTTATGTTACTGAGTGACTTAGGGCTATTCGAACGCTCTACTTATAGTTAAATCTTTTCGCGCGTTTTTTACTTTTGTTTCTGTATGCTGTCTCCGTACTAAGAGTATTCCTACAATTAACGTTCCAAATCCAAATCACTTTACTCCCCAGGGAGTTTCATACAACTTTACAGCCCCGCGTATGTAATGTCTTGCTTTACGTAGAGATTGCGTGACATGTAATAGAACATATTCGAGCAGGTGGTATGAAAAGTCCATTTCGTCTTTCGAAGATATGGAGAAGCATATTAATGGTAAGCAATATTTATCAAGAATATGAATTTTATATAATACTATAACTATAAAATATTATTACGTATTAAAATATTGTAATTGTGTTTATATTTTAATATCATGTATTAGTTTATTATTATTTGTTATAAAATTTAATATTTATGTATTTATTTTTAAGTATTTATAAGCACCATTTCCTAGATGAAAATTTTTGAAAAGTTTTGAAAATTTCCAGTTCAATAAAATTAGGACCTTGTCCGCAACGTATACACCTAATTTGTATAATTACCAAAAAAAAACAGCACTATATGCTGCTGGTACTTAATACATACATGGGAAGAATATTTAAAACTACTTTAAAAAAAAAAAACCCACATAATCATCAATATTTGGTCAAACGTCTAGATTGATTCACACCTACAAATCTTATTCTAGGCATTTCCACTATTCATTAAGATATACTACATGCGCGCGGTTTATGCATGAAACTTAACGCCCCTACATAGAAATGTATCATTCATAATCATAACATTCGGCAAACTCGCGTCCTAGCTCGTTAGACCAGCCGCGCGATTCTGTAATGATTAGTCGACAAGCTCGTCGACGAGCTTACCGATGTCAAATACTTCGCCCTTATACATAAAGTTGCTTTTCCAACGCTTCTTGTCATTTTTTCATTTGTTTCGCGTATGTTGTCAAAGATGCAACGATGTTTGCTCTTAGAGAATCGCATGGGCCACCGGACCAACCCCGCATCCTCCGCCTTGCCACCGCGCGGCCTTTGTTTCTTCCGAAAACGAACGAACGAAAGCCGAAAGTCGACAATCTCTTTCACACCGAACGCTCGGGTGGGGGGTGTAAGAAAGAGTAAGAGAGATATTTTTTCACTGAGGCGAATCATGTGTTTTCATTAATAAGTTGTACATAGGCATGTAGTATTTTTGTTAAGATGGTGTCCATACTTTTAGATGAAATTTTCGAAAACTTTAACAATTAATAATTATTTCACTGTGAAGTAATAAAAATTTTTGACTACATATCTACAATGTATTAACACTTTTGTACCGCCCATTTTTTTTTGGTAATTATACAAATAGGGTGTATATTAGTAATTCACGCCATTTCAAAAAACTCAGCTGTGTCAATAGATAGGTTACATTAAGTTTGTCTAGTGCGATTACTAGCAGCCACTCTGTTGCGGAGGTGGGAAGATGACTTGGCTCCGCCGGTCCCTGGGCAGTGGACGGTGGATGCCATCCGTCCGGTCCTCCAGAGGTGGGTGAAGCGGCCTTTCGGGTCGCTGACCTTTCGATTGGTGCAGGTACTTTCCGGACACGGATGCTTCGGAAAGTTCGTGCACCAAATCGCGAGACGGGAGGCGACCCCAGCCTGCCACGAGTGTGGGGCGCCGGAGGATACGGCGCAACACACGCTGGAAGTGTGTGCTGCATGGGGCCCGCAGCGGCACACGCTTTCGGCGGTAATAGGCGGAGATCTCTCCCTGCCGAGCGTTGTGATCTCCATGTTCAGCAGTGAGAGAGCGTGGCAGGCGGTGGCCACCTTCTGCGAAGTGGTGATGAGGCAGAAGGAGGCTGCGGAGCGGATCAGGGAGAACGATGTCCGAGCTGACCCGCTCCGGCGCAGACGACCGTGGGAACGGAGGAGACGGTTTGCACGTCTCCTCCCTCCTCCGTAGTGGGGTCACTGGCGAATAGTCGGGGGACTCTTCGCCGGTTTGCACGGCCCTACACGTCTAGGGGGTGACCTTGGTGAGCAAGGTCATCCCTTCACAGGCGCTGAGGCCCGGTTAAGATCAATCCGGGCCTACCACTGGGGCGAGATGGTGACTGTCAGCGCGACCCTGTCTCGCCCCACCTTGGCGGAGGACTGCTCACGGGGGGGTTTTAGTAGGTCTGAGCTCCACACGCCCCCTTCCGTCACCCCCGTGGCGGAAGAGAAGTGCACAGCATTTACCCCCTCAAAAAAAAAGGTCGATTACTAGCCTAGATGGAAAAGTATACAGCACAGAGAGAAACTTAAAAAAAACGGCTTATAAAAATACCTTATTTTAAATTATATTCAAGAGTTTCGTAACTACATTGAGGAACTCTAAAAACTCAGCTAAACTTCGCATAAATTATGATGTAGATATAAGGGCAAGTTAGCTAGACATAACTGAGTTGTCAACTTGTGCTAGAACCACTCTGTCTATTATATAACTTAATTGATCATGTTGCTTTTTCATTTAATTTCCACCTTGCTGGGTGCGCCGCCAATAAGCAAACTGATTCAGTCAATAGCCAATCAGTATATTTCCACCTCATATTGTTTAACTCTAGTTTCCGAGGACCCAATTGATTTTAAACTCAATAATCCTTTTACATACTTAATACCCAACACCACAGTTGAAGAGTTAACAGCTCAGTTATTTGTTGTCTCAGAAAAAGGATGTTCTGATTACATAGTAAATATGAAACAACCCCAAAGGTTCATGACTGCATTTGATGTGGTGAGTAAATCAGGAAACATGCGAAGGAGCGACCGAAAAATTATATTTTTACCTAACCCTGCAACTGACAAGAATCATTCGCTTGATTTGTTTTTGATGAAACAAGCAAGATTTATTGCAAATATACTTATGATTTTACAAAATAAAGATGTTAATTCAACTTGTGATATATTCGATATGGTGACGCACAAGTTTGGAGGTTGGACGGATGAAGAAACTAATGAGGTGATGTATCTAGATCAGTGGAATTCGTGTACAGGGATATTTACAAAGAACTCAAATTTGTTTCCCCATGATATGAATAATTTATACGGTAAGAGAATAAAGATAGCTTGTTTCACATACAAGCCCTATGCTTTCTTAGATTTGGATCTCGCAATAGCACCTAAGGGAAGAGACGGCTTGGAAATAAGACTTGTAGAAGAATTCTGCAGGTATGATGAGTATAATAATTATCATTACTTTTTTATGAACAAATCTTATTTACACTTTATTTTTTTTGTAAACTATTTTAGATGGGTCAATTGCACAATTGAGATGGTAAGAGATGATAAAAATCAATGGGGAGACATTTTAAAAAATGGCACAGGCGTCGGAGTCATAGGAAGCGTTGCTGAAGATCGCGCTGATATGGGAATTTGTATGTTAATAACATATTTCTTTAATCTAGCAATCAACATTGTTACGAATCTTACTGACTGTGTGTTTACTTTTGTTCAAGGTGGTTTGTATTCTTGGTACGAAGAATTTCTATATTTAGATTTTTCAACACCACATCTAAGAGCTGCTGTTACTTGTGTGGCCCCATCTCCAAGGTATCTGTAAATTATATTTTTATAAGAATTATCTACGTCATTTTGAAAAAAAATACTGACAGCGTTTGTTTATATTTTTAGACTTTTGTCAAGATTGGAAATGCCGTTATTGCCGTTCAGCTGGTATTTGTGGTACGCTGTTGTAACAACATTTATATTTGCGTCGATTGGTCTCGTAGTGGCGAAAGGATGTTCATCTGATGGGGTTTTGCTAACCGTTTTCGGAGTCATGATTTCACAAGTAAGTTATATACGGTGTCTGAAGATATTGTATTTTATTTTAAAACCCTCTGAATTAATATAAGTTTTATAACGTAATAATGATAAAAGGAACTATCATTATTTAGTGCCATTCTGTACATACGAGTATGTTTATGTACACATAATATGGTGTCATCATGTAGAGAATATCGAAGCTATTACTACTAAGTCCTAATGGAAAGAAAAAGTGTTATTGGATAATCTATTCGTCTTTTTAGTCGTCGTATTTTTAAGCTTTGATTGTATATGTTTCATAAAATTGTAGCCTTGCATGTGCTGTGTATTTGTTTGTATTTTGATTAAGCAGTATATCTAAAAAATATATATGTACCATTAGTCAAGTTTATCCCTGACCATCTTAAGTGTGAATTTTGCGTGAACCAATGTTGCGTGAACCAATGTTGATGACCATTCGCTACCTCCGCCTATTATCTACTTATTGGTGTGTAATAATAACTTATTGTAAGTACAAGTTCTTTTCACATAGTTCACATTTTCCTATAAAGTATAGAAGAAAAAAATTAAGAAACTGCATTAAATAAAGAAACTTAGCTATAAACACTTTTAAAAGAACTGCAACTTTAATTTTTAATAAAATACAATAATCAGATTCCTGACAAAAACATAAAATTACAACAAAAGATTTTTACAACGGAATTTTTTTTATGCCTGTCATTGGGCAATACAATAAAAGGCGGAGTTAGCTTGCACATGTGCAAAACAAAGCCTTTTTGAACTGGTCAGTAATAAAATTAAGTGATAGTATCTAATCTATATGTACTTAAAAATAACGAACCTCCACACAGAGTGCTTGAAAAAAGTAGATAAGTTATACTAACATTACAATGCGAATGTGAAATGTGAATAATACCATAACATAACGTCTAACATTTACAGCTCATTTACAGAACAGTTGTCACAATAACTACTTTTCCGTGTTAAAATATGCAATATTAAAGCCGGTACAAAACTAGCCCACATTATTCGTACCTAGGTGTTAATCCTTATCTAGTCTAATAAAAAAGATGTAAGATTTCATAGTTTGTTTCTAACGGATAAACGCAAGAACTACAGAACCATTTCAAGAAATTCTTTCAACAGTAGAAAGCTACATTATGTCCGAGTAACATATGCCAATACCTATTTTATTCATCATCATCATCATCCATCAACACGTGGGTGAAACCGCGTAGCAAAAATACAATTACAATACAAAAAATATTTATTTCATTTGAAAGATTAATGTTACATAAAGCAAGTGTCAGGAGTCTCCTTTTAAGCATTAAATGCCTGTAGTAGGAGCCTCCGCTCTTCCGTATCCAGTACATACTAGTAACATTGTGTGTAAACATAAATGCTTCACAAACTTTTTTATCGATAATAGATTAATGTTGAGTGTGTGGTTTGTGCGTGTATTTGTGTGTATATGTATACACGTGTGTGTGTGTGTGTGTGTGTGTGTGTGTGTGTGTGTGTGTGTGTGTGTGTGTGTACGTGTGTGTGTATGTGTGTTTGTGTGCGCGCATGTATGTTTGTTTTAAGTTACTATTTAGTTCATAGAATAGCGTATATAATTTGTGTTATTTATGTAAGTTGTTGCAAAAGTGTTTCTGTCTCCTTGTAATCAATAGTTCTAATCCAATTACTTATATTTTTTTTACATTCATAATAAGATTTGTTGTAAATTTTGAGTTCTTTATTTATTTTATTATATAGTTGTACTGAGCGTGAATTGTACTGCCAGCTTGCAAATGTAGTTTTAACATAGGGAATTTGCAAAACACCTTTTTTGTTTCTTCTTTTCTCTACAAGGTCATTGTAAGGTGATGAATTATGTTTGTTTAGCACCGTCTGTAAGATATATAATTTTCTCACAGATAATAAGTTACTGATCTGATAAAGCCTTTGAGTAGGAAATCTCATTTTTTTTAAAATACATTATCTTTATTAATGCTCGTTGGGCTCGTTCAAGTTCTATAAATTTTGTCTTAGTCGCACCTCCCCAAATAGTAATACAATAACTTAAAATCGACTGAGCTAATGCAACATATATTTCATTCAAGAGATTCTTTGGATGGTCTTGGTTTTATGTGTGACTAGTCGCATACTTTGGGACATCGTGTCTTAAAGTTCTGAAAATCCATTTCAACTTTCCAATTCTGCCAGTGACTTGCTCAAGATGGGAGTACCAGGTCAGTCTTTGATCCAGTATTATACCTAAGTATTTAGTGTTTGTGACCTTATTTAAACTTACGCATTTACAAGTTTCTCTGTTCGTTTCGTTACACTCTAATTTAAATTTCTTTAGACTGAGTATGATTGTAAATGCTAAAGCACATATAACTTGTTTTTTCTGTGTTTAGGGTAAGTAGTTCAAAGTAAGCCAATTACCAATCTTGGTAATTCCGTCTTCAGCATATTTCTCAACTTCATCCTATGTGTTACCAGAGAAGACTACGGCAGTGTCATCAGCATACGAAAATATCTGGGCGTTTTTAATTTCCATATTGCAAAGATCGTTCATATATATAAGAAATAGGGTTGGACCCAGGACACTGCCTTGGGGCACTCCATACGACACCCCTGCATAATCACTAACAGATTCTCCCACCCTTACTCTTTGCATTCTATTTGTGAAGTGTTGAAAAGTTGAAATTTTCTGTGGGATTCCTCTTATTCCGATCGTTTACAGCTTATGCATAAGGATTGGCATAGACACGGTGTCAAAGGCTTTTTTTAGGTCTAAAAACACTGTTATACATTTTTTTCCACTGTCCAAAAGTTCTGTTACCAAAGAGGTCAGGGAAGTAATTGCATCTTCGGTTGATTTCCCTCGTCTAAAACCAAATTGAAATGGGGATAGAATTTCAAATTTATTGAGATAATCAACAAGCCTGCTATTCAATAACTTCTCCAGTATTTTTGAAATAGCTGGCAAGACAGATATGGGCCTATAATTGTTGACATCGTCTCTATCTCCACCCTTATGCACTGGAGTAATTACAGATCTCTTTAAGAGGTCTGGGAAAATGCCAGCCAAAATATAGCGCAGCTATATAGTTATTAAAAGTACGTATTTTATTTTATATAGTCTCAAAGCAGCGCTCAATCGACATGGCGAGTTCGTAGCGTGACAGGCTGGCTTCTGGTAGCAGGGCTGATCCTCGTGACTGCTTACGGAGGAGGATTAGCTTCCACTTTCACCGTTCCCAAGTACGAGCCCTCTATCGACACTATACAAGACTTGGTCGATAGAAACATGGAATGGGGAGCGACACACGACGCTTGGGTATTTTCTCTCACTATGTCAAATGAGGTAACTACCACTTCTAGATCCTCAGGGTAGATAGAATATTTAATAATACCAGCGAAAATTAGTTATATATAAAATATACTAGCTGCGGGTTTACCGACGTGATGATGGATGACGATGAAAAGTATCCTATGTGTTATTACAGCGCCTTATCTACTCGTACATACTTACCAAACTACACCAAATTAATTCACTCGTTCTGGCGTGATTGAGTAACAAACCTCCATCCATCCAAACATTTACATTTGTAATATTAGTAAGATTATATCCACCATCAATAAAAAAAATTGGTATAAAACATATAATATGATATACCTGTAATATAATAATCTTATATAGAATAGGAAAAACGATATAAAAAAAAATTTTGTGACACTTACGCTGAAAAAAACAATGATTTTGGCCTATTTGGGGGAGTGCACCACCTTCCCTCCTGCATAAACTGCTAATAGGAAGATACAAAATAAAAACACACAAGAAAACCCATATTGAAATTTCACAATTCACAAAAGTCACTAAATATTTTTTAATATCGTTTTTTGATAATGGATTTCCGCAAAGTAACGCCTGAATCAATAAATTATCTAAAATAGAATAGGGTTAGGATTGACTTTGAGCAACCTAAGTTTGCATCTTCTTGCCCAAGTCATTCATTTTCAGTGCAAACAAATGTTCCAAGCACACCTATCTTCTGCGAAGAGATTTGTATGGTCTTCCAACGTTTACCCTTTTTAGGGTAGTTTTTCAGGAATTATTTTTTTATTTGTTCGGGAAATGGGCAGAGCTTGAGTCTCTCCAGCGGTGCCATAATGACTATCAGTATATCGAAGTATTGAAGCGCTTATACAATAACGCTAACATGTCATTCCGAATACCAGAAGCAGAGTTTGAAGGCAATTCCATTGCAAAGAGGTGTTGCTAAGAGAGACAGGAAACGTTATATCTCCGAAACTGTTCTCCGCTGCATCGTAAGACGCCTTCAAGCTTCTGCATTAGCAAGGACTTCGCTTCAAAATAAACGGCGAGTACATCACACTCCTTCGATTTACCGACGATATTACAGTCATAGTAGAATCGATGGAAGACCTCAGCACGATGCTTGAAGGTTTCAATCCGATTTCCCAAAGAGTAGGCCTTAAGATGAACATGAACATTATGTTTTTTGATTTATTAAACGTTTCCGCTCAAGTTGGAAGTTTCTAACTGCAGCAGTACCTATGGCAATACTAGATCCATTTAAAGGTGTCCATGAAGGCGAACCTCTTAGACATAGCTCAACCAATTTTATACTTAACGTGGCTAAGAACGATCACGCAGCTAAGAACGATCACGCAAGAAAGCACTTTTCAAAAACACGCATCGTAATGGGACCACACGTACCGTAGCTACGATACCACACACAGACATACGCACACCGAGACCAACAGCTACGGTTGGTAGGAGTTTGAAGAACTGCATCGTAATTATTAGTTTATTAGTGCAAAACACAGATACTAGTACACGTGAAAAGCATAATGATGGTTTTACATTTTCAGCCATTAATAAAAAAGTTAGTGAGTCAATTTCGAATTCACTCGGAAGAGGAGCTGAAAAGAAGAAGCTTCACAAGGAGTATGGCCTTTGGCGTCGAAAAGCTACCGGCAGGTAAGTAGTACCTAATAGGTACAACTATAATAATAAATAAAAAAAAAACATTTATTTGAGAAAACGGCATCACAAGAACAAGATTATAGGATTATAAGTAGGTATATATATTTTATCTTACCTATTATCTGAAATCTTGGAGAACCTGGTTATAACTAGGTTCTTGACCAGTGGTATGCAGAAGTAGTAGTATCTACGAAGTATGTAAAAGTATGTAGCTCCCAGGCATCTTTCGTCAGATTTTACATATAATTATTGCAAATTAATTATTATTAAATGAAATAGGTATAGTTATTGTATTCGTTCTTTGATTTATTTAACATATATTTTAATCATATTATTATAAAATTTTTAAGTATATTAATATAGTATTACCATTGATGAAATTAAAGGGCTGTAGATAACATGTAAGTGAACCTCTAATTTTCAATTAAATTCACTATTATATATTTAATGTGTATGTATGAGGACGACCGTGTGTGAGGGTGTGTGTTTGTATATGAAATATGAATACACTTGTGCTGTGTGTAAAAATTTAGATACTAACCAATATTCAGTATCAGAATTTCTTACATACTATGTCATCAGTGATGTTAGCAATTCACGTCATACATGCATACTACTACGTGGGACACTCAGAAAGTTAAAAAAAAATCGGTAGTCAAATATTTTTTTTAATCTTTTCAAAATACTCTCCGTCAGCCTCTATATAAATTTTGCTGGGTTTGGTCGCTTGTTGCTCACAACAGAGAAAACTTCTGACAAGCATTTGGTATCGGCGTTGATGCTTCTTTGGTTCCGCCAAGGAGTTGACACCAAATGAACAGACAAATTAAAAAGCTCGTCATCAAAATCTTTCCCCCGCTTCTAGATCGCTGCACTTTGGCAGGGTTTTAACAAGTACAATTGAGCCACGCAGCGAATGCCTTCTTCGAGTTCCTCGCCATAACGAGAGCGACAAGAGACGTCAATCTCAGGAACTGCAATAACATCCTGCAGTCCTACAGGCGAGCAAACGAGGGCAGCATCATCGAATCTCGAAGAAGCTGAAGCAGCCATATACAACAACGACACATCCTCGATCATCATGGGGGCTATATCTGGTCAGTTTTGGCTGCCTACAACGCCACAAGTGGCTTTGTGTTTCTGGATGAGGAAGATACCGAACGGACTGGTAGGCCTAAATACGCAACACCACCACACGACCCTATTGTTGTCACCGCCCGGTGCACCAAGATAATGTTGGATGACAGAGTCTTGCAAATAGCGAAAGCCATTTCGGGAGACTCTGAGATCAAGACATTTTGGAAACACTGGGAGGTACCCAAAATACAGTGGGTCAATGGAGTTCCCGGATGCGGAAAAACAACTTGGGTGGTAAGACACTTCGATGTGGACAAGGACGTTATCGCAACAGCAACTACAGAGGCAGCAAAAGACCTGAGAGAGAAGTTAGCGCACCGAATCGGAGACCTGGTGAAAACCAAGGTGCGCGCTATGGCCTCGGTTTTAGTGAATGGTTTTAAAAAGAATGAGAGCTACGTCCGCCTGATGGTGGACGAGGCTCTCATGAACCATTTTGGGGCCATAGTAATGGCTTCTAGGCTGTCTGGAGTTAGCGAACTTGTCCTCATCGGATACGTCAACCAAATACCTTACATAGACAGGGAGAACCTGTTCGATCTAAGGTATAACCGCCCTAGCCTGGTTACGAACATCAGCCAGGAGTTGTTGTGCACGCACCGGAACCCAATGGATGTTGCGTATGCGCTGAGGGAAATATACTCCGGTATATATTCCTCGGCTCCCAGTATATGGTCCCTGCGCCTCGGGAGTTACACGGGAGCAAAAATCCCCAAATTCCTTCCAAACACCCTCTTCCTGGTCCACACTCAGGAAGAAAAGGAGACCCTGACCAGCCAGGGCTATGGAAAGGGCGAAGGATCACGCCCTTACCATTCACGAGGTGCAGGGACTGACGTACGAGTCAGTTGCGGTAATAAAAACGAAAGGCAAAATGAAGCTGCACGAGAGCGTCCCGCACGCAGTCGTCGCGGTTTCCCGGCACACGAGGACCTTTGTCTACTACGCCGACGACGAGGATAATGCCATCGGACGGTTTGTGAGGCAAGCGATGGTTGCAAGCGAACAAACCATCTATAGCTACAACCTGAAGATGGCAATCAGGGATCGAAACAGCGTGGTGATGGAGGCCCTGCTTCAGCGCAAAGTGGGCAATGTGGGCTTACAATAACCTGTAACTAGCGTTAAGTTCTCATATAAGTGGTGTAAAAATTGTAACTGACAAAGAGATGGTGTGGGCATTCAGAGCAGACATGCTAACGAAATGTGTTGGCAAGTGGTGGCGTGTGTGGCGGGTCACCATCTTCCCTCAGAAATGGTTGAGGAAGGCGATGACTGGCACATGCGTCAACTCGTGAACGGGTGCTGTTTGCGTACACTGGTCTGCTGTGAATGCTTACACCACCTCTTACCACTCAGAATAATCTTAATAGTAATAATAAATTTAGTTATATGTATTAGTTATTAATTTAGTATAATATTTAGTTATATATAGTAAATAGTTAGTTAGTTTAATATGTTCCCAATGTATGTATATTTGTTGAATGTAATAAATTCATCGTAAGTTTTGAAAATCCCAAATTGAGTACTTCCTCCTTTTTGGAAGTAGGTAGAAAAAAATAAAAGAACCATAAACTCTGCAAAGCAACAAGATGCTTAGCAAATTATTTTTAATATTATGTTCTAAATCTTTAATTAGCGATTTACATTGGCTGTTAACGATTTTGGTAATATTCGGAAAGAACATTTGGTACTAATAACATAAAAAAACTTTAGCAAATTTAGTGAAAGTTTTGTCGAAATAAATGTTTGCCAGTAATATTTTTTCTGAATTTCGATGACCTGCAGATAGCGCAGACTGCAAAAAATTATCGCTGATAAGACTGTGTTCTCGAGGTTAACTGTTCGCAGAACTGCTATTTATAAGATAATCATGGAACATCAATGCTTAGATTGAAGTGCATATTCATAGATCGTTAAAAAATAATATCGTATTGATAAGACATACAGCAATTTTCTTGACAGGTTATTTCGCAGTATCGGACTACATAACTAAAGAGGCATTGTGGGATTTGACTGTGATGCTGGAGGAATTCTATTACGGAGAAGTTGTGATAATGATGCGAAAAAGTTCACCGTATACTGAGAAAATGAGCACACTTGTGGGTAGACTCCACCAGTCTGGCCTTATGTATGCATGGGAAACTCAGGTAGAAGCTTTTGAAAGTATTTTACAATGCATGTGATCAAAAAGAGCGTTGCACTTAAATCGTGCGGAAAGTTCCACTTATTCGCGCTTGTGATTATAACATTTTTAACGGACTTCAAAAAAGTAGGAGGTTATATGTTCGATTGTATGTCCGTCCCTTGAAGTCGACATTTTCAACAGATTCAACACTAAGAAATTAGTAAAATGGCGGGCTTTTATATCATGCGCGCTTTACTTAATGTTGAGCGCGCATGTATCGCCAAAAGATACAAATATACGTTCAGCCAAAGATGAGTATTTAGTGAATACTTAGGTATTTTTCCATTTTTTTTTATTTTCTCGCATAATGCATAGTGAAACGTTGTATGATACACATAAAGATGATTTCCGACTCGTGTCGACATATTATACGCTCGGATATCACCTACTTTCTGCACGTGTAGCATAAATAACTTATTAGCATACCTTCATTGGATTTGTTATGACAATAATTATAACTATAACTTAAATATTTAAAAAAAATGTAACGTAACCATGACCAGTTGTTGTATTTTGAGCAGATACAAATCGAATATTTATTGAATATTGATATGATGAATATTTTTTGCAGGTTGCATTGAAATATATGAGTTTCGAAGTGCAGCAAGAATTGAAATTATCGCGGCTGAGAAGCGATATTGGCTTGATCAAACCTCTGAGTTTACAGGATTTAGTGGTTCGTATAATGATGATTATATATCATTAAACTTTTACTTATTTAAGCTATTAATTATCAAAGTGACAAATCATTGAACTGAAGGTAGCGCGAACAAAATGGCTTTCTGATGTTTTGTGCGTATTTTTGTTATACAATAATAATAAACAGTTACAAGTTATGTAAACTTGATATCAATGATGAGTGCAGTACAGTTTTAAAAGGAATAATTTGCACTCTTATGATAGCATGAGTGGAAAACTGGTATTCAAACTAGGTTTTCCCGCGCTATAAAGACCTAGAGAGAGAAAAGAAGATATAGTATGTAGTGTCACATCCTTAAGTCTTCATTATATATACTGTAATATTAAAGTTAGTATTTGCACTAATTGGTCATACGCTCATTGCTGAGCATTGTTAAATAGACATACTCGTGCATTATCTTAGCCTATTACTATAACACCTGCCATAATGCCATCACTTGATTGGATACAATTTTAGGTCGATGACTTACGTTATTTTAATCGTTTGCAGGGTATCTTCATAATATACGTGACGGGAATGATACTTTCGATACTGATGATCATAGGAGAGAGAATGACGAAAAGAACTATTAACAAATAGTTACCTACATAATCTAATTCCACTAGATACTCGTTATTAGGTAATATTATTTTAGGAATGTTTGAAAAAGTGTAATAAAATATTTAAAAAACTAATGAATTTTCTTTAACCCTGAGCGGACAATAATGACGTTTTTCATTGTTTTTGCATTGTCTTATATAACAGAAAGCCAGTATACGCAGATATTTTTCTCGACTGAGGCAACCAACACGTCATTTTTTTAATATATGTATCCTACAAATATTATAAATGCGAATGTTTGGACGGAGGTTTGATTATCACGCCAGAACGAATTTGAATGAAACTTGGTAAGTAGATCGATGGGGCGTTGGAATAACACATATAATACTTTCATCAACCTCATCCATGACCGGGCGGCGTATTTCCATTTCCGTGTTCATTAGGAGGCAGTAATGCCTTGAAACACGCACGGATTTGTCGCGCTAACTGCCTTTACAAACTCGCGTTCAACTCGGAGTACGCGTCCAATCGTGCATTGGTTTGCAAAGAGTATGCGCCTTGATAAAGGCGCAGCCCAATCCCAATTTAAAAAGATCTTTTCACGAATTCGATCGTGAAATTTGGCCGTAATCTACACTCATTTCGCCTTAAGCGCCATATATCCGTGTTTGTTAGAAGGCATTATTGTATTTAATAAAGGAACAAGTAAACTCAAAGTCTTAACCTTTTATAAGGCCACAATAAATTTGCAATACACTACCATACTCATATCAGGTAGGTACATAAATATATTGAGGTAATTTTATAAAATCAATGTTTTTTAGCACAAGTTCAATACTTCGACAAAACAAATATTCGACAAGAATTACTTCCGTGCGCAATTGGAGGGCACGTGCTTTGAATTGAACACGAGTTTGTAAACACAGTTAGCGCGACAAATCCGTGCTTGTTTTAAGGCAGTACTGCCTCCTAATGAACACGGAAATGAAAATACGCGACCAGGCACGTGAAACCACCGGGCGCAGGAAGTGTGTAATAGTTGTAAGTCAGTTTTTTCATTATTTAGAAACAGTGTAACCGATCCGTTACACTGTTTCTAAATATGCTATATGCTATATTATTTATATATTATAATATGCTATATTTTATTCCAAAGAGCGTTACTATAGGATCTTCTATATAAGTTTATACACTCATATCTTTCACTAGGATTCCCATTAAATTCAACGGCCAGGGATCGAACCTGATACCCGATGATTCGATGACAGATTATTCTGGCTTGCGGGCCATCCAATCTTCGCGCGGGGGATAAAATAAATGTTTTATATGATAAGGTGATGAGAAAGAAAATATAATTACTACATACTTTAGATATAGATGCCATACACCGTACATACACTTTTATATCGACTTCCAAAAGGAGGTTCTTAAGACGGCGTGTATATTTTTTTAAGAACACGCAGAACTTTTTACAGAGTAGGTTGATTTTGATAATTCTTTTTTTTTGGTATATAGAGTATATTTCCGAGGTAGTCCCATTTAAATTTCATCAAGTTCGGTCATGCGGTTTTTGAGTTACAATCCAATAAGTGAAAAGTATTTCGCCTATTGATGATTTTCCTGCTATATATTTTAGTCTATGCTGATGATATCGTAATTGACAGTGAATGACAATCGATTACATAAGTAGCAAGGGTCACTAAAAAGGTGAATTTTTCCCCCATTTTTTGGTAAATAAGTAGAAGTTATTTCAATGTCAGTTTTTTTCTATTTCCAAGACGGTAATTTCCGAGGATGATTTATTTTGCATATCTATATAAAATCTAACTAAAATATCGTATACAATATCTTGATTATGTTATGATGAGGATTAACGTATAGAAAAAAAAATAGAAACATTGTAAGTACATAACTTAAAGTTTCATAAATATAATATTCGCAGCCTCGGATTCAATCAATGTGCTCTAGAAACTAATATGCCCTACGTTACATTATTAATTTGATAAAACCGTATGTACTCTTTTCTTCTCCTTTCTTTTTTAGAGATTTATTTAAAATAAGGTCGCGCATTGAGTTGTTTACTTTGTACGATGGTGGCGCCATCTGAGATATATATATATCTCAGATGGCAGTTTTGTTCCTTTATACGTGGACTTGTCCGTTTGTAAATTTGCCTTACCTCAACTTATTAAATTAAATGATTAAAGTTGCATGATGTCAGAATTTCAAGTAGTCAGAATCAAGTCACAGTCACGTAAATAAGTTCATCATTAAGTCTCTGTCGTGTAAATTCTGTGATCTGTGGCCCTGTCAAAGTCACGTTCTAGTAAAGTAGTGGAATCATTAATAAAACTTTCTTAAGATAGATGAGGAAAACACAAAAATACATAATTAGTATGCACACTTTGCCTACACTCATGCATCGTTGCGCATAACGATTAATAACCCATCACTATTACACGTCAAAACCCGAAGAAATAAAATTCTAAGAATGCTAAATAAATTTCATGATTGGTGGATTTTTTGCCAACATCCAATACTTCATTTTGTAACAATTGGTCTACGTCATTAGGATTGTGATTACGAGTATGATGAAATAAATGACGATTGAATGAATGTATTTAAATATTGTATACATCGACACTCCTTTACTATCTTCACTACCTGTTTCTGGAAGCATCAAGATATTTATAATGAATAACAGAAGCCTTTCTTATTATATATTAGTGACAACGAAGCATTAACTAATCAATACATTGGCTACAAGTATTTTACTTGAAGAATAACGACATGGTACAAACCGATCGAACCCAAAGGAAATAAAAAAACATTGGAATGACGGAAGTGACGCATTTGCTGACCTTTACTAGAGATGAGCATTTATCTACTATCTGTTCAAGATATTATTTTAGATATCACATTCATTTTAGATATCGCAAACACAATCATTCTGAATGAATGCTGTTATAATTTCCTATCAATCTGTAATTTCTAATTTACTTCACTAGAACTGCATAAAAAACTGGTAAACCTGATCGAAATGTGATTGTTGCTTTGTCTTTCCTAGAGAAATAAACCATAATCATCATCATCGACATCATCTCAGCCGTAGGACGTCCACTACTGAACATGTGCAACCCCATAAATTTCCAAAGGTCCAGTTGGTCTGCATCCAACATCGTCGGCGGAGCTTGTCGGTGGATGATCTACGCTGCACTTGCCAGTCAGTGGTCGCCACTACAGAACTTTCCCATCGGCCACCTGTTTTAACATTGACAATAAAGCAATAGCCTTTTAACTTTCTTCATAGAGATTATTCATTAATACTAAGTATACAAGATACGTGCATAGGAGGACCTGGACCTACCATTTATAGCAATGTGTCGTCCCGAACCCCGCAGTAAATCTTTAATTTATAAATATTATGATAAACGTTATAAACATACACGGTAAGTATCTGCACGTTATTGTGGCTATGTTAATACAATCCGTCCAGTAGTTTATCCGTGAAACTTGGACAGATGACTAACGTAGCCAGACTTTTCATAGTCAGTGCTATTAATTTCAACGGTTGGCTAAGTGTCGGAAGTATGGAATTAAAATCAAGATAATAGAGGACAAGAAGAGGTAGTATGGTGGACTTTTTATTACTATGTAATTTTTACATTATGATGAAATTTGATGTAAATTATGAATGTACGTATGAATATACATAAAATAAATAATTTCCCAAAAAACACCACATTTAACACTGTTTTCCCCTCTCTAGAAGTAGACAGCTGTGTATGCTTGTGTTAAGTTAATATGAAGGGGGTGTTGTATGTGTGCGTGCTCCAATGACGTACAAAGCGTAGCAAGTGTGGCAGAGAGCGAGCGTGCGGCGCGCGCGGGCGGGAAAATCGATCAATAATTTTATTGAGAGACGTGTTTCGTGCAGTTTGTTTGTGCTCGTCAGGCCAAACATGTTTAGATAAATCAGTATTAAATTAAAAATATGGCTAAATATTTATTCTTGTGGCTCGCGCTAACTGCTACAGTTTCAGCGGAATTCGTTTGGAGACATCATAATAATGAAGAACTACCCTTAATATTGGAAGAAGTGCATCAAAAATGCCCTAAAATTACGCGAGTGTACTCTTTGAGTGAGCCATCTGTTCGGAATGTTCCATTATATGTTATCGAGTTCTCGGATAATCCTGGTTTTCATCAGCCATGTAAGTACCTAGTTATATGTAAAATAATACATATAGCAAAGAAAAATCAAAGTAACTTAGGTATATAGGTACTTCATTTATTTATTATCTCTCGTCTTTGTAACATAGACTTACATAGCTACTTGTATTATTTAATTATTTTATTATTAATTTTAACTGAAGCCCATTTTTCATTGATGGTTTTTCTTTACCAGATAAACCCGAGGTGAAATATATCGGCAATATTCATGGAAATGAAGTCCTCGGGCGTGAACTGCTTTTGGGCTTGGCCCATTTCTTGTGTGACCGATACTTGGATCATGATCGCAACATAAGGAACCTAATTCACAGCACCAGAATCCACTTGCTTCCTTCAATGAATCCTGATGGATGGCAGCTGTCCACTGACCATGTAAGTAAAAAAAATAAAGAACTTTAGAAATGCGTGGGTCCATATTCAGGTCTAATTTATTTTGTCGTTGTTCCATTTCCATTCGATTTCTTATTGTAGGGTAGTCTTGATTATTTGATCGGGCGAACAAATAACCACTCCGTGGACCTAAATCGGAACTTCCCGGACTTGGACGCTATCACATTTGAGTTTGAACGGCAAGGGATCAATCACAACAATCATCTGCTGAAAGATTTAACGAGACTTGCTGCACCTGTAAGTACGAGTATATCTAGAATACATTTACCATTACATTTAAAAGAACAGATTCCCTATAAATACTTATATTAAATTACTAATTTTATGCATTTTTCATGTTTTTATTCCCGTTTCATTTCATCATAAAAGAAATAAATTTAGGATATTTAGTAGTGTTCTGTAAGGATATACCTTCATAGTACTTGACAAGTAAAATTTCATGTATAGTTTATGCATTATAACTTAACAAAAGTGTTATATTCGGACTATTAAACCCGCCAAATTTAAAGTAACTTAATATAACGCAAAACATTTGCTACTAAATATCCTAAATTTATTTCTTTTATGATATTCATGTTATTCAAGATCACCGGACTACTTAGTTTTAGGGATAGGGCATAGTTTCGGATACGCACCTATTCAATTTGCGGCGGTGCGTTATACCTAATAACAGTGCTGGTTATTTTTGTATGCAATGGCTTATACATTTTTAAAACGTGTTACTTAGGAACCTATTGAACAAAACTAACACTTTTTGGACAGTTCGGTAATGATTCCACCACAAACCATTCGTAGTTTAATTTCGTAGCACTCGTTAAGACTACTTCTTTTCATAAGTAGATAAACACCTCTCACATATCTATATGAAAATATACAACAAATTTAGATAATCACTTCTCTTAAATATGAAAATATAGATACTGGTTCAATTCTAGCTGGAACCGGAAACTAGGGCGGTGATGCGCTGGATCATGTCCATTCCATTCGTACTGAGCGCAGCGATGCACGGCGGTGACCTGGTCGCCAACTACCCTTACGATGAAAGCAAGAGTGGAGCGCCTGTCTCTGAGTACTCCGCCAGCCCTGATGATGATACTTTCAGGTAATAATATCCAAATGTTTATAAAAGTTTACACATGTTATGTTATTTAAACTTCAGGGCATGTAAAGAGTATCCAATAATCCGTTATTCTTTTATTCTTTAAGGTACTGCGTGGCTTTCACATAGAATGGATCCTCTACGACATAATTTACTTATTCTGCAGGTTTATTATGTTTATCAGCCTTACTGGTTTTGTTTCACCATTTTAAAAATGTTTAGTATGTATTTTCACAAAGACGGTCGATTTTTGAGACGGAACTGTAAATGACCATTATACGAAATATAAGAAATAGGATCAAATGGTAACAAAGAATATTTTGAGTCGATTTATCGTTTTCCCGAACAAAATGAATGGAAAAAGTAAAAAGGGAGAAAAGAAAAGATAAAAGAATAAAAGACTTTCAACAGTCTAGTGCTTACTCAAATTCATTTGGTCTTGCGAAATTTTTTGATCCGTATGTGAAACAGAATCAATTTGTAACAATTTATTTGGTATTTTAGCATATTTTTCGCTGATTGTATCTTTTTCCCAAAATCTATGATTACAGTTCAGAATATTTCAAAAAGTTATAGAAGGTCTCTTAGCAAGGTTTTCCTGTAACTATAA
The DNA here is from genome assembly GCA_917880725.1 of Selenia dentaria. NCBI lineage: Eukaryota > Metazoa > Arthropoda > Insecta > Lepidoptera > Geometridae > Selenia > Selenia dentaria. The sequence continues at coordinate 21,113,001 of OU862884.1, read as the reverse complement.
CCCTTAAGGTATAATGTCAAGACTCAAACATTCACTCTGTAAGTTTAAGTTCAAGAACGTAAATGCAATTCGTTTATAGATAATGCAAATACCATAAGGCAAAGATGTATTATAAATAAGCTTCCTATACATGTTTAAATTAATAGATAAAACAGAATCGGATAAATCAATACGGTTTGCATTCATCTTATCTCTCTCACAAATGTGTCGACCACTATGCTGGTGATAACGAGTAATAAATAGCGAGGTCCTTTAGTGAAATGATCTATCTGTTATTCATTCAACATCATCATGAACATAGAGATGATAAGATGATATAACGTTGAATCGTGGCGTAATAAAATGCAAACATAGCTTTCTATTAAGGGTCTATCGTGGCTAAAGGTGTTCACATATAGCACAGTACGATTAACTATCGGCCACGCGTCGTGACCCCTTGGGAACAGTTAGACACAATCTAGTGATATAATACGTAGAATACAGTATAGGCACGTATACATTGAGAACAATCTACGAAGAAATAATATCAGGAAGAGTAACTGCCTTAAAAAATGACGCAATAAAAGTCGTGCTAAATCAATAACATCGTTCACGCCGCTATGAATCAGCTGTCATAGTAGACGTTGCAGCACGCGCGTGGACCAATCCCTGCTTCCCTTCTGAAATTTAAACCAATCACCGAACATGTCTATTTGTAACCTCGGAACTAATTCGTATTTGGAATCATACTTGGTTTTGATATGAAGGGCCGCTTTTTGTGTGGAATTTGTTCTGAATTACGCTTCCTGACATTGTTTCGTAGACGAAGAAATAATGTCAGGAAGCATAATTCTGCATTAAGCATAAAATGTTCTCTAGAACTACTTACAAACAATATAATATGTATAGTATCACCGTTTCCGTTCATTCCATTCATTCCCGTTCATTCGTAGCACAAACGTCAATGTGTCACGCTTCAGGGTACAAACTACGAGTTAACAGTGTCACAGTTGCCCTAGATAAAAGACAGTTTGTACTGTTTCACGTGAATGACACGTTACGTTACACTTACGCGTTTATTCGTGCTAAGCCCACAGATGTGTTGAAATCAGCGCAATAATTTATCCACGTCGTTACTTGTTGATATAAAAAATACATAGAACTTATTATTTTATATATCATATTATTTTTATATAATGTACAAATGTTGGCATGCATATGTAAACCGTTAACAATTTCGCAGGGAATTGGCCATGACATACGCATCAGCTCACGCAGACATGGCTTCAGCAAACCGTCGCGGATGTCACACATCCAGTTCGGATGAATCTTCCACTTACAACTTCGGGAAACAAGGAGGAGTCACCAACGGCGCTGCGTGGTACAGCTTGAAAGGAGGTAAAAACTATAAATATTTCTATCTACATATATTATATAGAGTTTAGCGGCCTTATTAATAAACTTGTAATAAGCCCGGAGTAGTTAAAACATCTATCTGTCAATTTTTCGCTTGCAGTAAATGTCACGCGTGAAAGCAAGACAAAGCATGTTACGCCTAATCTATGTTTACGCAACGTTTATTAATAAAGGCCTTAAAGTTTAATAATGTGCAACTGTTACTTAGTTTTAGTTCCGGAACCGAGGTAATTAAGACCGGTAGATGGTACCTATCAGCAAATTCTTACACGTATTCTTTTGGTGGTGTCAATCAAGTGCCACACTTGACATCCTCGTCACTTCTTAAATTTTTTTATACACACACACACACACACAAACACACACTGATTAACCATTCACAAAGGTCCAGACCCGATAATATAATGAGAAATAACTTTGCTCATCACACAACAATTAGCTCCGGACAGAGATTGAACCTGGGACCAGTCGCTTTGAAGGCAGGGTCACTAGCAACTAGGCTAACGAGGCCATCAAATTGAACAATTCCATCTATCTACCAATAACCAGGCATGCGGCAATGCAACATTGTTACATACTCGAATTTCCATTGCCTTGTATTTCCATACTTCCACATACATAATGCGTAAGAAGACTGACATTAATTTCCTGGGTTTGTTTTTCCTCATACATACAATTTGGATGTCTTCAAATAATGAGTGGGTAGGTATCCTATATCCAGGCAGGAGTCATTCAGGGATGATTATTATGAGTAAATAGTTAGATATTGGTAAAACTCCAGCGTATCTTTCTATAAAAATAAACGCAAAAGATTGGAAAAAGACTAGTGACTTTCCAGTCTCCTCGTCTGATATAAATATAAAATGCAAAAGTGTCTAACCGTGAAAATGTCAGGCTTTAGAAACTACACTAATTTACATTTAGGTACATTCAAGATATAATAATATACTGAGGTGTCTTCGCGTGACATCACATTAGTGCTAGAGATCATTCAAAAACCAAAGGAAGCTGTTTGACAAAGCAAGGCCATTGAATTTGATTAATTCTTCTCAAATATCTGCTAACAGGATATATCACTAAAATTTCAAGTATATGACTGTAGTATGTTACCATATAACTTGAAATGAAAGACACTGAATATTGAGGATTTTATTTAAAAGATATTTATAATAACATTTTTGGATAATACACATCTAAATGTTTTAGAAATAAATAATTAAATCTTAATTTCCTAACAAACAAACCTAGTTAGTATACACCTATAAGCTTTGTGATGGGTATAATATAAATTGGTAGGTAGGAATGAATAGAATGAATACGGTATACTCTAGACCCCGATTTAAAGGTAACTTTTTACCAAAACAATGCTTCTATGGGTGGGATTCTTACGTTAAGGGGGGAGGTGTTGCGGGAAACAGAACATAATTTATTATTTGTATACAGTTAAAATGTGTATCTCGACCTACATATTAATTTACACCTTGATAAAGACCATGTTTCGAAACTAGAAGACAGATGGCCCATTAATCTTGTGACAGTTTCTATTTTATAGGTATTTATGAATATGTAATATCTATGATTATATTGACTTGACAGCCTTGTCGTATCGATGCAAACTGACCTACTATCATATAATTATAGAACTCAATTTTTAATGAAAAACAAATGAAATATTTTGAATCTGAAATAAGAAACTGCTTTTTAACCACACAGAAAATTTACTGTTTTCTGCCTACTATAATGAGCATAGAGCGTATTATTATTGCTAATTGTTTAAGATCTCGTTTTGTTGTCAACTCAACACTACCTGTTTTTTTATTCACAATGAGTTACATGAATAGGAAGTGTATAAAGTAGGAAGCAAGTCGATTGTAAAGCGATCATTCGCGTTACACCACTGGTTATGTTGACATTTATAGATAAATACTTGACCGTGAGTCTTGGACAGGTTAGCTCTTTTTGTTAATGAACCACCTTCGGACGCTGACTCTGTGACGAATGTCATCGACAACCGTAAAACAAAACACCTATGTGACAAAATTCGTTAACATATGTTATGTATTAGTTTCGAATGTTATCATAATGTTACACGACACGGATTTGAAGCCAACTAATGAACAATAAACAATTTCCAGCTTACTTTACTACTTTACATAATATTAACTGTTTAGATGGGTTCCCTTATTAGCATAAATTGCATTCATCCTGCTCCTCTTCTCGTTTGATGATGAGGGCACAGTTAAAATTAACAACATGGTCAGTAGTCTATCTATTATATCCACATATTAAACCAACGCACGTCTTTTTGAGATAACTTTTTTTTTGAGATTGAGATTTCTTTCATTTTTTAATTTAAAAAAGTGTCACGTTTTTTTTTCTACCGACTTCCAAAAAAAGGAGGAGGTACTCAATTCGATTGTATATTTTTTTATGTTTGTTACATCATAACTTTCGAAAACGATTCTCAACATTCTTTTTTTGTTTGAAAGCTGGTGCTTTCCGTCTGGTCCCGTTTAAATTTCATCAAATTCGGTCTAGCAGTTTTTGAGATACACTCCAATAACTGAATAGAATGGAAGTCGGTATTCAATTTATCAAATTGTACTTGAAAAAAAAATTAAGAAAATAACCAGTTTAATTAAAGAGCGTGACAGTCTACCTACGAAGAAATAGATTCTTCGTAGCAGTCTAGTCACACTTACATAATACATTAGAAATTTTCTGAGTGAGTGTGCATCTGTGCATGTTACTACTACGTTTCAATGATCTGAACCTATTTAGATGGAAATTTCGAATAGAGATAGCTTATAACCAGAATTAATTAATACATACATATAGGCCAGTAAATACTTTAACCAGATATAACATGTAGTAGTTCCCGAGGGACCGCGATTACTTTATTTCACCTATAGACACAGTCACGAGAAGACGATACTAGTTAGACTACAAGATACTAGACTATAATTTATTGACAGTCGTCTACATCAGCTTTAATTAAATTTCCATAAAAATATTTCTGTAACTGAAAGTGAACTGAAAACGGTAAATCACAAATGCGTTAGGAGGTGGAGTTAAATAATACATGTTCTGCCATGGGATGCGAATCTGATAAAAGGCGAGAAAATCCAGCCTTATGGGCGGTGGTTTTCATGTGGATTAGTCCGTCGTGCTAGCACTAGCGACCAATTAACTATGTATAGTAGTGTACAAGCACTACTGATTAATGTATAGAGGGCACTGCAATTGGAGTTTTTGGGTGGAAGGGACTCTAGATCCAGTGTCAAGGGGGACGAGCGCACTGTAGTCACACTTAAAGCTTGCCCTGTTACTAGGCGCTATTTTATTAATTTATTTCATTGCAGGAATGCAGGACTTCAATTACCTGGCAACAAACGCCTTCGAAATTACTCTAGAATTAGGTTGCGAGAAGTACCCCTCGGAGAAGGACTTAGAAAAAGAATGGATTAGAAATAAAGAGGCTCTGATAGCTTACATATGGCAAGCCCATATTGGGATCAAAGGGACAGTATGCGACGAGGCTAACTATTTGGAGAATGCCGTGATATCTGTGGTCAATATAACTGGGAGCGTACCGAGACCTATCCGCCATGACGTTACTACTGCAGGTTTGTGATGGTCATTTTAAGTTTTTTAACATAAAAGTATGGTAACTGTAGGTATATAACATATTTTGTCCTTGGTTACAATTTACCTTAAATTTTGCCAGTTGTTCAAACGTTTAAATTACCAATAAACAGGAAGGAACTTTAAACAAAGTAGTTATAATCATACCAATATGAAATGTGTGCCATGTACTGTGATTCAGATCAGCAGTTATTTAAATGATAGGTGTAGCCTTTATAATTGATAATTCATCCATGACGGTAGTTTTGTTAATTTAATGGATTTGTGATACCTATAAATCTTTTTTTATTAATATAAGTGTTCGTGGACTGAGACACTGAAACCAGCTTGACTCACGTGCAATAGGTGGCATCTTGTGAAACTACTTTTGTTTACTAAATAAGCAGTACATTTATGTTATCAACCTATAAGCGGATGTGTTTCTTTTTATAATCTAAGCCATTCCAACCTTCATTTTGTTTTTATAGGTCATTGTTAACGCGTTACTGAACAACTGTATATAGTCCATTGTCCAGTACATGGAATTATCAGTTGTTTGCATTCAGATCGTACATTAAGTCCGATGTCCGATGTTGGCACTGTAACTAAGTGTTTCCTCACAGTTGACATGGGTCATGTGACTCAATTAGTATGCGTCGTTTGTCAGGATATGCAATGGCCATTTGATCCTTTGTGCATTCCTGACAATTTACACTCGTGAAGCAATACATTATTTAATTGTTCGTATCAATTTAATGTTTTTAATAGGAAAGACGAGGTTTTCAAGTCGTCGCGTAGATAGTTATTTGTTTATTTACTACTAGAATCTTGGTACCTTGATATAGGTAAACTCCCTGATCCTGAAATTGTCGATTTAAAACTAACGAGTCAGTTTAATTTTTCTATCTACTCTGAAGTAGTTTTGAAACAGTTTTAGCATACTCTCTATAAGTTTGAAGAAAATCACAATTTTGAAATTATAGCTACAAGAGTCGAAGTGATCATAATATGCCTTAAATACGTGTTTCAAAATGTCAGCTGAATACAGATCAAGGTTGAAGATGAAATAGCATGTCCTAGAGAAGGTCAATGACTAAAGTAAACAAAAATAGTATATGACTTGTATAATAAATAATACATAAAACAATATATATAAAAATAACAATATATATATAAATAGCATATATATCGTTATACATTAATTTTATACTACTTAGGTCCATACGGTGACTTTTACCGGCTGCTGACTCCGGGGCACTACGAGGTAACTGCAAACTTCCCCGGATATTTCCCGGCTTCTCGGGTGGTGACTGTGCCTCCTCATCAGAAGTCAGCGGTCGTTGTCAACTTCAGACTAGAGGTGGGTGAAATTTTGAAGTTCATATGATTACAGAGTGATAAGTTTTAGTGTTGTTTCCGTTTACGATTAAGTCAAAATTATCGCATATTCATGATCACGGAAAAGGATAGAACTTTCTACGTATACACAGAACTTTATTTGTATGTTGAGTTTAAGTAACCTAAGTACCTACCGATTTTTTTAGAATATACTTTACTGTACTGCATGAGTACTTACTGTTGCACTGTAACAAACGGATGCAAATATTCAGGAAAACAGAAATGATAAATTGATAATAATATACTCTCCGTTGAACATATTGACCTACACAACATAATATTATTAAGACGCAGCTTTCTATCTAAATCTGGATTAGATTATGTAGTAACAGGCAACGTAAGAATAAATAACAATAATTAAGCTTTTTAATCAATTTCACCCTAATTTATTGAAATATTTTTTTTCGGTGGACACACTGCATGAGGTTATTTTTATTCAAAGGCCATTTAAGACGCGATTTTTTTTCTAAACGGCCACTACATTTTTAAAAAAATTGAAAATAACCGAATTCTTACTATGTGTGTCACCCACTTTCACACTAATACTACAAATTCGAAAGTTACTCATAATCCACCCCGTATATGAGCCATGTTTATAAGTTGTTTTCGAAGGATATCACAAACCGTCTTAGTAGCAGGTATGATGAATTCCAGCCTCCGGAACAAGCCTAAAAGGCTATAGTACCATAGACCATATCCACATGCTACGGCAACTTATATAGAAGACCGAAGAGTATAACTTGCCCCATTGTTTAACGTTTGCGGACTATGAGAAGGTCTTTGATTTGATCGAAACGTGGGCAGTGCTTGAGTCTTTCCATCGCTGCCGTATTGACTATCGGTATATCGATGTGTTGAAGTGTTTGTACAATAACGCCAACATGTCAGTTCGAGTACAGGAGCATAGTTTGAAGGCAATTCCATTGCAAAGAGGCCTGAAACAGGATGATGTAATATCTCCGAAACTGTTCACAGCTGCATTGGAAGATGCCTTCAAGCTTCTGGAATAGCAAGAACTCGGCATCAACATCAACGGCGAATACATCACTTCGATTTGTTGACGATCTTGTAGTCATGGCAGAATCTATGGAAGACTTCAGTACAATTTTCGCTTAAGATAAACATAGAAAAGACGAAAATTATGTCATGACGCCGCAGTTGTGCTATATCAGTTAGGAACTCAGTTCTCGAAGTTGTTGACGAATACATTCACCTAGGACAGATAGTCAAACTAGGCGGTCTAATTTCGAAAAAGAGGTTAATCTTCGAATCCAACTCGGTTAGGCACCTTTCCGGAAGCTTCGCGAAGTCTTCTCGTCAGTACCTCAAGACAAGTCTTTGACCAATGTGTGTTACCAGTGATGATATATGGCACTGAAACGTGGTCTCTTACTATGGGCCTCATAAGCAAGCTCAAAGTTGCACAACGAGCTATGAAAAGGGCTATGCTCGGGGTTCCTCTACGTGATCGAATCAGAAATGAGAAGATCCGTAGATGAACTAAAGACACAGACATAACCCAGAAAATAAGCCAATGAAGTGGCAATGGGCGGGCCACATAGCACGCAGAACAGATGGCTGATGGGGCCGGAAGGTACTGGAATGGAGACCAAGGACCAGCAAGCGCAGCGTAGGTCATTCACCGACAAGGTGGACAGAGGACCTGATAAAGGTAGCAGGACGACGTTGGATGCAGGCCGCTTCCAACGGGTCCTCATGGAAATTTGTGGGGACTCCAAAACTACAACAAATTTGTTCCGTCCACTCCTATGTTCAGCAGTGGACGTCCTACGGCTGAGATGATGATAATGATGAAAGTAACTTTCTGTTCTAATCTTCCTATGCTCTCATACCTTTTCTTGACTCGATGTTTTCACGTAATTCGGTATGGTACCTTAGGTTCTAGAGCGAGACACAATGTATGTTTTAAACACCATCATCATTATTCAATACGTGGTGAAATAGCGGGACGTAAATAGTTTTATGCAAATTATATTTTCTGTAACACATACTGACTGAATTACGCATTTGCTTTTAAAGAAGCTCGATTGGTTGTAGTCAGTGTCATAATACAACCAGAGTTGACCGATTTGGCATCTAAACTTGTTATGGTGGGTGGCTAGATAAAGTTCAACTGTGTTGTATATATAATACTCGTATATTTACTGACTAGTCTCGATTGCAGCTACCTTGAGATCGATCGTTCCGACTTTCCTTTGACGTCACACCATTGCACGTAGGTAGATACTGATAGCCTGAAAGCTTTGACGCAAGTTGATACGCGTGGGTGCTATCACTGATTAGATGCCAGTTTAATAAGTTTATCAAGCTATTACAGCGTAAAATGTGTTTAATATTGCTTGACATAGCCCATGTTATAGTTATTATTGGACACAGTAACTTTGATGAATAAAATTCGAGTAGATTGTATAGAAGACGCGTGTTTTATAATATTTACTATAAACACAGTGTAGGTACCGGTAAAAATATTACAGCATTGAATAAAACACTTTCGGATCTTTGAACGTGTAAAGAAAGTTGTGCAATATGTGAAATATTACTGATATTTTTAACGCTACGACATTTTTCCACTATAAAAACAAAAATATGTAATTGTCATTTGGACATTTTGACGACAAGACGATAACCGTTTCAGAAGAAGTTTAGTAGATACTTATCGAATTAGTAGTACTTAAAAATAAATTAAAAAAATATTGAGTCTTGAACATTCTAATTGAAGCTTTATTGTAAAGAGAAAAGTGCAAGAGGCACTTAGTTACTTAGCACACACTAGGAGAGAGAGTCTCAAGGACTTGAAGAAAAAAAAAACTTCAAGTCCTCGAGACTCCCCCATACTTCAAATCGAATGACTAATTAAACCGGGAAGTAACAACACAAGCAATCCAACATTCATTTTCGAAAGGTCTAAATCAAGGTTGACTGTTAACTCTTTACCTTGTTCTTTATGATTGCGATTGTACTATGAAGATCAGTTAAGCGGTCCAGTTTAAAGTAAATGTAGAAGTCGTAACAAATTACGTTGAGTCCGGATTCCTGCGCAAGTTTCGTAAATGTAACGTAATAATATTAATACGGTTGCATTGACCTTTAGTTTTCCTGGCTATACATATTTCTTTTTTATATATTTATAGAGTATATAGTATACGAATTTAATGTGTCTAGCCAGATCGATGTGATAAATCAGAGATTGTAATGACCTGTTTCTTTGATTAAATTATTTTTTGTCAGTAGAAATATGATTTTATAATTTAATATTTGTGAAGATTGTTTTTTACGTATTGTTACATTTCATATTTTGGACTCATTTTTAATACTAGTTAGGCTTTTTTGGCTAGTGGCGAAAACATGTCGAAGTTTTCAGGCTCCCCGAAGCCCATCGACTAACGACTGTTGTCCTGAGACAAACAATCAGGACCGACGGCTTAACATGCACTCAGTTGAAAAAAAAGAAGCCACTAGCGGTCACCCATCCAACTCCTGACCGCAGCAAGCGTTGCTTAACTTGTTGATCGGTTAAGATCGCCAAGTCAAGCTTTGCTGCGAGGACTTCAATCAAGCTCCGCTGTGAACTCTTCCATATATTGCTATGCAGCAATTAAATTTTACATTAATTTAATGACACAATATAGAATTTGTATAATTGTATGTACTACTGTTACATGCAATATCCTTACCGCAATATTATTAAATTTCATCTAATTGTGATGTTTAACAAACGTTCCATCAGAGACCCGGCAACAGTGACAGCTCAACATCAGTTGTTTGTCACTATCACTTAGTTGTATTAAATTAGTAAGAAATACTTCATGTCCATTTCAGCACGCGTCGAACTGGTTCGACGATGAAGCCCGCTTTGGTTTGGAGTCCCTCGGCCTCTCCAAACAGCCTCGCATCTACAAACGGTCCCTCTTCAATCAAGTTACCAACTCGATGTTAGCTATGGACGAAACCTCACAGGAATAGATCAATGATCCAATGAAGCTTATCGTAATTTGACTACCGGCTTATTTTAAGATATTTCACTAATCCAAGATGCCATACTTAAATTTATGTCACTTTTAAAAATCAGTATAAAATATAAGGTCCTTCAAATGAAATAAATTCGCTCATAATTCTTGACTTGTTCTCTTGAAAAACAAGTAAGTAATCGGTCGTTACTGTTTTCATTTGTTACAAGTACACTAATTGACAAAGTGGCAAAATGTTTTGATTCATTTTGTATCATAATTATCTCTGGATAACAAAGCTTATAAAATATAATGGACATCGTAAACGTTTTACAAATACAATATAAGTTATTCTAAGTATATTGTCATACTTTTTTTAGTAATTAAGTGCTCTCATGCCGGTCACACATTATGTTCGTAAATAAACATACTTATTCGTAAGTAGAATTATAGTTTGTCTTTATAATTCTCGTGAATATTTATTCTATGTTCAGTCATTACATTGGTTATCGGAATTAGCTCATTTAACCTAGGTACAGTAGTAGATGATAATGGCACAAAAAACTAGCTCACTTGTCCTCTAATCAAACCGAACAACGTGAGAGACAGTGGGATTTAACAAAACCAAACAATACCGTTGATTTCTCATTTAAGGTAAAACAAGAATACATGTTCTCATGTCGCCAATCCAACTTTTACTGTCTCTTATATGTCACTAGTTTTGCTATGCACATAGCATAACTCGTCCGTTTATAAAGTGCCGGCATATTATAGAATGGGGAAATGAATCAATTGCTATGTTTCACTATTGCAGGTTACATAGGTGTTCCCTGATGTAATGTTTCGATACTTATTGAAATCATGAAGGAAACACTGGAGCCAATATATTTAAAAAATACTAACAACCTACCTGAACTCATTTAAAAATTTGTAATTGCCAGCCATGTGTATGTCGCAAGCAAATAGTATAAATATAGGTACTTGTCAATAGCACGTTGACAAGTGGGTTTTATTCTAGAACGTTTCTATTTAATTAAGTAACGTAGAAAGTAAAATGGATTGGATTACTAAAATGTCTTAAATATAAGCCCCATGTGAAGGCTCTTTAGAATATAACTATAAGAAGTTATGTACGTACCTACTATCATGTTCTAATAATATTATTAGTAAATGATATAATCTATTCTTCGAGTTACCATTCCGTGATGCTTAATTGTAAGTTCGTCTTCATAATTTTCAGAGTACCCACCATTATGTCTATTATATATGATGCAGACATCATTTTATTAATCTAGATATCTCTATCAATATCACGTGTAATTTGTTTTTTGACACAATTTTGTTTTGTGTCAAAATATATAATTTATTAATAATTAAAACAGGATTAACGTGATTAAGGTTACTGCTTTCAATCAAAAACTTCAAATATTTAAACCTAAACATGTACTCTTTACATTAATATAGAATTCTCCTAGAATGCACATTGGATCCTCCTTACGTGGCCGACCATTCCGCTAACAAATACGTTATCGAGTTAGATTTTTTTGACAGATCCGAAATGTTTCGAAAAATTGTATTCTTGGATCTTGGATTTTGACAATTGCTATTGTCCATACCGCGAGGAAATCCTAGTACAGAGTGCAAGGAATGCATAGGTGAACAATTTTTTTATGTATCAATTTATGATTACGATTTCGACATCAGCGTGACGGGAACGTATCGAATGAATTAGAATACATGTGTAGATATAAAGAACGCATAAGTTTCACGTTAATCACGTTTTTATTATTATATATATTATACAATAATCATAAAAACGTAATCACTCTTACTCTGATAAGTTGAATATTAAAATGTTGCACCTACACATATTGCAATATGAGTTGATTAGTTCTTGTAATTTGCACAGTTCCAGTACATTTTAAATCAATTAACATTCAATCGTGTCCTTTTATTAACAATATGGAATATTAATAATAGTTTGAAATGTAATTGCATATTGAATTAAAGTATGTTCAGCGAATCTAACAGGATATGCAGAATGATAAGTGCCATAGTAAGTTACAGTGAAATTAATAAAAATAATTTGTTATTATTATCATCACAGTTTTCACAATATCTCCGAATATATTATACTTGAACTATTTTAGTATGTTTATTGTATATTGTGTTGTTATACAGGAGTGGAATAAAAATAAATCTTTCTAGTCTAATCTTTGAGAATGTATTTTATGTAATTAAACCAAACACAAATGTATATTTTAGTATAGGTAGTGTTATTATTGTAGAAGGATTTAAACTGAAATTATATTTAAATATTTGGCGTTGTATAATTGCAGTCCCCTGTAAAAGATATAAATAAATAAGAAATGTTGCTGGTGTATTTTATACAGAGGTCTGTTAATCTTTATTAAACAGAGCGTCTTGCCACTGTGAGCCTAATTTGTTAAATATTTATGATCGTATTTATAGCATCTTGTATTCGACCTTTATTAGAAAAATAATAACTAGGATAATTTATAATTATATATTGATATGGTTCAACATTTGTAACACAGTGTTTAACACTTAAATAAAATAATACGGTTTGTGTGCATACAATTGTTTTCTTATCCTTTTGAGTATATAAGTGACATATGAACCACTAACGACTTCACTCTACTACGGGATTCGGTACCACAGAAATATATAAAAAACTGGCCAAGTGCGAGTTGGGCTCGCGCACGAAAGGTTACGTACGATTTTCTATAATTATCATCCGACTCGCACTTGGCCGGTTCTTTGTATTTTTTTCTTATAGCGGCAACAGAAATAGTTCTGAAAATTTCACTTGTCTATAGATCACGGTCCATGAGATACAGCCTGGTGACAGACGGACAGCGAAGTCTTAGTAATAAGGTCCCGTTTTACCCTTTGGGTACGGAACTCTAAAAACGTACAAAGCTTAAAGTTTAACGTAATAAGACCAGTCGATGCTCGAGACGGTGTGCCTCAGTGGCCTAGCGGCCATAGCATTTGACATGGATTGTCGGAAGACGCGGGTTTGAATCCCGTCCGAAGATATGTAATTTTTCTCTCTTAGGTTGCGAAAATAGTTAATATTTGCCAAATGATTTTTTAGTAGGTATACATAGTTATGCATATTGTACTAGTTGACCCGCCAGCAACTTCGCTCGCTTAATAGTGAAATTTGCTAAAAAATCTCATTGAATGCTTACAACATAAAAGGCACAGAATTCGCCGTTTTTACATAGGTCTATCTATGATAAAAGGCATATACTGCACTGCTTAAATTTCAAGTCTGTAGCGGTGGCAAGCAGTAGAACATCGAGAGATTAAAACTAGAGTAACACATCAATACCTACTTGTATTTATGGATGAATGAGTAGGTACCGCTTGACTTTTCTCTATCTCTGACTCATCACGAAATCGGATATTAAAAGTTTAGCCTAACACGTTACAACAAAATCGAACCTCAACGCATTTACCTTAGCTTTAGTTGTCTAAGGTCCATATTCCCCTTTCCCACGTTCCCGCCAATAGCGGCGGCAGTGACGGAACACCGCAGAGGTTTGGTGGGTATATGCTGCCCTTCTGGCAGCGACTCCCACATGACCACCGTGCTCCCCCCGGGGCCGGTGGTATCCATAAAAGATTACTCTGCGTAACAAAAAGGCCCGTATTCCAGAGGCTCGTCCAGTAGTGAATCTACGCTTGAGTACAGATGCGATTAAATTTTGTATGGCGTTTACTGTCAAATCTCCACTGATCAACCCACCATCCGAGATTCACAACTTTCTGGAACCGCTCTTAGTTTAGCATACCTTTTTTTGAGTTTATTGGTGACGCACTATCCTTGACGTTAGTGGCGAAAGAGTGTGTATGGATCTCAAATCCACTAACTACCCTCACCAACAATCCTCTGCCAAGGGGTCGCGGCAGCATTCACCATCTCGCTCCAGTGGTAGACTCAGAACGAGAGCCTACATTATGTGAAGGTACTGTAAACTAGCAACATGACTTCATAGACCTTTACTATCTCGAAGATTCACTGAACGCAACACTAGTTACCTAGTCACACATAGGGGACGGAGTCAGAGTATTTCCTCCGCCGCCGTCATGAAAATCGTAGAAGGCGAGCCAAATAAATCGGTGGCAGGCCTGTTGTGCAAGATGTCGTCTTGGTTGATACCACAGCAGTGTCAGGTATTCTGCCGCGAAGTCCTAGTGCCCAAGCATTACAGTGTTAAAGTGTAAAGGGCACTGTAGTATCTGTAATTACGTTTTATCATGACATGAAATTATATTGATTCATTGTTTCCTTAATATAAAATGAAATTTCACTTAAACTTCAACAGCTTTAAGCATAACTAAAGAAGCGTGATTTATGATGAATCGCAATGCTCATAGCGAGTTCACACGGTTCGATTTTAGTCGATCAACATTAATGGTCAACAAAAAATTTAAACCGAATTTGAATGAACAGGTTTTGACGGTTCCATTAAATTTGATTCAACTTTGGTAACCAAAATTTATAACTTAGTAACATATTTTAAATATTATATCAAATATGTTATTTTAATATTAATAGGATGATATATGCCGCTGAAAAAGTACAGTAGAACAGTGGTAACGAAACATACAACTTATTCATGACAAACTTACTAAAAGTAGGTAAAAAAGAAACGAGATGATAGTACTTGTGTTTAGTAGTTTATTCATACACATAATTAATTATATTTAATGTTTTGGTAATTATGCATTTTTTTCCTATTATTGACTTCTCTAAATCAACGTGTTATATTTACAGCCAGTGAAGTCTTCTTTAGGTTGAGCACATAGATACCTTACATATGTGTGATTTTTTAAATGTCAGAACTAATTCTACACTTATCTAGATTTGAGATGCTTGTTAAATACATTGTATCCCTGTACATTTAATACAAAGGATTAATTACTACCTACTAGTAAGAACAATAAATACTAGTTCACAGTGATGATGTGGTTTATTTTATGACTATCTAAATATCACTTATATGAATAAGTGTATTTGAAAGTCGGGATACACATAGTTACCGTATTTTGTTAAAACTTATCTGTATTGAGTACATTTTAACTCTCAACTAAGTATGCAGCTAAGTCAACAATGAGTTAGCAATTCACAGCTATAGTAATTTTTGTTGATACAAAATACGTAGGTATGTCATCTGCTTATACATTAAAATTTTGTTTCTAATAATAATTTACAACCTAAGCAGGAAATAATTAATATCAAAACCGACTTCACTCGCGTCGGTTTTGATATAAAATAAATGTGTCAAACTAACAAGAATTTTCAAACTAAAATAGGAAATATTCATTTTTATTCGCTAAAATGATGAGACAATTTGGACGGATTCGTTGCATGAACTAGGCTCTACGCACATGAAGTCAAAAATAGGTTTTATTATATTTTAAATAACAAAAGCAATAGAATACAATTATGATAGGAAAAATTAAATACGTTCAAAAAAAACGGAGATGAGACAGAAATCCTTCAGATTAAGTAATGAAAATGTAGTCACTGAATAAGATATAGGAAATCAAAAATAAAGTACATGATGCTTCCAACCCCATCTCACATTGTTCAATCAAAACCCTATAAACCTTTACCTGTTGTTCGGAATCGGGTTGAATCATTATTACTACTTGTAGTAGTAGTAAACAAAAATTAGTTACCTATTTATTACTACACAATAAACTAGTAGTTGTATGCATAAATGTTTTGACTCGATATGCGCAGAGCCTTTAATTATATATTTGTGAGCTAACAAATATTTTATAAAGTAAGTACATCTAAAAGTTTCGTCAATACATGAGGTACGTGAAAAATATAATGGCACGAAGTGATTATAGAAATTAAAACAATGTTATATTATTTTAAGGTAACGTCACTATTATACATAATGTCTACGAAGAGATTAACAAGAGATATTTAGTTGATTACCTTCGATCAACAATACTAAACTAGATGACGGGTCACTAACAAAATCAAAGCGAAATGTCCGCGTGGACTCAATAAGTACGACAATACTGCTACAACTGTCTTCTAATGAATTGAGACAAAAGTTTTAAAACAGTTTTAAGTTCAACCTTATTACAACCTTAGCACCTAGTAATAAAGTCACAAATCTTCAAAATATTATCTTACTTACATTATTTATTACGTCACAAAACAGTATAACAATAATGGACACCTGTCACTCGAAGTAAACACAAGTACCTACAATTTGAAAAAATTAATACCGACTTCCATTCTATTCAGTTATTGGAGTGTATCTCAAAAACTACTGGACTGAATTTGATGAAATTACAATTAAATAGGACCACACGGGAAGCACCAGCTTTCAAACAAAAAGAAAATTTTGAGAATCGGTTCGCCCAGTCGAAGGTTATGCGGTAACAAACACAAAAAAATACAGTCGAATTGAGTACTTCCTTCTTTTTTGGAAGTCGGTAGACAATAAGAGCTCATGCCCCCGAGTGCGCTCTTATTTGCCGATACGTATATATTGCGCAGACCCGATATATTTAGTATTGTTCATCAAAGTTACAAAGAACTTGAATCAAGTACGTGATTAACGAATTAATTAACCCTTCGAATACCGTGATAATTAACATAAAAGGTTTCAAATGAAACACACGTAAATTTACGTCAATGGTACGCAAAGGGTTAATTAATACTACGTGTGTAATTCCAGGGCGAAGGGATATTATGCTTAATGATTGTGATGTGATCAGTAAAATGTCACCTAGACCTTGAGTAACTGTAACTTAACTGTAGATCTAATTTGATGTTAATAACTTATTGAATTAATGCACCGTTTTTATTGTTCTTTTATATCTGGCAGCTAAATTAGTTTAGTAGTTACTTCGGTAGGTGTTTTATTACCAATAATATATGTACATAATATAAAAATGATTGTGATTATTCTATTCAAATGTAAAACTTCATTCCCCCCAAACATCTAAATACCAACAGGATGACGTTTGGAGACTTATAGTTATGTCATCACAGGTTATCCGATTGTGTTTACCTGAAATGCAAATAAATTATTCAGTTTAAATAAGAAAATAATAATAAATGTAAGTATATGTTATAGAAAATACAGTCTGAGGAAACATGAAAAACGTCAAAACCTTTAAATCTGTCCGCATCAGGACAAAAAATAACAATAGATTTATGAATGAAACTTGCCTCGAATGAGGCTTGCTGATTCGGACAGATTACTAGATTCGGAAAGTCGATGAAGTGAATCAACGAAAGATAGCTAAGTTTCAGGACATTCAGTTCATAAAACTTCTTTTTTTCAGAAGGGTTTCAAATGGTCATCTAAATTCATTGCCAGTATTTTAATGGTTATGGGGTCAAAATCGGCCTACAGGTAGCAACACTTGTGTTATTTTCTTCCCATGTGGTGTGACTTTACAAACCGCCGCGCCGTTGCCAGAGGCTCTATTTACAAATATTTACTCTGGCTAGGGATTGAACATGGCAACCCGCGCTTCGAAGGTTTATTTCGCGATGGATGAAACGTATGAGTTGAATTACAATTTTGTGTTATAAGTACTTTATGCACAGAAACGCTTTGTTGTCTATGACGTCATCGCATTATAAGTAATGCTTTTTAATTTATGTATAGGGCATTTTTCGTTGATCGGCCTATTTTGCAAATTACCGTCACCCTTCAAACTTTGGAGCGGACGCAACATTGTTAGTTTACTTTTACTACGTAAGACTAAGAGTTATTCAGTGTTAAACTGAAGCTTGTTAAAAAACTTGTGGCAAAATTTCGTCTTTATATAAACAACATTATATCTTGGTATAAGACCTTTTGTGCAAGAGACTATCTTGGTTTCTTTCCTTGTTGTGCCAGATACCTAGTCTGCCTCAACAGAGTTGTGTGCAAGTGCTAATACTATGGAAAAAAGATGATAATGATACCTACTCAATGTTTTGGAGCAGTGCAGTACCAATATGAAATAGGCTGCCTGGCTGTCACAGGCAGGTGTGGTGCTGAGCACCAGGTGAACTACTTGCTTGTCTCGTAACTTGGTAATTTATAAAAAGATAACCTTGAATTTAGATTACCAGAAGTATGATCAGTAGGAAATCTCGGCTTCATTACCTAGGGATGTAAGTAAACTTTGTATGGCATTTACTGTCAAATCTCTTTTCTCTCTCGCTCTCAAGTCAAGCTTCGAAGCGTCTTTTTGGAATACCGGCCTACCTAAAGGTAAATGCACTAACCTCTTTACCTGATTAATGTCTATTCCGATGCACTCCCGAGTGTCGACTGCCCGGCCTGGACTGCACTATCGCGTAGTGGTCACTATTGTCCGATACTGACCTGTAAATCACCACAATTCGATTATAATCCACACTCACACATATACTATAGTAGTTAGTAAGATTACGATTAATGAAGCCCTAATCAAATGAAATTTTAGCCATACACAAATTTTAACACAGTTTTAGTTGGTTATATTGCAGAAGACATATCTTGTTAGATTTTTATAGGGTAGGTGATTAGGTTTTTCTACTATAAATTTATCTATAAAAGAGTCAATAGTAAGTAATTCAGTATTTATTTATGAACACGGTGGTCTGAAGCTTTAAAAGTGCTTACAAAATAACATCCAATCTTAGATATTGTATGCGTCATTGTGGCTAAAATATAGTACCTAATTGTGACTTTTAGATAATATGAGGTAGTTCATTTTACGGATATTATTTTATAGTTTAGTAAGCGAAACTCTGTTTCGTCAGCCTTAAATAATCAACTACCCTATTGCGAGTATGTGAAAACGAGAATTTATTGAAAATATTAGTCTTATTACATTACCACGGCAAATGGATGCCGGATAGATGTTGGTACCTACATCATCACGTGGCGATGGTATCCAAGTGTGGGCGGTCGAACACTGAAATGATGATGATGATGATGATTTGATCTTACCTCGTTGAATGAATAGTGGAGGTTGGGTACCTGCTTCCGTACTGACTGCCGTGCCAGCTACGGTACGGATCGTACTCCTCTACCACTGACGGATCCTTTTCGATTACCTGGAGATGACACAATTAATAATAGTGGCATGATATACTAAGTAGTTTCTAGTAAGTATTTAATGAATTGTTAAACAACGTTAACCCTCTCAGTTTATTTCTTGAAATGTTCTTATATATTTTTGTTATTCATTTTGGTATGATAAACTTTAGCTTTTATAAAGTCAACCCGGGTTCAATTTTTTTTAATGTCTAAATTTCTGTGACGTTTGACTATATCTGTAACGTGACAGCGACTCAAGACAAAACACAATTTTTGGGCTCAAAACGCAATTTTGCAATGTATATATTTACTTATAGCCATTTAAGCGAGGATCACAATATAGGTAGCTTCACTGTTTGAGATCCAATTCGTAGATATAGGAAATAAATGCAATGCTGCGAACTGCGGAACCATCGCCATGTATCATAATATTTAAAAAGAAACCAGAAGAAATGCCAACTTAATTGAATGTCAGTCAGTAGGTTATAAAGTTACATGATAAGTTATTAGGTATCTAGCTTTCCATATATTATATATTATACCTTTATTATAAGTAGCTTTAATTAGATTGATTTTTAAGAAATATGATTTCTACATTGATCAACTTTTTCGACGAATTGACTTTTTTTAGTAGTTAAACCATTAATCTAGATAACTTAAAATAATCCTGAAGATTAACCACACACGTTGCATTTCCTGGAGAAGTAGGTTAATTTCTGCGGAATCTATTGTATTATTGGCCAAATATGGGTAATCGCGAGTCAACGGGTTAATTAAAACCTTTAGATATTGATGTGGTTATTCATATAATGATGAATGTATGATGAGTTATCAACAAATCAATGTATTGTAAGTTGTGTTAGCACGTTAGGTTAATTTAGGTAGCGCTAGTACCTACATGTTTTATATAATAAGTGAAATAATAGTGGTTTTTTATCAATGCCACGGCAACTATTAATTTAAATAATGATATAATATAATAACACACTTAAGTTGACGGGCAAACTTCAAGTGGTTCATAAGATCCTACGGTTAGTTGTTTAAAAATTGATTTTATAAACAACCAAACAAGAAAATCTTGCCTAGTAATAAATTATGTCTTGTGTTGCAAAAAAAAACAGTGCTCCTCTTGACGATTGTTGCTCTAAAATATATCTTTTACCTAAATTTTATGCACGCTAAAGTTGCATCTGCAAATCGAGACAATACCTAAAATTCTAATACACCTAAGAAATGAATTAAACTTAATGTGTAAACTATACCAGCGCTATTAAAACTATATATATGAATAAAAAAGTATTATGTATTTACATCAGTCCTGGCGCAGGAGCACGTCATCGCAGTACATAGGAAACAGTTGACGAGCAGCATCACCAGAAACAGAACTCCAAGTGCGATGGCCAAGTACAGCAGCCATAGAGGACGCACTGTTCCCTCCATGCACGATAGCGCAGCAACTGAAAATGTACCATACAAATTACACTATAAATATTACATATGAGTTATTGTTCCTTCCAGGTCCCAGGTATGATCCCGGACAGGTCAAGCAGTTGCGTGCATGAACATGCATGTTTAACCTTTTGTTTGGGTGTGTATAAATGTATATTAGTATGAATATCAGTCATCAGGTACAGGCCTCTGCCACTATACTACACGTTGTCTCATATTAGAGAAATCATTTCATTTATAAGGGAGAGAATGTATGAAAGAGCCAGGTCTTGAAAGAGCCAGTGCGTTTTTCTCACACATAACAAAATCCTACCATAATCTGTTACTAATTTGTATATGGCAACACTAGATACCTGTCGCCCAGTAGCAGAGGTTTGATATTTCCCAGAAAACAAATGGCGTCGTACGACTACATCGACAATTTTGAAATAAAAATGTAAGATTTTTGAGTTTAGGTACTTACTTACGGTACTTTAGTACTTATATTTTTTATAAGAATGATATAGCACAGATTGATCAAATAAATATGTTTTATGGTTATGCATATATTTGGCATTCTTTTGAGTATTTATCATTGTTATATTATTTAGATGGGTTATCCGTATTCAGACGTTATATTTTCAATCACACAATGTTTTGAAAGAGCCAACTGTCTATGCTATGAAAGAGCTGGCTCTTTCAAATAGTTTAATGTGGCCGTTTTTTGATACTTATAAATATGTATTAAATACATTTTTAAAGTCATTTTCAAGACTTTTAAAGTTTTCAGACAGTCTTTTAAGACTGATCTTTAAAAAGGTGTTATTATTGATTTAGAAAAGTTATTATATCACACAGATCAAAATCAAATTCTAAGAATTATTATTTAAATGGTTTATTATTATTTTATGATTATTATTTTAAAAAATATTATTTAATGAGACATTGATAAAAATAAACAAAGAATTGTTTACGTTAAAGTTTGATTTTATTTTTAGGAATAAACACAATTTAATGGATAAAAAACTAGTTTGTTACTATATATTAAGAACCTGGCCCTTTCATGCCACAGGGTGGCTGTTTCATTGACAGGTTGCCTTGAAAGATCCGATTTACCATTTTTCTACCATATTTTCTTGAAGAAGCTATAATACCAAAGTATTTTTATTTCCTTAAATTACCCCAAAATTAGTTTTTTTCTCTCTCTCTCCCCATACTGCCCAAATACCTATCGGGTACCACTTTGGGCTTATGAAATTGATGATTGGAATGAATGAAGAGATTGACTGTATGACTAATATTTTATACTACATTGAAGTTCGGTAATTTGCAAATATACAAATTGTACCTAACATTTATTTATTTATTATAAATAAAATATATAATAAATAAAAACCTAATATAATAGTCTAATGTAATTATTTATCGTGCAAATGTTTGTTGTTTTATATGTATAGCCGCTGTACTAATACTACTAGATACTTGCTGTAGATTCGTTCTTGTAGAATAAAGTTATTGAGATCCCTCTTGAGTTACTCATTCGTTAAAAAGGTTAAATCGGTATGTTTTGATCCAAGATTTAAGCTATTATAATTGCAAGTTTTACCCCAATCTATTGTGCTTTCATACATCCTCACCTACTCGCTCATCACTCACTCACATTCTCACTGAAAAGCTTTAGCATTCAAGATTTTAGTTTGATTGCTGTTTCTGTTCTCACGGAAAAAATAAAATAATATTTTAGTTCACTCATAATGCGAGTATACTAGTGTATGTACCTATAAATAAAAGGGAAGGACCCTTCTTTATAGGTAATTCAGGTTGCAATAATATTCTTTGAATGTTTAGTCTTTACTAGAAACCAGTCTATAAAAATATGTTCATAGATCCATAATCTGCGGTTTGTTTGAGACACAGAGTTTCACTTGGTTCTACAGACATCAATCAACCTAGAATACAGCGGTTAAAAATAAATTACATCTAGGATATATACCTAATTATAATTTCTCGTATATAACATGTCAATAAAAACATTATTATTATGAACTGCCAGTAACCCCGTGGGTTCCTTCCGCTGCAAAAAAACGTTGATCATACGTATATAGTTCAAGAGTGCGCGACTCAACCAGTAAAACGTGTTACTACATGTTAGTGGTGTGACTACTCACAATAGTAAACACTTATCGATTTGGCCAAATCGGTATCAGTCATGGATACATTTCTAATGAGACCATCGTCGACTGAAAGTTAGTATAACTAAAAACCAGCAGACGAGGATATTTGGAGAAAACCAAAACAGGTACCCAGTCAAGTGACCTTCGTATACCCAAAATCGCTTTTAAGATGTGCAAAACCACGTCGACACAGCTATCCTCAGGGCTCAGTTCTAACGCCGCTATTATTTTTAACCTATCTCAATAATATTAATATTTTAAAATGAAACCAATAGACGATGGGACTGGAAGGTTTTGAAGTGGAAACCACGGACCGGCAAGCATAGTAGGTCGTAGGTCGTCCACCGACAAGGTACAGACAGGACAGAAGACCTGATAAAGGTCGCAATACGACGTTGAATGCAGGATGGGAGGTTGGATTCCAACCGGTCGCTTTGGACATTTTTGGGGGAGGCATGAGTTTAAGGCAGTAGATGTACTACGGCTGAGGTGATGATGATGATGATGCATGAAACCAAAACTGTAGTTAGAATGTTTTCAAGAAAACGGAAGTCTCATGATAAACATTTGATAAACGGACATAGCATACCTTGAAACGAATTCATCAAATATCTTGGAGTACATCTTGTCACAAAATTAAACTGGTTACGCTCGTCGACACTTAGTGCCATTATGAACCGCAATAGTAGATTATGCATCAAGGGAGTAAAGCAGTGTCTTACGTCATGGGCGGTATATTGAACCCTGAGTGTAACGGGGACTCTCAGGTTAATCCGAGCGCAGCGAGGGGATTAAGATTTAATTCCCGAGCGAAGCGAGGAAGTTATGTAGAGTCCTGAGTGTAGCGAGGGGTTAAAACCGCCCAAGACGAAGACAGGCTTTATCTGCGTACCCTACTTTTCATACCTACTGCGAGACAATAAAAATACAGAGCTTTAAAATAGCAGTTATTTCGTTAACAGTAAAATATATTAATAGTTAATATTCAAATTGGACACATTTGTCCCGTTATAGAGGGACAGAGACAATATCTTTGGAAGGAACATTTTATGGAAACTACTTTTTTAGACTCACGATTTAGTTGTTTTTGGAGCATCCGATATTTCGGTACAGTTACATGCACCACGTTGAAAATGATAATATGTTATGAAAGCTGAATAACACCAAACACCACAACATAGATGAATATAACCACCAATCGCAACACGTAACTTCAACTACGACCTTGAATGCGCAGAGCGGACAGTTCCGTAACCCATAGCAACGCGGGGCGCAACAATCACACTCCTTAGGTTCGTTTAGCAATGAGGGCATTGGTGGCGTTGCTATTGTTGACTATTTTGTTAAAGCGTTCGTAAAGCCCAATTTTGGTGGCAAAAATAACTATTTTTTTAGCTTTTCGAACGCTGAACATAAAGAGCCATAAACGACATTTTCACCCATAGATTCCCAATCCGAACGCGAGCGTGAGCGTTTTTAGCGCCAACTATTTTCGCAACTTAGGGCTATTCGAACGCACTACTAATAATACAATCCCGCCTTATTTCTTTTTTTTCTGTATGCTGTCTAGAGTCCGTTTCACAAAAGAAGTCCCATAGACGTGGCGCTAGTTGTCGTACATCAATGAAACATTTAGTACATATTTATTTAGTTCCACTAATTTTCCGCGAGACTTCTTTCGTGAAACGGACTCTACGTACCTACTAAGAGTATTCCTACAACTAACGTTCGAGCAGGTGGTATGAAAAAGTAATTTTTAAATTTAAATATTTGAGATCGCTAAAGCAGGCGTTAGTGCTTTAAAAATTAATACCATAAAAAAGTAATTTTTGTCCTAAAACTTAACTGAAAATATATTCCACTCTATTATGTCCCTGCATGTTTTATGCTGCACCTGTTTGGAGCAGCACTCGTCAAACAAATTGTAGCAAACTACAAGTTCTGCAAAAAAGCTTTTAAAATAGCATAGCATTTACAAACAAGCATCAACAAGCTTTCGTACAAATATATCTAATATACGATGAGAATAATTTTCCTTCGTTACAAAATGACATATTGAAACAAACAAGAGAATTGTATTTACGTACAAACAAAAACAATGATAATAACTTCATTACAACTATAGGCAAAATCATGTATAAACCCTTCCGCCATCCACGGACCGACACTTAAAAATGGTATAGCTTACCCCATCACTAGATAGTCGACGAAGACGCTGGCGATGACGCACTTAGCGAGCGATCTTTTTGTGGGTGAACAAGTGACAACTCTTGTGTTTTTTTTGCGGAAACAAAAAATGGAGTAGGCGTTTTTTAGCATATGCTGTTCGCAATGTTCTGATTGGCTTTGCATCCCTTTAAATTGATGTTGTTGAGTAGGTACTTGTTAAGTAGGAATTATATTATTAATTATAGATACATAATTTAAGTTCTACCTTAGTTGTGTTAAGTGTTGTTACCTATTGTTAGTGTCTTACTTACAATAGGTAACAAAATGATTTGATCTGCTGTCAAACCAAAGCTGTGTGTAGGTATACTGGTACTAACGTACACCTTACTAAGTGTCCGTGTCATATATAAGGTATTTGTTAATTAGTGCACAATCTTGAACGGGGACGTTTGGAATCGATAACTAATCATAATAATTAAAAAAATCCCCCAACCCCCCAAAACCCCCCCATTCAATATTGTGCACTAATCAACAAAGACCTTATATATTAATTTTCTACCGACTTCCAAAAAAAGGAGGAGGTACTCAATCGACTGTTTTTTTTTACGTTTGTTATCTCGTAACTTTCGACTGGGTAAACCGACTCTCAAAATTCTTTTTTTGTTTGAAAGCTAGTGCTTCCCGTGTAATCCCATTTACATGTCTGCAAATTAGTTTTTGAGTTACACTCCAATAACTGATTTTTACCAAAGTAATGGAATGGAAGTCGGTATACAATTTTTCAAATTGCACTTGTGTTGTACAACATTATACATAAATAATGATCTATAAACTATTAAAATATAATAATATTTTGTTATATTACTTAAAATGCGTTGTTAGTCACGAGTCATGAAATTACTTAAGCCAAATATTATAAATTACAAATACTTGACCGCGTCTTACTCCATATTGCACTGTATCAATATAAGTAATAAAGAGCTTTTAAAACAAACACTCAAATGAAACAGTAAGATTTATTATAAGCCCACATAAACATTTGACAGAAACTGTATAAGCTACCTGTGGCGTCGTTGGGATCCAGTACGAATATGCCAGTGGAGGCCGTGACCGAAGCCTCTTCGTCTCCAGTCTCCGCTTTGCCGTCCTCAGCACAATCTACGTCAAGGCAGCTACTTGCTGGAATATAATGTTTGAATTTGTTACCATACGTATAACCTTCATTTAATTTAAACATTAACACAGGCGCAACATATATCTATCTATCTATCTATATAAATAGAAATGAACCCCTATTTCTCCTGGTCACGCTATAACTTGAGAACGTATAGAACAATTTCGCTAATACTTTTTTTGTTGTGTTATTTTTTGTCAGCAGAAGGTTCTTATGAATGAAAAATCAAGAAAAGTTGCGAGGTTATGGCGAGGCCGAACGCCGAGCCTACTACGCGAACGAAGTCGCGGGTAGTCTCTAGTACTATATATATATATATACAGGCTTTGCACCTTTCCAGAATGTATAGCCTCATTTTTTAATGTAAGTATGTAGTTACATATTTTAATCACTTTGATAAGGTATTATGTGAGTATATATTATATTTTTATATGATATTTATTAATATAAGTCATAATATTATCAGTTACCTACCCAAGGATATCTTTTATCAACATCCAAACTGTAGCAAAACCTACTTCCCTAACTATCCTACACCCTACGTGTCATTACATAATGAGGGAATGCAGACCTGAAAAAATGTAGGTACTAGCTACTTCTATATACACTTACACACAAACACATTATAATAACTAGTTGACCTGTGACATAGAGAAAACCTGAAATACTAGCTGCTCTCCGTGGTTTCACCCGCGCGGTGATGGATGATGATGATGATGATGATGGATCTTATATATCGTATGTTACTCAGGGTGAATGTAGCTTTCCAATGGTGAAAGAATTTTTGAAGTCGGTCTAGTACTTTTTGAGCCAATTCGTTACAAACATACTTACATACAAATCTTTCCTCTTTATAACATTATTATAGATTAGCTGCGCTCCGCGGTTTCACGCGTAGTGATGGACGATGATGATGATGAATTAAAATATCTATCAAACTGCCAATGTTTCTCAGGGATAATGTAGAATTATAATGGTGAAAGAATTTGGAGCCTATTCAATTCAAACAGACATAAAACCAAATCTTTTCTCTTTGTAATATTAGTGAAGAAAAAAAAATTATTCGGGTTATTACGAACATTTAAAAATTCAAATTAGTCCAGTTATTCTCAATAAAAACATGCGCTTACCATTATTGTTTATTTAAATGGATAATTCCTAACGATCACATTGATGGTGGGTTCGAATAAGAAGAAGAAGAGATCGAAACTCGATCTTCGACCTTAGTAATTACCAGAAAATAATAAACGTGTATCAGACAACCCTAGACCGAATCCATCAACACAATTTTTTTTTACTAAAAACGGACCAGACTTCAGCACCAAAAAGAGCAAAATAAGTTGATAAAGTCGGTACCATGATAGTTCAAAAGTAACCATCATCACAATATTGTATGCATGGTATCTACTTCGACAAGTTATTTCACGCTTTTGGTGTTGAAGTCGGTTCCGTTTTTTGAAAAAAAATATTTACCCTTTTTAGTAACCCTTGTAATTAAGGGATCGATTGTCATTCACCGTCAATGATGATGTCATCAAATCATCAAAGTAGGTGAAATACTTTTCAGTTATTGGAGTGTAACTCAAAAATGGCTGGACCGAATTTGATGTAGTTTAAATGGGACCACCTCTGAATTATACTCTAGCAAACAAACATTTTGAGAATCGGTCCACAAATGGGGCAGATATCGGTTAACATACACAAAAAAAAACATACAAACAGTCGAACATGGGACCTCCTCCTTTTTTTGAAGTCAGTTAAAAATAGTTGAGAAAACCACCACACCCCGAAACAGTTATAAAACGTACTTCTGCAAATCCCGATGTCACACTGGAAGTTGATTTGTGAGGAGTCCGGAAACCGGAACATGGATGCTATTGCCAACTCTGCCGAACCACTGGAAGACTTCACCACAATGCCGTGTTGGCTGGACAATGGACACCTGTTCAACAAACACATTCAAATAGTTTAATTTATCTGTAGCTTGCAGCAGGTGAGGTCGAACGGCAACATATATTTATAAAATAGACAAACAGATAAACATATAAACAGACAAACAGACAAAAACTCTAACAATCAATCTTTTTCATTCCATTTTCGTTTATAAAAGTCCCAATAATATTTTATCTCATAAATCTTCCATGTACAGACAGAGATTCGTTACATTTTTATTGTATGCATATATATGGAAAGGTTCCCCATATTGTCTAAAAATTGTTAAATTATTAAACAGATAAATAACTTTTATCTAACTATTAAGTATTAACTACACTGTTATAGGGGAATGGGAAACATATAGTGTAATCATATCGCTGGAAAAATTCTTTCGACTGAAAGCGTAGCATACAAAGTCCTCTCGGGCCCGTCTGCAATATATGCATGAAGGAAAAACGTTACCCCGTGCAATTTCATATTCTCAACGCGTGTTTCTTTTTCACACGAGGGATTACCTCGAATTCCCAAGCAGCTATCGACGTGTTGATAGTTTTTGATATTACCTGAAGTAACTGCAAAATGTATGAACACTCGTACGTAATATCATATATAAAAGCATGCTTTGGAACGCTTTTTAATTGAATAATTTGTTCATTTTGTAACATTCGAGTGAAATACTTCATCGAATACTCATGCGAAGCATCCGCAATATACATTATGCATATCCGCAGGGCTATTATGTATCTCAGTTGCTAACAAATGTTAAATTGTCTAATCCTGAAAGATGGCGGCTTTGTGTCACTTTTGACAACTCCAGTAAGCAAAAATGTTAGTAAATTGATGACGGGAGCTAACAAAAGTGACAAGTAGTCGCCATTTTTTTTCGATTTCCATCAACATTTGTTAGTGTCAACTGACATACATAATAGCCCTGCAGCACGCCATTTTCACACCAGAAACTTCTTTATTTTGTAGCGACGGCCGACTGTCCCTACCTTAAGTTTTATATGATTATTACCTACAAAATCAAAAAGTTTCTGGTGTTAAAGGGGCGTGATATGCTAATATGCATATTATGTGAATATTTCCAATATGAATATCCGATAAAGTATTCACTCGAATGTTTTATGCTACTGGATTTTGCATTAACACTAAGTAGGGAGACCCTAGTAAGAGTGGTTACCCTCTGTTATCGAGAAGCACGACGGTGTAATTCCGCATGTTGAAAGCGAAGCAGTTCTTCATTCTAATTCCATGGGACCCTGAAAAAAAAACTTTATTATGATTTTAAGGAAATAGTAGTAAACAAAGAAAAGATAGGCGATAATTCATTTGTCATTGTGAGATTTTCATCATTAGTGGGCAAACCCATGTTAGTCATATGTTTATATGTTGATAAGGTTACTAATACGAGAATTAACTTAAACTATAATTTGTTTTCTTATAATATATTACGTACTAAGTTTGTACCTATTGTAGTTGTTTAGAGCACTCGAAAACTTCGGCACAATTGCCTGTTTGCTCACGAGTAAACTGTTTACGTGCTCAAATACTATAGGTACATGCACTTTTAGATAATGTAGTTACGAGATGGCTAAGTCGACTACCACGCCTGCTATTGACAGTTGCAGTGCAAGCCAATCTTTAAAAGGAATGCATACCTAGTACTGGTCCATACAAAAATAATCTCTATAATTTTACTTTTTTAGTACTTAAAAAATTTGAAAATACAAAACGTACGGGCATACCATGGAAAGTACTAGGCTATGCAATCCTCTTAAGAGGAATGCATCGCTAGTACTTCTCCATACTAAAAGAGAAAACTCTTTTCTACCTCTAGTTTTTTACCTCTAGTTTTATTTTCATGGAATCATCACATTGTTTACTATGCCCGTACGTTTTGATTTTTTCAGTTTTTTTTAATTTCTAAAAAAGAAAATTTATAGTACTTTGAAATACTGAAAAAATCAAAACGTACGGGCATAGTAAACAATGTGATGATACCATGAAAAAAAAATCACTGAAATCGGACAATGTTAAGAGGTAGAAAAGAGTTTTCTCTTTTAGTACGGAAAGTACTAGCTATGCAATCCTCTTAAGTTCTGTCGGTGTTACTCTGTGCTCGTTAGCACGAGATTATGCTGTGCAGTTCGTTGTTCAGGTGCGATTCTCTAATGATTCGTCTATGCGCTCATCTACGAGCTCACCGATGTCAGATACTTTACGAGATATCGCCCATGTACATAAGGTTGTTTTTCCAACGTTTCTTGTCATCTAGTCGTTTGTTTCACGGATGTTGTCAAAGATGCAACGATGTTTGCTCTTAGAGAATCGCACGGTAGACCGTAGCACGAATTATTTGCCTGAAAGTATTCGTATCGTACATGTGAACAATTGAAAAACGCGACGAGCTCTTTTACATAAACTATTAAATATCTGTATCACCGTTGTGTTAGATAATAGACAGTTGGTGCTGAATTCAATTGTTTTACGTCAAATATATGAGTACGTTACGTGCACTTACGCATATTTTCGTGTTAGGTCCATTGTAATTTCTCTTGCCTTTCAATCATTAAAAAATTCAAAAGTTCGCACTACAGATTTGCGGAAGATTATCTGGCACTGACGTGGTACCTGCCAAGAGGGACACTTGCCGAAGTGTCACCAAGAAAAGATCTGCTTAAGATGCAATAAGCGCAGTTCGCGCAGGTTGAGGTCTAAATCAAGTTTGCGTAGGTAAAAAATGAATCAAAGCTTGGCATTTATACCATACCGTCAGGTTTACTCATTTCAGCTTTGAGGGTATAAGGCAATCCAAAGGCAGCGTTCAGCACCTTACGCCCTTGGTCGTTCAACATTCGCAGTGATACAAGAGAAGTTTCGTTTCTGGAAAAATAAAACACTTTTTTCATAATAATATTTAGGTTGAACGCTTACAAAATAAGTTGATTTATCGTTATAGCTCCCGGGTGAACTATTTCTGTGATGAATGTGTCTGGGAAGGGATAGTTTTTCTTTCCTATTATTTTTGTATAGGTATAGGAGTCCCATGTGTATTGTAGGTAATAAATAAATATGAAAAATAATAATATGAGCATTTTTTGTATATTTTTTGTAAGTTTCGTTTGATTGTAAATCCTGTATTAAGGCCTATTCAGACCTGAGCGTTATTCGCTACCGCTGTGGGTATCGAAAAATACCACGCGAAACACGATGGGTAAATTATAGTATGAAGTTCTATAACTGCAGCGAAACTTGTACCGCCTAGTGAGGCGGTATTTTTCCTTGTTTGGCGAAACTAGTTCCGCCGCCCCGCTAACCGTTGCTAACGAATATCGACGATATATAACGACATATTTGCTTTGGTGTGAACAGTGAAATTACCGCATACCCTTGCGGATTTCTCTATCGCTCGCGGTAGCGAATAACGCCCAGGTTTGAATAGGCCTTAAGCTCAAAACAAGTTATAACTTGAAATTAAACACGTTTAAACGGATTAAATCGGGCATATTGTCATTTAAATCCTGACGTTTCGAACACTTTTCAGTGAACGTGGTGACGAGTAGACTCATACACACACTGAACTGACTGAAAACAGTAGGATATACCTACTCTTTTTTACGACAGATACAATATCAGTGTTGTATCGTTGCACTTAGCTACAGTTACAGTGAATATTAGATGAGATGGAAGGTAAAGAAAAAGCTCTTTAAAATTAAATAAGTATGTCCACAGCTCATGGTCTATTGTTTATGACCTACAAATCAATTTCTTCAATCAGAAAGTGAAGTGTTGAATGGAGAGTTTTGTTTATCAACGCGATGATTCTTCATTTATTTATAAAAATATGTTTTGAATAGATTGATTGGTTTGAAGGCGACAGAGAAGTGAACAAGTCGTCACAAGTGACGAACTGCGTATATGTGTGTATGTTATATGACAGAGGTTAACGCTTAATGTCAGGGGAGCCTCGTGTTTGTTCCGTTTCCTAGTGATATAAAGAATGGTAATCTATTAATAATGTTTGGTTGTGACGTACAGAAGAACAGGCCAAAAAGTGCATATGAGTTCCTATAGTTTCAAACACAAAAAGAATTTTGAGAATCGATCGGTTCACCCAATCAAAAGTTATGAGGTAACAAATATAAAAATACAGTCGAATTGAGTACGTCCTCCTTTTTGGAAGTCGGTAGAAACAACAGTACATACCTACGTACATGCAAATATAAAATTTAATACCATGTAAAAAAAATGTCATAACATTTAATCACCCTTGACGGTCACCAAGTACGTCTAGTGTATCGAGCTGTCAAAATGATAGCGTGCTTTTGACTATGCTATCAGAAACTGACACAAACATTGACAGAACTGTCATCATTACGATCTTAACGTAGGCTGACATCTTGGTAGTTTGTCCTCTTTAACCTGTGCTCAAGAATATTACGCTTTTTCACCCGCGTGGTGATGGATTATGATGACGATGAAAAGTATTCTATATGTTAATCCAGCGCCTCATCCACCTCCATACCAAATTTCATCAAAATTGGCCCCGCCGTTTGAGCTTGAAAGAGTGACAAACATCCACACATCCATATGCATCCATACTCAAAAACTTTCGTGTTTATAATATTAGTAGGATAACAACTGGTGTCCTTACAAGTGCGTGAAGAAGTGTCTACCGTGCATAATTACTTACCGTGCATTTCTAAAGCCGGCCTTGCCACAGGTGATGACGAAGATCTTGTCCTCTGCCAGCTCCAAGGTTCGGTGCACGCGTACTGCTAGCGGCAGCGACCTCTCGTCTGTTCGCTGGAATTCCACAAAAAAATATTGCACATTATATCTCCGCCATTCCCATTTTACCACATTATTTATACAATTTGCTACTACTTTAATAATGTGTACCGCCAAGAATTGGAAGACCTCGTCTAACTCTTGTGTTTCTCGATAGATACATTTAGTGAGTCTTATGTTAAAAATGAATAGGTCTGAACTTCTAGGTAAAGTTGTTACAACGTCGATTGCGTCGTCTCATAACGCCAGGCGAGGTAGTGTGGTTAAACAAAAAGTATAAAATAATGATAAAATTACATTCATTCACATTTTATAAACATAGCACCATGTCTGTATCCCTGTAAGGGTCGGAAAAAATGTTAAATACTTATGCCAATGTATTGTGATTCGGATCCCAGAAAGAAGGGTATAGGCACGAACGTTAGAAAGATTTCTTGCAAGATCCTTGGGTATTAGGTAAGGTATTTCTATCGACTTTGCCACCTATGACTTGGTGCCGAGTAAATAAAGTTTATATTAACTATTATAGGTGGTACCTATTCATACCCATTCTATACAATGTATATTGCGTTTACTGTGGATTAAAATTGTATGAGTTACCTAATAAAATAAGTATTTTCTATAGATGACTGTCGGAGATACAATTAGTATAAGAAAATCAAAACACCACACATCATAGTATTTATTGTTTAGTAGTTGACCTGCAGGGCTATTATGTATCACAGTTGCTAACAAATGTTGATTGAAATCTTGAAAAATGGCGGCCCTATGTCAGTTTTGGCATCTCCAGTAAGCAAAAATGTTAGTAAATTGATGACTGGAGCTGACAAAAGTGACATAGAGCCGCCATTTTATTCGATAGCGATCAACATTTGTTAGCAACTGAGATACAAAATAGCCCTGCTGTCCGTGGCGTCGCTCGCATGACGTACGGCCTTGGTCATACAAATATTTACCTAAAATATATATAAAATATAACACTGTAAACGCTTTTGAAAATTCTATTTTGCTAGTCATCTTTATTTTTTTTGCATTAAGCTTTG
This sequence comes from Selenia dentaria, assembly GCA_917880725.1. Taxonomy (NCBI): domain Eukaryota; kingdom Metazoa; phylum Arthropoda; class Insecta; order Lepidoptera; family Geometridae; genus Selenia; species Selenia dentaria. The sequence continues at coordinate 21,078,810 of OU862884.1, read as the reverse complement.
CATAAGATCAGAGTTACAGACGTCAGCATAGTCTAGAGTGGGAAACAGAAAAGATGGAACTTGGTTAAGTAAATGATAATTAGGGAGTCGTTTCAAGAAGACCGCAGAAGCTATCTTGCGGCTTTATCAGATAATTAGGAACCCAATGACAAAGACTGGTTAAGAATAATCCCAAGATTTCTTCTTTGCCCGATCGTAATGCTGTGAAAAATAATCGAAATAAGGATGGTCTATGAATAAACGAATCCAATAATAGCACATAAATAGCGAATCCAAAGTCATTACGACTTTGGATTCGCTTTTTTTCTCCCTTATTAATCTCTTGCTAGTAAGACTACATGACGAGTGAAAAGCGTGTAATACAAAAAACATTATAATTTTAATTTAAAATTTGAACCGTGGGGTACAAATTAAATATATTTACGGAACTTACGTTATTCCAAAAGACTCCACAATAGTCAGGCGAGCCCTGAGGTGCGATCAGGTTAATGTCATAGGTCAGGGACTCAGTGCCATTGCCCAGCGACATGCACGCTGGTGTTCTGGAACGCATAAAAACTCCATTGAAACAGGTTTTACTTAAACAGCGCAAAGTTTTATCAATGCGAATTATTTATTTTTTCAAAATTTACGTTGTTTGTTGTTATGTTGTGTACTGAAATTCTATATGACAGTACGTTGGTAACTTAAGAAGATATTAAAAATGAGGCTAATACTTAATGTTTGTTTAGACCATCAAGTGACGAATGGAAAAGTTTTCCAGCTAATGTAAGAACGATGTCTGCCCATGACAGGGCCACCCAGAGCTCTAGTTTTGTGTTTTTGTTTACTTTGAACAGTTTCAACCACCCAAGTTGTATACACGATCATACTCCTTGGTCCCCAATAAACTAGACTGAGTTTGATCAAACGCTTAACGTCTCTATTGCCAGCCAGTTCAATAGCATACATACACTATTGCTGAAACACACTTATTCTAACCAGAGGTTATATTTTTAATGTTTCCATATTACCACTTAGTTTCTTATATAGGTATATATACCAGTTTCTGAGGAAACGATAGTCTACTTACAAGATCTGGTATTGTTATCTTATGTTCTCGAAGGACTCCATCAAAGGTAGATGTGCTACTATATAAAATGCCACTGTTGTGTAGCAGGTAGGTACTTATTAAAAGAAGAGTTTTGAAATGTAGTAGATTTCGTTTCTGTACAGTATACCATATAGTATATATACTAAGTAAACGTAGGCATATATCATACATCCACATATCTGGAAATATTATGTCCAAGTTACTCGTATACTGAAATACTGCGCAGTATTATGTTCACTTGCTTATTATAACCGCTGCAACCTTCTTCACACATCACTTTTTCTCATTTAATATTGTTGGACTTTTCAAAAGTATTCCTTGTAGGGCAATACATGTTTTATATCACACTCACTCAGGAAGGGTCTCATTACTTGTTCGTAAACGGTTTAAAAGTTCGTAATTTCTCCCTTATAAATGTGCGGCGGGAAAAGTTATATGGAATTTTGTTGAAAGTTGTATGAAAATCCATTTCTGCCCTGCTAGCGTTCTTTTGTTTTTTAGCAGCGAACATAAAAAAATACAAACGCATATCTCAAAAAGGTTTCATATCCAATAGTTAGAAAAAAGAGGTGAGAATTTTTTTTTGTACTTGATTGTCAATGATAGGAGGCTATTGACCTTTCTGCACAACGAAAAACAACATGGCGGCAATTTGTTTTGTATTGATAAATTTTGTTTATTACTAAATTGAACATTTAACAGTACCCTTTTAATTATTCGAATTAGCTTTACAAAATATCATCTGATAGTGAAAGTAGCGATTTTATTATGATGAAGCCAACGGAAATAAAAAAATACAGCTCAAGATGTAAGTACCTATGTCTGATTTCTTAGAAAATGCTTCAGACAACAATTATTTACTAATGAAGGTACCTATTTTATTTTCCTCGTAGGTGTAGTATAAAGCACTATGTATCACTCGGGAGAAAGTTATATTTATGTTCTTGAGTATCCTCTAAACATACTCTCGAACAGTAATAAATCCGTTTCTCCCCTCGGTGTGCAATATACTAATTTTCACTTTAACTCTTTGGATAATTACCTGAATTCTCTAGCGTGCACGACACCACTGAATGGCTGGTTGAAATTGATTTTGATCGACATCACCCCCGTCTTGCATACCGCCGTCACTACTGGCGAGAACTCGCCCGTCCCGTCCGTGTTCTGTAACGAATTAATTAAAGTTGTTTAATCCAATCAGGGGGACAATTCTATTAATTCACATTCAACAATTTATCCCGCTGAAAATGCAGTTGAACCGCGGTTGTCGATACAATTTTACTAATTCATTAATTATAATTAATTAATCAATTAATGAATAATAATAATATTAATAATAATAAACATTTAATTATATTTTAAATTTTATGGAGAGAAAAATTCCATCCTTGGACGGGATTCGAACCCGCGTCTTCTGACTCTGTGACGTGTCAGACGCCATTGACCAACTAGGTCCGAGGATGGAATTTTTCTCTCTATAAATTTCAATGTTTGAGATCGCTAAAGCACGCGTCAGTGCTTTAAAAGAAGTAATACTATAAAAATTACAAAGGTTGCGATGTCAATACGAAAGTTTAAGTATTTCTAAATAATGCTTCTTTCGGTTAGATGGTACTGCATGGTGTTAAACTGTCCAATAGATGTCGTTCCGTCCCCGCAAGACGGTTAGTCAAAGAAAGAGTTAAAATTCGATGCTCGGACCAGAACCTCGGTGGCCTAGTTGGTCAATGACGTCTGACACGGAGAGTCAGAAGTCGCGGGTTCGAATCCCATCCGAGGATGGAATTTTTCTCTCTATAAATTTCAATGTTTGAGATCGCTAAAGCAGGCGTTAGTGCTTTAAAAAGTAATACTATATAAATATTTTTAATTAATTAATTTATATTAATAATTAATCAATTAATTAATTATTATTATTTATAATTACCCTTCTACTATTCTGCTACTATTAAGCCATTCTACTGTTTCTATAGACAAACTAGAATGAAATGTCACCTTAAACGCTACTATGTATGAATATGAGTTAGCGTCGCGTGCATGATCTGAGTTAGCATATTTTAAGGTTTTGATCGATAGTTGACGTCAACAAAAACGTAACTGCATCTTGACTGTTCTTCAATTGTAGAATAAGAAAACGTATCAAGTCACCGTTCCGCTGTGGTTCAATTGCAATTTAGTATTGATGGTATGTACAATTGGAGAGGCCTATGTCCAGCAGTGGACTGCTACAGGCTGATGATGATGATGATGATGATGATGATGATGATGGTATGTACTTTTTATGTAATAAATATACTATTTATATAATATGTTTTAAACACTATCAGGTAATAACAACTATTTTACTAACTAATGTAACTGTTATTTCCGGGCGAAGGCACACTCCCCTTTAAGTTCAGTTCCTTTCTTACTCCATGGTATAGAAGTAAATGTGCAGTCAACTAAGTTCGGCATGTAGAATTAAAGAAATAGTTATTTCTTTTTTTATGCACAAAAATTCTCAAATAGTCAAATTTTGTAGACATCACCAAAACTTGAACAGAAAAACGGAAATTTACCTATATATGAAAATAATTAATATTATCTTCGCTACACCTGTGCACATTCACTAAGCTTGTGTACTTAACGATTATAAAGTTATAAATTAAATTTCCATTATTACACATTAAGACTCTTACAGCAATTATTTTGGAAATTAAAACACAATTACAATTCCTACCATAATATATATCAACTGTTCACCAAATGATCACACCAAAGTCTTCCGTATGATAGTTAAATGAAAAAAGAGCGTTATTTTACTTTACACTTCCTTACTTACTTCACTTCTAATTACGAAGTCATTAGACGTATCTATAAATATTAACTGAAAAGGAAAGTGAGCATCTATTAGTTTTTTATAGTGTTAGCGAATTGTAATAGAGCATAATTCGTCACCTGCAATTAGTTCGATTTACTCATAAGGAACGGTAGGTACATTATGGACTTCCTGAAGTCGTATACTGTGTTTCCTTGTAAGGTGACTGCACGTTGGCATGTTGCGCCCACATTATGAACGATGCCTCGGTACTGGACTGGTAATGTAATAGTACTTATTTTAGGCGATGTATGGTATTGGCGCCAGTCTGACAAGCTTCTAAACATTCTAGATTCCTTTTTGACAAGGCATCATCAAAGTAATATTATAAAGGTAGAGGTTTGTAAGTGTGTTTGTATGTTTGTTGCTTTTTACCGCTCAATTGGCTCAAATAATTTTGGTGGAATCCGGTTTTTTTACGTTATTAAGAGACGGCATAAGCACGAGGTCCACCTGGTGTTAATCTGGTAATCTCTGTGTATCACAGATGCATTTCGTGACAAATGGCGAACTGCACTGCGCCCTTAGCCATTCTATTACACTAAAACTAAGGTATGGAGGTAGAAGAGGCGCTGGATTCAACATCATCCATCACCACGCGGGCGTAACCGCGGAGCGCATCTAGTACGAGAATAATTTCGTTAATTTAATATGAATTAATGTATCTGAATGACTTGTTTATTTGTGGCAGTTTTCTTTAACTTTACACCTAAGGAATATCTACTCATGCATGCAATAATAACACTGATTTGGATAAAAGTGTGTGGTATTTATTTTTTGAATTTTTAATAGTTTTTAATATTACTTTTAAGCATAGAGAAACCTCTTTCTCTATGATTTTAAAGCACTAACGCCTGCTTAGCGTTACGAAACTTTGCAAATGTCTTTATTTAATAATTTATCTAATTTTCTATTTGATTTTATCCGTCGTGGTCTGATACGTCTGACACGGATTGTCGGAAAACGCGGGTTCGAATTCCGCCCGAGGATTATTATTATTATATTAATTATTAGTTTATATAAATAAACCTTAATCGTTACTACGTTTATACAATGTTCGTCATGGCTATCGAGAAGTTTCCTTTTACAGCCGGTCGTTGATGCACGCGCGAAGTGTCATGAAACTCGATTGCTGAGAAACTGAACCAACTGCAAACCCAATTTTATTTCTTTATTTGAGATAGTACCAGTTTTTGTATTATTTACCTACTTACATTTTGGTTTGTTGAGCACTTAAATAGGTTAATCTTAAGTTAACCTTTTAACTCCCAGAGTAACTTAACAGTCACAATCCAAATATTTCACTAATAGTTTAGTTAACTTTTCGATCCATGTAGAGGGAAAAGGAATGATTCAATTCTTATGCTGGCATCTTTATATATTATCATAATATTTATCTAGTTGTGCAACGACCCGCTACGAAACGGGAATCACAGACTCACAATAAAGGTTCAAATCTCAGAGCAAATCACTGCTCTTTGTATTCACGATATGGCTCGAAGATTGTATAGGGCTGTCACATTACTGAGATATTCTTAGTAAGAAAATATGAAATAGGTAGAGCTGATAGGGGCTAAACGAAAGGCGTTTATTCCAGCTGCTGAGTCTATACCGATTAAACTTTAAAGTGCTTTAGGTTTTGGTCTATTAATTTGCCCAAAACATATAAAACTAATCAACTCTTATGCTCAAATTTGACTTCTTAGTATTCATACATTTATGACGTAACCACTGATATGGTATTTCCGTAGGCCTCAAGCGGTATAAGTTTTTAAACTGCCATGGTCACTAATGCAAGAATTAACGTTAGAAACGGGATATTTACCATGTATTGTATTTATATAAATATGTATATATATACAATACATGGTAAATATTCCGTTTCGAACGTTAATTCTTGCCTCAAGCGGTATTTCTTAGGTAAATATTTTTCTATAAATTATGATAAGAAACATAATTTATGTAAGTTGATTTACATGTGATTAAATACAGAATTTGAAAATATAATCTTTATTTTGTTCCGCACTACAGTACAAAGGAACACAAATGTTTCTCGACCATACGTAAGAACGGTCAAAATTGAGTAAATTAAAATACAAAATTGCATTGCAATTTGACCGTCCACTGGCGATGTAATGCAATCCTCGCCCCGGGATGGCGAGAGATCACGATCCACACGACCTGCGATAGATCCCAACATTATGTACTATAACTGCCACTACGAGAAACATTGAAGCTGGTACTTATTCGGAATATGACAAGGCAATCTTTAGTACTAGGCTTAACTTAAATATCAATATCACTCAAGAAGTTATATTTTTATAACTTTTTACGTGAAACACCACAGTTCAATTGCAAGCAATGTCAACGAAAAGGCGTGCCATATCGTAAAATAGGTACATTAAAATAACCCTTTGGATTCTTTGTTTACTACTTAGCTACTGGTATGTCAGTGTACCATGTTTTGGTATGTCAGTGCCAAAGACACGTGTAATCTTATGTTTACTTTTATTATGGAGCTTTATATAATGGGAGGGTGGTTGCTACAGAATGTAGCAGCAGTTCGTTTTCGGCATGACTGACTGGATAATATTTTTTTTTTCTGTTCTATAAAGTGCTGTATGCTAAGAATTGAATAAAATCATTTTACTATTAAAATACATAGTTGGCGTCACAAATAGTTATTTAAAGTAGGCGATCGAGAAAGCTAGATACGCAATTGCTTTAAACATAACTTCAAATGCCTACTAACTCATAATTACCGATGACACAACCTTTTTGTTGGAACGAAGACACCATCTTAAAATAACAAAATTATTATTTAGTTATATTATATAACGCTATATAAACAATAAAATTAGGCCTTTAAACAAGTTGTATAACCAACTTGTTTAAAGGTTATACGTAACAAACGCGCACTTCTGTAATTTCTTGAAACAATATTTGTTGAAGGTCAAAAACTTTTGAATGCTTCAGCTTGTCGGTCAAGTAAGTGTAATAAATAACCGTGAAATATTGTGTTACATTTTGAGTTATTGTGTATTAAAGTAACAATTCATTGAAATAAGAACTCGCAGTGTTTAATTGTTAAGTAAATTAGCATAGCTCTAGAAGAAACTGAAGACCTAAATAGCGTTACCTACTTGTTTGTATCTTGTTGAAGTTGTGTGACGTGCTGAGATGAAGTACCAAAGTGTTATTTAGAACTCTTTGTTCACTTGTTCGTAAATATTCATTGACGTTGTTACATGTCCTCAAATTATACTTATTTGAAAACAGTCTCCAACTACGCATTAAAAATAGTTTCTGTTTACATTTTCTGTGAACAATTTCGACATGGCCTTGCTAGCAAAAACCCTAAGGCTCCATGTAAGCTAACCCATTAATATACCTAGAAGGCAACTTCGTTAACCCTACGTGATTGGGTACCAACAGATCACAGTCGTATGTGTTTGATTGTACACATCCAGCTAGGCTTCAACTAGACAGTCCAAGATTTCCCTGTAGGGGTACAGGGACTGTGTTTTGTTGTTAGTCGATGATGTAGAGGTGCCAGCGATGCCTAATCAGCCTTGTAGTAGGTATAGTTTGTCACTTTTGTAAATAGTATAACTCGGACGGATTGTCGGAAGACGCAAGTACGAGGACTTGTAATTTTTCTCTCTAAACTTGCAATGTCTATAACTCATTAGATATCGGTTCATCACAAATATGCATAAAATTTAAAGCACAACCATACGTTTAACGCGAAGGTAAGAATCGGGAATGAGAATGTTCTCGCAATTCGTTTTACGTAATTTGAAGTGGATGTGAGTGTAGTCTGTTTGAAAGGAGCCGACAGTGTTCCACATGTTGAGTTAATCCCTGAGATGGTTTGGTGCAGTTATTTCAAGAAGTATTAGTACATATTAAGTAGGGTTGCTTGTATAAAGGTGTTTTAATTTTAAGATCGTTCTGTACATCTGGAACGTTTCGGAGTAACCTGGTATTATCTAAGGCATTGAGTTAAAACTCTGCCAAGAAGTATAGACCTCTTGACATATAATTTTAAGTTATTAGTGTATTGTTGTGAATCACTTGTATCATTGAGATATTTTATTTGAAGTAGTATTACTGTATATACATACACAATTTTTTAAGGGAATTGGGTTTAAATAACAGTATAAAACTTCATTGAATTTTGAATGCTATCTATGGTTTTATAGATCTTTAGTCTTGACGTGAAAGCGAAATTTCATCTTCGATGACTTAGGTATACCTACTCGCATTTGTCATTTTGTCACGTACCCTAAAACCATTAAAATGTCTAAGCACGTATTGCAATATATTACTGCTCAATAAATCAAAATCTGCATATAAAATAAGACTCCCTTTTATATTTTGATAAGATTTTCCCACTCCATGACATAACTATTTTTCACGCATAAAGCAAATATATGGATGCCTTGCGTAACATCATTCAGGTATGTGAAAACCGTAACTGTTATAAAGAAAATTCTATTTGGGGCGATTCGGAGTGCTGGATGGAGGATATCTACAATTTAAAGATTTCAAAAATCAATAGTATTAAATCACCGGTAATACTCCACGACTCCATAAAAATTAAGAGAATTAAACAGATTATACATCGGGGACCATGCCAGGATCAAAAGTATCCTAAAATTTTACTAATTTATTGATTTAGAGATTGTTCCATCCGTTCTTAAGTTATAGCGTGACCAGGAGAAATAGGGGTTTATTTTTATATTACAGATAGATTACTTATTTTTTAAGGTAAGGCTTCGGTATGCTAGGCGCATTGTAGAGCAAGTTTTTAATTTTTACTTGTACTATATTAGATTACTAAACCTATATTCTATAATGTGATCAGTAGTTTTTACGTAAAGAGTGTAGAAATAGTGGAACATTTGAAATCTTTGGGTTTGCCTTTCTGCAATATACACTCGAGAGCAATGAATCCGGGTCACTTAAAGAATGTTAAAAATCTCGGAAACTAAAAATGATAGGTTAATGCAATAAATTGTATTTAATAGACAATGTAATACTCCTTAAATAAAAGTAAAAAAAATATGAGTCACCATACATTTTATTAACACAAAATTACATAAAGAAAAAAACTGCTGATCTCTCCTTAAAACAAAAATAGGAAACATGAAATTTTTGAACTTTATTACGATTTTCTTGAATTTTAATACTTCGTATTGCCTCCTCGTGCTTCCATTACTGCGTTTACGCGGTTTGGCATGCTGTACACCAAGTTCCTTATACGATTTTGGGGAATATTCTCCCATTCCTCTGTGAGAGCAATTTTGAGCTCACGAAGCGTGATTGGGGGAGGGTTTCGTTGTTTTACGCATCTGCCTAGCTCGTCCCAAGCATGCTCGATCGGGTTGATATCCGGGCTGCGCGCTGGCCACTCCATACGAGTAATGTTCATCTCTTGAAGGTAGTCATTCACAATCCTACCTGTATGAGGTCGGGCATTGTCATGCATAAATATAGCATCCTCACCTAAATTGACCATAAATGGACCAACGTGATCATTGAGGATTTCTTCCACATATCTTTCGCTAGTTAAAGAGCCGTTTTCTATGATCACCAGCTCTGTGCGACTTTCAGAAGAAATTCCGGCCCACACAAGTACAGACCCACCACCGTAGGCTACTTTTTCTTCGATGCATGCTTGCTTGAATCTTTCCCCTGGTCTTCGATACACTCTGTGTCTTCCATCGTGCTTGTAGAGCATACATTTTGATTCGTCGGAGAACATAACTTTTGACCAATCTTCAATACTCCAATTTACGTGGCTCTGGGCATATCTTAGTCTTGAAATACGATGCCCACGCTCCAGGTTAGGGCCGTTTGCAGGTCTAATGGGTTTTAAGTTAGATTCAGCAAGCCGACGTCTTACTGTCCATGCACTTGGGTTACAAGTATCGGTCTTCTCGTGCCTGGTTCTGCCCGTTCCTGGTCTGCGTAGGTTAGAACCAGTTTTTTCGTAACGTCGGAGAACTCTTTGTACTGTTGACAGCGACACACCGACAGTCCTGGCTGTATCGCGCTGACTCCGGCCGGTTTCCAGCATTGTAAGTATTCTGGTGCATTCTTCAGGTGTAAGCGACATAATTTCAGCTTGAATAATGAATATAGAGCACTATCAACATGGTTTATGTACCCACATAAATGACAGATTACAAACAAAAGCAAAACCAAATGCTGTAATTTCGTAGTTCCATCTTCGAAAGTGGCCCTTTTTCAAATTTGATTTTTTTATGATATAACTTTACAATAACTAAGAAGTTTTAATACCTTCATTTAAGGAGTATTACATTGTCTATTAAATACAATTTATTGCATTAACCTAGCATTTTTAGTTTCCGAGATTTTTAGGATTCTTTAAGTGACCCGGATTCATTGCTCTCGAGTGTAGTTAGTTATACAGTTCAATTTTAAGTAAGTATATATTATGTATCCATAGAAAGGGAATAGGCAACCTTGATTTACACTCACAAGCCATCAGGGATGGAGGAAACATGAAAGCAATTTGTCAATCTCTCTTGGCTTTTGTGTTTGCGGTGATTACAGTGCCAGTTCATATAGAACTGCGCTCTTTGTATTCCAAATTGGATGATATAAGTGTATTTTTCTTGGCTGCCTTCATTGAGCATGATGAATATCTCAATGATTCAGAATGAATATTATATTTTCTAATGGGCTCAGAGTCTACGTACAGTAAGTAAAAGAAAACTTAATACGCTTGTGAATGCATTCAACATAGGTATTTTCAGTTAGTCGTTTCATACTCGAGTAGAGCCTTCCTCGACTCCACTCGAGTATGAAACGATGGTTCCACAGAAAAAAAAACCGGAACAAATAGTACCTAGCATAATGTGTCAATCCTGGGTTTGATTGACCTATCATCATTCTAAACTTCACTAAAATTCGTTGAGCTATGGCAGCGTGAAGAAGCAACACAACACACTCACAATCTTTCGCATTAATAAAATTAGTTTGAGTGTCACGTGGATGCTGCAAGAAACCTTTATTCACTGTGTGAAGCTGCCCTCTGGCTGAGGTCATCGTACGACTGACCGGCGACAGGCGGAACGCAGGTTTCTTCACAACGCCTCTTCAGAGTTGGGGGAACAATACGCCGTTTGTTTGACGCTTCTCTATTCATCGTGGACTATTCTCGTTTATGACTGCACTAATGACCCTGTGGATTTGCTATAGGACCATATTTCACTATTTGGTTGATGGAAATATCGAGGGGATCCAGTTAATGAATATCGTCCCCGCCATCGAAATGAATGAATCGTAAGAGGGAGATAACGCTTTTTTATTATTTCACACGTCTGTTTTATTCAGGCATTGTAAGGACAGTAAGTTGTTTGAAGGCCACAGTAGCAAATATGACAAATTAGATTCTGATTACCATGAACGTCTTGAGGTGAGGAGCACAGAGCAGCGTGATGCAAAAATTCAGCGTAAACCGCCCATGTACTTCCACTATCATGGTAGTTTTATCGTATAGGTACGTGGTGAATACCGCATCAGGCGCACAACTTATGCTCCAAAAAGACTTCGTCTCTTAAAATTTAAAACGATAAACATATCATGATGCCCCAGTAAACTTTCGACTACGTTTTAAGGTTCGATTAGGTTCTTTTGGTACGGCATTTTCGTATTAAAGACGTGCGTAATTGTACAATCAGAGTTGGTTTGTTGCTTTGATTGTTGGGACCAATAGAACCCGTTATGACCACTATATCACAATAGAACTCGAAATCTCGAAGGTCACTACTGCCTATGCAATGCAGTTGCCAGTAGGCACTAGGTATTTATTACGAAATTCGATGTTTGCTGTGTGTTGTACTAAAGTATTATGGATTCTTAAAGCTTCAAATAACGCAGAGATTTACAATGGGCTTGTAGGTATATTTTATTTGTATGCTTATGACCTCATTATAATACCTGTCTTATAATAATATAATAATTATTTTTATTTATTAGTCTTTGTCTTGATTAGTCAGAATCTGCAACGTTTTTATGAGGTTAGCGCTTTTAATACATGCGGCAGGCAGACCATATTAGTCCAAGATGTACAGCCATCCACGCGGCTTACAGTTATAATTATAACGGTGGTTCATAGTTAACAACTAATTCTATAATCATTGCACTTACACCTTAATTGTATTGTTACATTGGTATATTTCGCGTAGAGCGGATGTTAAACTATAATTTAGGCGGATTATTTGGGCACGATACAAAAATTGATAACACATTATGGTTTTAGTGGAGGAGAGTTGTGTGAAACGGTATCTATATAACTTGGACCGGTTCATATAAATCTATGAGCTGCAGTTATAAGTGTAGCATAGTATCACATGAGTGGATTAATAAAACCCTTGTTTTTGTCATCTGTGAATAAAATATATCGTTCCGAAGACTAAGATTTACCATAGTAAATTACTATAATAAGAATAATATTTTTTTTTATAATAATAATATATCTATATTGCAGACTCAGACAAAATAAAAGTATCAAGACAGAATGTTGTGAACAGAGAAGTGAGGCCGGTTTTCTAAACTACATGTGCGTGACTCGGTACTGTCATGGTAATTCATATTATATTAAAGTTATTAAAAAAATATCAATAATTAATACATTTAAATAATATGTTAATTAAAACTTTACGTGTTGCTTCCACCAACGCGCCAAGGCGTAGTTTTGTTGTAGGTTTTGTATGTAAATATGTATGGACACGCCGAGGCGTAGTTTCACCTGGCATCACTTCTCTGTTCACAACATTCTGTCTTGACTTTTTTATTTTGTCTGAGATTGCAGATACGTAATCCATATTAGAATTTAAATTAGGATGTATTACAAAATTACAATTTAAATAAATAGAATTATAAAATATAATTAAAAAAATATATAAATAAAAATAGCTTTAGGTGGCAATAGCCACCCAGCGTCGATACGTTAAAGTCAGTAGCATTCTATCCACCAGGCTTCTGATAATTTTATTTCTACACTAACCCTTGACATTAAAGACGCGATTCGTGTACGCTGAATTGCGTTAAATGTATCAACTTGCGCCTCGAAAAACATTGCAGACGTGCTGCAGTACCGTTTTAGACCCATTAGGTGCCTGAAGATATTGTAGGCCACTCTGATGGCGTCATGCGTCCTCATGGTTTCAGTCCAGAGTTGACAGGTGTAGAATGTCTGACAGTACGCTTTAAATAACGTAACACTAAGCTAATGCCATCCGTCTGGATGTCTGACTGTTCCACGTTTAAAGAGTTGTAGCTTTGAACTGTATTACAGATATCCAGCTAATTGTTTTATTTTTACTAAATAAATGAGTGTTATAATGAATACAGTTAAATTTAATTACTGAAAAACTATGGGAAGTCCTCATACAAGAGTGTCGTTTTTAGCAATTTGTTTTCTCTCTATTGTGAAACTTTAATGCCTATTTAAGTTTTTAACTATAATTACACGTTTTTTCACAGATTAACTAATGGTTTGTTAATAGTATGCACTATTGTCAAACCATTATATATAAATAATCATCAATAAAGAAAAAGAAATAAAAAAGCCTGTCAAGTTTTCCAATCGAGTGATCGCTATGATTCCCGAAAAAATACAGCAAGGCTTTTAAAAAAACATAACAAATATATATGAGGAGTGATAAGTATAGGTATGTGCCTTTACTTATATACATATGCATACAATGAGCATCACATTAAATATTTATTTTACATTCTCATGGTATAAGAGTCTGGCTCGCACTACCGCGATTTGATTTCAACCAAAATTATACATTTAAATATTACATAAATAAAAAAAACATTACTAACCATCCAGTGTGGCAATGCTGCCAGCATTTTGGCCACTTTACCCCCGACCATGGGGTATATTACATTAGTTGTTTTTTTTATATTTACCTACTCCTATTTTTATTTCCTATAATAAGATCGTAATAGCAATTCTATTACAATCTCATTAGTTATTAGAATTTAAACGTTGTTGTAGTTTTTATTAGGTAACTAGCTTCTCTCCGCGGTTTCACCCGCGCGGTGATGGATGATGATGACGATGAACATTATATAGCCTATGTTACTCAGGGTGAATGTAGCTTTTCAATGGTGAAGGAATTTTTGATATTGGTCTTGTACTTTTTGAACCAATTGGTTACAAACATACTTACAAACAAATATTTCCTCTTTAAAATATTAGTGTAGAAGATAGTATAGTTAACATAACATATTAAAACTTACAATTGAGGTATGCAGATGAGTCTTAAGCCATTAACTCATATCCTCTATTCGTATAGATACGTTATACTTATCTAATGATGCCAACCGGAAAATGGAATGTTCTGTTCCGCTGATTCATATTTAGAGGTTGATTTAATCTGGAATTGTTTTAATAACCAGCAAATTCAAGAACAATACAAATGGATGATATACGCGTTCCGACCTGTCATTGTGAAATAGGTAGCTGGCAAGTAATATTATACCTACACGTTTCAGTGATAGTTCTCAAAGTTCGATATTATATAAGACCTTGTGGGCTCATTCTCATATAAATCGCTTTGATGCAATGATCGCGCGGGCCGGTTTTGGCGACCCCAATATGAATATATTCTACCAATGACGTCACTTTATCAGCGTAGGCGTGATTTATGCTGAGCGAACTTACCATATGTTTATTATATTTAAAATTAAAATTAATACATAGTTTCATTGTTAGTTCACTTTCTATAAGTAATTTTTTGGCAAAGCCTAACATAAAGGTTGCTGTCAGGGTGCTATCAGACAGAGAGCGTGTATATTTATGTAACGTAATACGACACAAAAAGCGCAAAACTGACCGCGTGAACGCGTGACCGCTCTATGTATGATAGCAGTAGGTTTCAGTGTCAGATCTACCATTTTTTTTCGAAACAGGGCTCAAACATGATAGCGGCGTCCCTTTCCAGCGTTTGAGATAAATTATTTAAGAAAACTCCCAATTTGTACTCTTTATTATCTACTAGCCACTGCCCGCGACTTCGTTCGCGTAGTACCTTTTTAAGTGTGCGTAACCACGAATGTCATAAAATCTATGTTTGTATGCTTTGTATATGAGTGGCTTCTTTAAAACGGGACCCATGCCGTGCAGAGTTGTTTTTTATATTTTCATTTATTCGTATTGGTCAAGCAATAAAAAAGCGATGATTAATGATTTAGTAAATATTGTGAAATGTAATTTTAGAATAAAAAATACAATTGTTATATCAAATCTTAAAAACTTCATACAGTACCACCTAAACTCTAATTCACGCAGCAATAGTTCGTGAAGGGTTTTTATGATCGACTATCCAAGTTAGTTAGCACTTCATAGCGGTAAGTTTCTATCAATTTGTGACTTCCCACGGAAACGTTGCTGTATTGTTAGTATATCGCATTTGGATAGTGGGAAGTAGTCAATGATGATTACGAAGACTGACAGATCAGCGTAAATAATGACAAGTCATTTGTCTGTCGTGACCCGCCCATGCACCACCCAGGAATCGGCAAATTGCGCCGTTATTCCGGTAACTATTGCTTTGGAAACAATTGTGGTTTCGAGGTACTTACTTCTATATATACTACTTTACTTGTATAATACATACTTATGGAGGAAACTTATTTACAATGAAAGAATGAAGATCCTCTTATATTATTGGAAGTGGATATCTGTCTGAACACTTGTAGAATTTGACAAGCCTTTTGAAATCGCGTCGTCTGTCGTTCAAACACAATATGTTCCGGACACGCTTGTAAATCAGATGAGACGGGTTGTCTTTCAAAACAGCCCAGTGTAGTATTTCCATACATAACATGACGTAAGGCTCCAATAGTGACTAAATGTTTAAACTATAGATACATCATTATTTACTCGCATGTTGGCCAAGTTTGTTTGAGTTTCCAGACCAATATTGATAACAATAGAACTCATGTGATGCATATGGTTTCTATTTAAGTTAAACCTTGGAAATTGTTTTTAGAACTTAACAAAGTAACGAATAGCCTTGTGGTATGTAGTCATCGTCGCCAATGCACACCTCCATTTCAAGGACTATATTTATGTAAAAATATCGACTTGAGCTCATTAAAGATTTTGCATGGGTATAATACGAGTATGAGGCAAAAATGAGCGTATTAATAAATCCGTGTACTTTCTAGTGGCGGCTGGTTTGATAAACAATAACTATAAAATGAGTTTGAAAAACTATTGCATAATTTCAATCGCCATGTTACTTATAAGCTGTATAAAGCATACAAAGACTTCCGATGTCTCGCGCAGGGGCTGGCTTTAGCCGATTTGTCTGAATGCCGATTACAAGCAATTAGCGTGCTTAATAGTTGCTATCGATTGACTCATCAACAAGATTAAAGCATTCTTACAAGACCATAGTTGATTAACTTTACACTGAATCGTATAAAGGGAATAACATTGGCATTTTTAGTGCGCCATCTCAGAAATTCGAGCAGCAGTAACTGACAGGGAAAATTGAGACTGTAATGCGAAATAAGATGTGTTGATTAACAACGAGAATGTTCAAGCCAGTTGTTCCCATCTTGAGAGTTCTTAAGACTTATCTATGATAGCAAAAGTTTCACACCCCATAAGATACCTAATTCTTCTAAGATGAAACCAAGAACAACCTAACTAACGAAACATGTGTGTTACTGTAACATAGACCTCTTTTATGGTGTCAAGCAAGCCACGATGGTATGTATACATATTGAAATAACTGAAAGTTAAGTACTTATTTAAAGAAAAATGCAAATCAGGTTTAAACTAGCAGTGCTAAACTATGCTTGTCTATTTAAACATTTCTAAGGAGAGTGCGTGGCGCGATCTTTAAGCGTGAGCACTCCCTGAATAAGAACGTCTTATACGTTCGAAACGTCGTCAGATCTAAACCGACATAATACCAAGTAATTCTAAGGACGACGGTCAATATAACACAAGGGTCAAAAGTACCGAAGAAACAGACACTTCCGCGAATCTAGTTATCAAAGCACGATCGGCCCACGGGGCAATCAGAGCGTTGCATGCAACGCGCATGCGTAACGAATGTGTTGGCCCAAACAGTGATTTCCACCTGATAATTAGGTAGATCTTAATTTATGTCGGGTGTTACGAACTTACTCGTACCTACGTAAGGAGAATGACGATCATCTTAAATTTATATTAGGTATGTTTTAATTGCGATATGAGCTTTTTTTGGGTATTTTTATAGCTAAAAACAGAGAAATTAGAAGGTATATGAACGTTTCGAGTCAGTCAAATTTCATGACTTACTTAGAGACCTCATGTCCTTTCTACCTTCAAGTCAACCTAATCGCTGTCATATGTAAAGTTTATATGAATACAATATTTTCAAATTATACAGATGTGTAAAGTTATCGTACACTTTTAAATATTACACCAAATCTTACTTATATAATATATGCGAGTGTTTGGATGGTTGGAGGTTTGTTCCTCAATCACGCCAGAAACGGTTAAACGGATTTGTATGAAAATTGTGTGTACTTAGATGAGGCGTTGGAATGACACATAGGATATATCGATAAATAGTTTCAAAATCGGCTTATTGTGTTCCTTTCTAAAAACTTTAATTATTTATTTTACTAATTTTATCTATCTTTAACTTTTAATTATTCCCTTGACGATTTTTTAAATGATAAAAAATCTGACCAATATAATTAAATTTGCACTTTATTTACAATTACTTATAAATATATTTGTTTTCATGATTATGTTTTTCAATAATAAGTGATTAGTTTTTAAGTATCAGTTTGTACGCTAACTGTGTAATGGCGGGACCTGGAGAACCAATACCTGTATAATTACCAACTCTGTAACCCAAGCCCACAGGCTCAATAAATAATTTGAATTTGAATTTGATACTTTCCACCATTATCAACCATCACCTATGGGTAAAACCGCGAGGCGCAGATAGTTATATATACAACTTAAACTAAGCTCCAGGAATACTATTTAGTCCGTTCGAAAAAAAAACGTTTGCGTAAGTACTATAAGCTAATATTTCACCTAATTGGTGTCATGTGCTTT
Source organism: Selenia dentaria (assembly GCA_917880725.1). NCBI lineage: Eukaryota > Metazoa > Arthropoda > Insecta > Lepidoptera > Geometridae > Selenia > Selenia dentaria. The sequence goes on along the minus strand of OU862884.1, from coordinate 21,060,738 downwards.
ATTTTCAAATTAAGGCGAATGTCGATTTATCCAGCAAAGTAAATATATTTATATCTATCAACAAAAAATTCAACGGATGATGAATTAAACGAGGTATAATGAAGAGGAAGGTGCGGCCTCGCTCAAGGCTTGCCTCGTGCGCCGGCAAAGGCAAAATCATTTAGCTTAGCGATGGCTAATATAACGCATCACGCAAACCGAATGCCTTTTTAACTGCTAACGAATATGTCATTACGGTCATATATACTTTCTCCGAAGATAATAATAGCTGTTGTGGTTTATAACAATATACGTAGTAGTCGGGAAATAATTTCAAATTGCTTGACCTATGCAATGATATTTCGTTTTGTATATAGAAAGAAATATGCTTTTAATCTGTACAACAGCTACGCCAACGTTTAAGATGCAAACAATGTATGTGGTTATGAGTGTTGTTTGTTAACATTGAAATCTGTAATGGTTGGTCGGATATGTACAAAACAAACTCTGAAGCTATGGATAAGCAAAGGTAGATAAAGATAGACGCTAGATAGATGATAGACGAGCATACATGAGTCAAGATTATGACAAACAATATACGTAATCAAAGTAAATCCCGGAAAAATTACAGTTTTTATACGACTATGACTGCGCAAAGGCGCAGGGCGCCATTGAATTGCAAATAAAATATCAATAAATTTACAACTGCATCCATCATCATCATCATCAGCCTGTAGCAGTCCACTGCTGGACATAGGCCTCTCCAATTGCAACAACTGCATCCGTGACTTCTAAATTAATTACGTGATTTTGATTTTGATTGTGAGAACTCCCTCGTCAAGGATAGCTTTATGTGTAGGTATTTGTAACATTGGGTCATTATTTTGGGTACCTAGGTATTAAAATTTCACCTTATCTACCTACTTTGCGAATATTTCCGCTGCGCATAAAGTTTATCAGGCGTAGATTCGAACCAGGGTCATGCATCCGCCGCCTATTCATGTTGAATTCCTATTATAGGAATTTTAACCAGTTGGGGTCTAACGTTTTTGGTTATGATTATACGAAATAATAGACTTTGGTTAGTTTCCTTTTGATTAGTATATAATTTTAGTATACGTTTTAGCTTTGCGACAAAATTAAGACGGGAAAATATAGTTTCTGTAATTAACTATATATTATAAAAAACTTGAAACATGTCATCAATCAAGTGACTTTATTTAATGCTCTGCCTGCGTGATAGAAATCGAATCTACTAACACAATTTGCACGTATAGGAAGAATAATGTAGACGAGGTGCTTACTGTCACGCTCACGACTTGGCCTTGGTACATTTATTTAATAGTATGAAAAAATATGTTCAATTTGAAATATTATATTATTGACTATTATTAATGCCCCAGAGTAAATCCATATTTAAATTAAATGCAAAATATTGCTTTAATACAAACTTCCGATTGGTTATATTCCTTTCTTTTAGAATCGGTCATAAATAATAATTTTGTTGAATAAATATATAGTAAAAGTTTCTTGTCTATTTTTAAGCATATTTTCTTATTATTTTATTACCACTGAAGTATCTATGATATCAGCCATTCATCTAACAGTGAACATTCCCCTGACAAAAATGACAACAAATGTGTTCTATTAAAGTATAATTCAAGCTGTCATATTTGGTTCGAGTCTCATTCGCCCAGTAAATTCTCTTACTGCAATGCCCTTTAAATCCTTACACTGTAGTACCTACTTTATTTACGTACTATTTTACGTTTACGTTACGTTTGGAGGCAGTAGTAGTATTTGTATATTGCAAATTATGGTTATGGTAGTGCACTTCAAGTCGGATTCTTGCACAAGGGGCTTCCTAATTAAAATAATTTGTGATTCTTCTATGGAAATTGCCTTGAATGTCACATAATTATGCCATGCACGAGTCATGTTGGAGTTCGTGTTGCTTTTGTTCAGATGTGATGTCATGTTATGTCCATGGAGTTATGGGTCTGGGTGTACGCACGGTTAATATTTATAGCTGTAGTTGTGTAGCTCTTAGAATATGATAAGGCATGAACCTAAGGCGATAGAATTCTAAATAAACATCTTCATTTTAAATAATCTTCATATAGAATGTAAATCTGTAGTAATGCCAATTAAATTTAAATTATGTAATTTAATATTTAAGTTTATATCCACACACTGCAATGAACACGGATTTAGGAAGTTCCTAAAGGGTTAAAAAATGCGACTTGTACAGGAAGACCAACGAACAACCTAACAAACATACGAACAGATAAAAGTAAATTTGCCCAGTTAAAGCAGACGTTTCGCTCGTTCTGGCGATTCTGTAGTTATTTTCGTATTACACCTCATTACAATTCTTGAATTGGCCAGTGAATGTGTTAAATTTTAAAATGTAAAAAGATGAGATTGACATTGAAAAGTCAAGGATAGAACGAAAAACCACGAAATCGTGGACTCTGAACTTCTTGATTATTTAAAAAAAAACATCACTAACCACATAACACATTCACTAACCCTAGGAGTCGCCTAAATCGGATGCTTAAATATTTAAGAATTGGATAGAGCAAAACAACGTTTCACCAACCCTAAGGTGCCACCTAACGATGTTAGGCGTCACCTAAAGTTACGACACCGATTCGGCGGTGCGTAAACGCTACGCAACCCCTAAAATCGGTTTTAGGTATACTGACCGCCTCCGAGTTAAGGTTATAAACATACAATTCGAAGTTTTTAACATGAGTTCTGAAGAGTTATTAGAGTTTTTGGAGTTTTTATACAACATAAATGACATGGATTTGCATATTAATACTACACCACGAGTGATTCGACCTATGATCTTGACTTTTTTAAAAGATACAGAATGTCCAAAGACACGGTGTTGTTCATATTACATTAACAAATCGATGAATATTTGGAGTTTGATAGTAATAGGTAAGTCCAATTTCTGTGGTCCAATTTTCATTACTACCTAATCTATGTGCCCTGCTGAACAAAAGATTCCCTCTTTTAAAGAGGCAGTTGTTTGATAAACAAAATTATTACTTTTACAGAAATGAAAGTGTGGCCCCAGTACAACAATTATTAATAGCTCTCGGATTGTATGCCACTGGAACTCATATTCAAGCCATAGCTGATGCTCATGGATTGAGTGTGCCCACTGTGGCTGTGTCTATTAAATATTAATATAAAATTATTAATAGTTGTAACAACTAATAATTATATTATATACATATATTATAATTTATTATAATTGGTAATAAAATTTACTAAAATAACACGACATGCGATGATTTCAAGAAGAAATATCAAGAAACCCAAGTACTAATATTTGTCTGTCAGTCCCCAAAATCTCAATCTCAAGCTGATAACTGAAGAAACAAAACCGTAGACAAGTATCGTAAATTTAGGCAACTCATTATTTTGGAATACCTTGTACGGATGGATCAGTGAAACGAAAAATGATGCTTAGGAGTTTGCTTACATTAGGAGTTGCCTAATTAGGCACTGCCTTACTCGTTGTTAGTGAAAACGGGCATAAGCTTCATATAGATAAGAGGATTCTGTTAGTGAAATCACGGTATTACCGTGTTAAAATTGATGGAGGATAGCTCGAGCTCTATAGGGAGAATCCATGTCTACACAGGAAAATAGTGAGACTATTTAACGTATTTAGAATTAGAACGACTCTTGATACCTCATCAAGAGTCGTTCTAATTCTTAGCCCTATTGTTGAAAGAATGAGCTATTGATCAATAAATATACAATTGTGAATACGAGGTGTGGCGTCAGCGCTCATAATGATGAATAATTCGGTATCGCCGGCTTAGACCAAGTAGGTACATGTGAAAAGTCCCTTTGAAACATTAATCCGTTCAATGAAAGTGGTTAAACTCATATAGGTATGTAGTATATTATATGGACACTTCCGCTGAAATATACTGTGACTGCAAAGTGATACCTTTTGTGTATTATAACTATATTTATTTCTAAACTCTTTTTATTTTTCTTAGTAGAGACTATTCTTGATAGCAATGCAGCGTAGGTCTGAACGGCTGTAACAGCACACCAGTGTTATTAGCAAATTAAGTCTAATTTAAATTACTCATTAGGCTTTACGCTACATTGTAAATTTTATTAGATATGCACATGCATATGAAGCGCTCTCAGCGGAGCTTGATTTGGCGATTTTAACCAATCAAGAAGTTAAGCAACGCTTGCTGCGGTCAGGAGTTGGATGGGTGACCGCTAGTGGCATTTTTCAACTGAGCGCTTTCGTGGTTCAGAGGGCACGTTAAGCCGTCCGTTCCGGCTTTGTCTTAGAAAAGTAGTCGTTGGGCTATGTCGAAGGTGCTCGGGTCATGGGTTGGACATTAGCCTATCCACGAAGCCGCACTGGTCCCGCGTGGTTGGTTATGACCCAACTCCTCTCTCTGAGAGGAAGGTTCGAGTCCTAGCAGTGGGAACATAATGAGCTGACTATGATGATGCACATGCATACGTACGACAGATATATAGTAATTATTATAATTTGTGTAATTGCTGTTATTCATTGTCTTGACTTTCGTTAGTAAACATCAACTTACGAAGAATTATCTGGAATGAATACTAAAAAATTGCATTATTTAAAATGAATAGGTTGACTTAACGTCTCAAGATACTCATAGGTAGTTGATAATTATTATCATTGACTTATTTAAGCTTCATCTAGATAAACATGTTTTTAAATCGATAAAATGACGTGCCCACTGTATACGTAAGTAATATGAAATACTTGTTTTAAAAGCGTACTTAACCCAATCTGAGACGAGAAACGCTTTAGACCGGATAAGGAATCTAGTTTTAAGCCGAGAGACGCCATGTTAGATCATATGATAATCTCGGTTCGTACGTGACCTTCACAAACAGAATAACAATAAAAACTTCTCCAATTCACATACAAATGCACGCGAGTTACATTAACACTAGATCTTACATCACGATATATAGGGTGTTTGGTAGAGGGACCGACATACCAAATGAGCGTGTTCGGGGAATATAATAATAATAATCAGCCCACTTGGAGAATACAAGTTGGCCAAAAAAAATCCCAGACCCACCAATTATTTTTAACTTTTTTTTGTGAATAATCCCTTTTTCTCCGAAATCGTACCAATTTTGCTTTGCTTGGCCTGAAGGTGTATAGAGACCAAATTCAACTAAAAACATCCTGTCTAAAACAGATTTTACAAATGTTATGGTGGTAAATAGGTACGAGTACGATTTCAGAGAAAAAGGGAAAATTCACAAAAAAAAGTTAAAAAAAATTGAGGGGTCAGGGATTTTTTTTGGCCAACTTGTATTCTCCAAGTGGGCCCCCGAACACGCTCATTTGGTATGTCGGTCCCTCTACCAAACACCCTGTATATATATTAGGTACATTTATACTCTTATTTAATAAGCGTTGTCTAATCTGCCGTGCGATCCTCTAAGAGCAAACAACGTTGCATCTTTGACAACATCCGTGAAACAAATGACGAGATGACAAGAAACGTTGGAAAAACAACCTTGTATACAAGGGCGATATCTCATAAAGTATTTGACATCGGTGAGCTCGTCGACGAACGCAACGACGAATCATTAGAGAATCGCACGCCAGGTAATAGCTCATTATTGCTAACAATAAACAAATGCAAACCTGACTTGTGCAGTTAAAGCCATTGAATAGCTTTTCATATTAAATGTCTACTAAATTACTCCAAAAAGGGCAAACCGCGATTTAACTAATGAAGATTAAAGATATAGTGCGAGACATAAGAGTTAAATTCTACTATATCATTCAAAAATCTGTAGGTACCGCTGCAACTGCAGTTCAACTCGTTCGAATCCTGTTCTCGTTCCATAATTACCCAAAAAGCCATTCTACTATTTCTATAGACAAACAGGAACGTGAAAATTATGCTGTATATTAAATAACTTAAACGCTACTATAGAATATGTGTTAGCATCGCGATTATGATCTATTTAGTGAGAAGAGTATATAAAGTTTTAATAGATCGCTGCCGTCAACAGAAACGTAACTGCAGCTGGACTGTTTTTATAATAACGGAATAATAGCAGAATAAGAACACATAGGTATATAATCCACGATGAATCAGCTACGGTTACATTGCAGTCGAAGCAAAATTTTGTTAGTGGAATCGGCCCCCAGGTCTATGGATAGAGTAGACTAACCTTTTTTCGTTGTCGAGGGATGCACCGTAGAATTTCAAACTAGGCCCAACGCTTAGAGGAATTACGCAACTTTTAAAATGAGTATTGTTGTTAGCTAAATTGGTCGTTAAGCTATATGCATTCATTCCAATACAAGTTTGAGGATAAGGCCACTCCGAGTCTCTTTCATGCAGTAATTTCACCTAGTACCCTTCACACACACACAATAATGCGTTTGCAATTATTTCGCGTTAAAATATGTACCTGACCTAAAAAAAAAACAAACAAAAAAAGGTACCTGACCTGAGGCACGTGCTGCTGGAGTGCACGGCTACGGAAAATATACGGAACACAACCAAACTATTTGAAGATCAGTATAGTTCTAGATTATCATCGGTTAACATATCACCAACATCACTGGAGCAGTTGTGCCAGCGACCCTTTTTTTTTTATAACGGACTAATGCTGTTTGCCTCTACCGGCATTTACAGCGTCACCGGACGGGTGGCGAACGCAGGTGGCACTCAGCCAGATGCGGGCGCTGAGGGCGCACCACTTAAGGCGAGTGTTGAAGACGCTTCGCCGCAAGGAGAGGAGTAGGCGACTTGCTCAAGGGCACCACACCACTAAGGTACGACCTTGGCTTGGGCCGTCGCAAGGAGAGAGGGGAGTCGAAGAGACGCCAGCGACCCAGAGTCATACTCCGTTATATAAAGGAGTTGGGATGGCTATAGGGTAACTGGCGGGGGAATTTCACAATACACCCCAAGCGGGACGTCAGTGCAGGACTTATCGCCCCCATTTTGAACAAGAACAAGAACAACCTGCAAACCCCCAACCAAGACGGTCTCTTGCGCAAAAGGCATACCACCTTGTTTCGTTATACTTTTTTATTTATTTTATATATAGCAATCAGGCAATACTATATCAATTTGGGTGAAACCAACCAATGGGCTTCCATAAAAAATGGTTCAAGCGCTTATATTTACACAAGGGAAAGGTAATTAGTTTAATTATAAGCACATTTTATTGTTATTTTGATCTTACGCGGCTTAAAAATGTATTCTGTGTAAGTTTTAAACGTCAAATATTGTTATTATTTAAAACCGTACCATATTCCTATATGGATCCATTACAACACCCATCGAGGGTGTCCATGGCAGAACCACAAGAATAGATATTTTCATAATCTTACGGTAAAACAAAAGTTATAATTTTAGAAGCAGGTAGTAGGTTTAGGTAGAGCCCACTCTTTCTTCTTCTTTAAGGGCCGCCGTAGAGCCCTACATTGATAAAGAAATATAATTAAATATCCAGTTCTAATATTTTATAAATTTAAATTAATTAATCCGCAAGATATAGGAATAATAACGTAAGGAAAGAAGTAAAAATTCAGAAATTAAGATGATAACAAATATTTTTAACGTATTATATTGAAAATACTTGAAATACTGATGTAAAGAATGGTGCTGAACATCGGTTAGTAAATACTAAATGTTTAAAGTAAATTTTCATAACATATGATTCATTATTGAGACAGCAGTGTACTAGTATCAAGAGTGAGTCAGTATTGAAAATTGTAGACTTTGATTGAGTCACAGGTTGTTCCTGTGAATGAATGAGACCAAGTATGTGTAGAATTGTAATGTAGATTTAAGCGTGCACGTACTAGGAGCTATGTGGATGGTTGATAATGATGTTCTAATCCAAAACTTCATGTAATACGAGTATCTACAACACTCAAACGATTTTGGTTTAGCAGAAATATTTCTACCAAAAAACCCTATAAGCTATGTTTGAAATAAGCAAAGCAAGACATCAAGAACACGCTATTTAAAATAACCGTTTGTCTGCTACCTTATGAGTCAAGAACTACTCAGAGGAATTCAATCACGTTTTCATAATCATTTTCCTTATTTATCGATCACATGGTAGATGTTTCTTTTCAATGTGACGTTAGGGAGTCGAGATTTAAGCAAATTGTTGTGTGGGGGTTCGATGAAAGATACCTCTACGTGGCTAACGGGTCCCCGAAAATAAGTAAAAATTGAGCAGTAAGGATAACTACTCGTACATGATAACCGTTATAGTTACGCAGAAAAGCTACACAAACACCTTCAAATAAGTTTTTGGGTAATTAACAGTTACCTACAAATGTTGACAATAATGTTCATCATACAAACAAACATTCTATAATATTTTTCATTTATAATTTCTTCTTGTTCTTATTATAAGAAATCTCGCCATTTTTCGTAACAAACAAATATGTATATAATTCAAACTGATACATGTACTAGAAATATCAGAAACAGCCAAAAACATCATTATTGTACATTTTGTTCAAATTCAAGCATGCAATTTTTGATACTCGTAATTTATTGGTTCAGGCGTTACTTTGCGGAAATCCATTATCAAAAAACGATATTAAAAAATATTTTGTGACACTTCCGCTAAACAATGATTTTGGCACACCCCCAAATAGGCCAAAATCATGGTTTTTTTCAGCGGAAGTGTCACTAAATATTTTTTAATATCGTTTTTTGTTACATGTAATTTTTTTAAATATAATCTATACAACAATGCTACATTGAAGAGTATCGTAACGACAACAATCATATATGAGCTCCAGTTTCAGCATTATATACCTATCTAATTTTGCAAACCTGCCACTACATAGATGCGTAGGCGCATTATAACCTTGCGCCCGCGCCGCCGACGCGTAAGTATCACTGCGCCCAACTTTGCATTGACTTGGCATTGGAACGCTGAATGCCTCATACCTTTTAAGGTTCAAATTAGTAGCAAGTCCACTCTATCCACTTTTGTTTTTATAATGATTCCTTTGAGCTATATTCTAACTAGTTCGGAAAATAAGACAGAGATAAATCTTCGCTTCTCAAGAATATCAGGGGAATCTCGGGTTTAAGTTGTGTCTTGGGTGTTGATGCAACTTTAATTAACGCATAAAAGAATTCGTTTTGTTCAGTCATGTGGCAGTCCAACTCGAAGCATTTCTTGTATTATTTTACTTTACGAGTTTTGTAACAGCTGAGCTGTTAAAGAAACAGCATGTGGAACATAACTCGTTAATTAGATAACGCTCATAAAGGTAATGAATGTACACATTTTATAGTCGTACCATATTCTAATACTAAATTTGGATCGAAGGGCGTGCCATATGAGGAGTACTTGATGAAACAATGCACCAAAGGTGTATAAAAGAAGTACTATTTATTCAGCCGCGCAGCTGATCAACCTTCCTCGAACTCATATACATAAAAACCTCATACATTATTCAGAATGGATTACAACAAATATAATACTATGTGTACATTAAATGGTGGGTTTGATTAAACAGATGAATTCACATTCAAGCGTAGACGTTTCCAATATTATTTTTCGTATCGATGGTTTAGTATACTGAAGATAGAAATTTGATATTACTGTTATAGAACGTGAAAATTATTGTTTTACATTGCGCCGCAAAGAAACCGGGTCTGTTATAAAAAATACGATAAATGAAGAATTTTGATTAATGTCTGTTTAAATTACATGAATTATTTTTTTTAAGTCAGTAATTTTGAGTTATAGTTATTTCATTTTAATATAGGACAAAGTAAATCTTTTTTTATTTATTTTTGATACGACTATTTTTTACTCAATTTCGAAAAGTGTAGTATTAAATATGTAATTTTTACATGAACTGTAAAACACGCTACAACACATTACATCTGTTTTAACAACTCAGTATCAATACAAAATATTAAATGTTTAAAAAATGCATATTTAATAAAGAAGCACCTTATCCGAATTCTAATAAAAATCATTTAAATAAGAAATAAAAGGGTTCTACTTCTTTATATTAAAAAGTGTATTAAATTGTAAAATAAAGTAATTGTAGTAATAAATAATGTGTAATTATATAATCAAATAAAAAAATAATATCAACAAGAAATGGAATTAAATATGACATGTATGAACGAAATATTTGTGTAAGTAGTAGAATAAAAAACTGTTTTACTTTTACTTCTTTATATATTTTAATTAAGTAAACTTTAAGTTAGTTTTTATTTTAAAGGGATTTGCTCAATAGTTTTAATAGTTATTATATTTTTATAATCAACCCCTTTTTTGCGGCCCAGTGTAACAGGACAAACGGTCTAGATAAGACACAGAGATCGGGCGTAATTCGTAAGCGGCTTTTTCGTGGGAGATAATATTCCTATTGAGAACAACTTACTTCCCTTGACACTATTATTTCATAGTGCTCTTCACATTGTACATGATTGTGACGTAGTTAATAATATGTTAACATTACGACTGCCAATGGAAGGCAATGATTATGATGATTTAATTATTGATATGGTAAAAATTAAGGCCCGCTGTTCGAATGAACGCATAACTTTACATTATTTTTTAATCATTCATCTCGTTTCTCTTCGCTTTTTATTGAAATATATTTATTAATATGCGTTTGTGCTTTTGACTGACTTACTTAAATGACTTTAATGCTTTAACAAATTTTCCAAATCTGCTAAAATTTGAGTTTTAACCAATTCACTTAATCGTAAACTAATTTGGAAAACATTGTTCATTATTTTCTGTTTCCATATTATACGCATAATCTACAGTAATCTACATCTACACTAATATTATAAAGAGGTAAAATTTGTTTGTTTATTTGTTTGAATTGAATAGGATCCTAAACTAATGGACTGATTTGAAAAATCATTCACCATTAGAATCCTACATTATCCCTGATAAACATTGGATATAGGATGTTTTAAAAAAATTAGGGATCCGTATGAAAACTTCGATAATGTAATCCAAGGTGTGAAAATAATACCAAAAAGTCCTAATATCGCATACGCTACGGAAAATTTTGACAATAGATCAAAGTGTTGTACTACGTTTTTCGAGAAGACGTTATGTCAACAAATTGTCTGCAATAAGATAACTTATGACTTTTAAAGTTATGACATAGGAATTTTTTTAAAGTATTTATTTTGACATAGATACTTTTTCATATTTAAATAATGCAATTGCCGTAAATCCCTTATATCGCGTACACCGCGAAAATTATTTTACAATAGAGAAAAGTAATGTAGGTACTACAATTTTATAGAGGACATTAATATCATAAAAAGACTGCAGGGCCATATGTCTAACTTTTACAGTTATGTTTCAATAACTACTTTATCATGTTAAACTATGCAATAGTAACGCCAGTACAAACTAAGCCTCATTATTCGTACCTTGGTATTTAATCCTAATAATAAAGAAGAAAGGTTTTATTGTTTGTTTGTTTGTAATGGAAACGCAAAAAGTACTTAACTGATTCAAAACATTCTTTCAGCAGTAGAAAATTCAGAAAAAGTACAGTATGCCCGAGTAACATACGATATATTTCATCATCATCATCATCATCCATCACCACGCGGGTGAAACCGCAGAGCGCGGTTATCATTATATATATTTTACTCATATTTGACCTAAATCGGGCCTTTTATACTCTTTTAGTGTAGTGCAACTATCGACCACCTAAACAAGTAATTTAAGAACATTTTTTATTTAAAAATAATTAAATATACTTTGAAATTATAAAAACATTTGTTACCTAAAATGTATGCGCTAGCTGCTGAAGACGCTTCAAACATGATTTCGGAGAGGTGCTATTTTTGTGACGCCTAGTGTATTATTAACAATTTACTTAATTTAGCATTTCTAGCCGAGATTCTGGGCGTAACAGGGTTTTGTATCACGAGCGAGTTTCGTCTTTTTTCAATGATGCTTCTTCGATAATTGCATCGGCACGTATGAAACTGTTCGGTTAGCGAATCCTAAGCCTTAAAGTAAGTCTGTCTATATTAACCAGCCCATAGCGTGGTGTGAATTCTTCAGTGCATCGGAAACTAGGTTGCGTCGAGTTACGCGCTTCTACATAACATTTTATATTGCAACATTTACAACAGTTTATGATACGTAACATGTAACTTTGTTATTTAATGATCACCAAGCTATTTGTAACTGTGGTTAATTATAGGATGCAGTTAAGAACAACAACACAAATATGTGAAGAACAACAACAGAAATAATATAGGTTCGATAATATATGTTCACTGTCTTTGTTTATTGGACTTTATTATGTATTTAATACTTTAGGTTCGTTGGTATATTGTATACCAATATAATAGTTTTATTACAGTTTTGATAAATTAGTTAAAGTATTGTGTTGTGTTTTAAGTTCTTAGTTATAATCGAACTTATGGGGATTGGTATAAAATAAAAACTTAGTTTTAGTAAAAACACACTATAAATAATGAAGCCATAATTAATATAAGTGATTGTAGCTTCAACCATCTAAGTTATTGAATTTTTATTAAGTTATAGGTACTGCTAATGAACTGTCAGAAAGTGTTTTAGTTCACAATTGTGTCCCGATTTTCACTGTGATCTTTACTACTATTTTAGTAAGAACAGTGCTTTTGAAATCAGTTTACTGTTACACTTACAGGCATCTGAAGTCTTGAATGCTTAAAAGCATTCAAAGCCGAATATCAAAAACCTTGAACTACCAAGGTTTCTTCAATCCAGCCTCGGCTAAAGAGCCCAACTACCTTGTAAATATGATAACATATCAGAGGCTATATAGAGTAATTAGTGTTTAAACACACATAATATTATAGTTATCGTAAAGGAAACAAAGTACGATGATATTACATCAGAGATTGGGCCTTGAGTACAAGATTTACGCAGGAAATAAAAACTCAATGCCAAGCCAAGTAACCTACGCGGTAGATACTTCACGAGTTGGAAGTAAACGGCAAACTTTTGAGTCATAAAACCTCCAACAATACAGCCCTATCCACCCACATCATCGAGTTGGAAGGCGTCTCATGTGATGACGAAATAGATTAGCAAGAAAGACAACAAACGCAACAGGCTAGACAGCAAAACTTGGGGGTTATTCGAAGAAGTTGAGAATGAAAAAATACCTGGGCATGCGCTGCTGCTAGCAGCGTGAACAGTAGACCCCAAAGCGGATACATTGTCCTTGAGTTTTTGGTTTTCACAGAAAGCACTTGTCAGTTGATTTGACAGTTGTTTAGCGCGAGCTGTCAGCGAGACATGGCGGACCGATCGCAGCGCGGGTTGAAGCAACACTGCTCGCACGACCAGACCTACCAACTTTACTTTCCGTGAGTGCCCGCGTTCACACCAGTACCGGACAATACCAATATCATGTGCCACATGCCGTATTTTCAATAGAAGTTTCTTTAAGTACTTATAAATTCAGCCTCATCGTGAAATCATGTGAGCGATGGATTTTTAAATGTTTTTGATTATTTAAAACACAAGAGTTCGTGTTATGGTAAACTTATGGTTAAACTTTTAAGATGGTTATACCGAACTAAATGTTTATAATTTTCAAATATGTCCAATTGAAAATGATTAATATTACGACTGGTACTTTCATCATTAAGACTTCTATGAAGTAGGTACTGGCTACTGATATTTAACTTTTATTCAGTCGAGACTAGATACTTTTTTCGTATTATGTTAATTAACTTGGTATATTAACCACAACTCAGGCCTTTTTTTAGCGAACAATATTTTTTTTTTTAGTTAAAACAATCGTAGGTCGTCTCTATTCTCTTAGTAAGGATCACACTAATATTATAAAGGCGAGAATTTGTGAGTGTATGTTTGTTACTTTTTCACGCTCAAACGACTGGACCAATGTTGATGAAATTTGGAGGTGCTGGATTAAACTCAGGATACTTTTCATCATCATCCCATAACCACGCGGGTGTAACCGCGGGGCTCAGCTAGTAAATTAATAATTACTTTCGACAAATTTATCAGTTTACCCACTAAATGTACTGTAAAAAAAGTAAGAAGGTACATAATGAGTAATTACAATATATATTTATAATTATTTTTCTTTCGACATATATTACGCTAAAATGTTGTCGTAGCACAGTTTATTTGGACTTCGATATTTTGATTACACATTATTTTTTACAACTTTTTAGAGCGTGGACTCAACTGACTTATGGAGGACCCAATAATCTATCTATCAACGGTTTTCCTTACTACCGATAGAAATTTGACATAACGTTCATACAAAAAGTGTCAAATATCTAACTCTAGTAAGGTAAACCGGCGATAGATAGATTATTGGGACCGGCCGTAAGTTTTCATAGTAGGTATTTGGATAAACGGCATAGAAACGTATAAGATACAGGAAACAAACGAGCAAACAAATGTAGAGTTTTTATATTAAATTAGAAATAATTACTAGATAAACATAATACATTTATTTCCTTTACTTAAAGATTTGGAAAGCTTATTACTCCGCGCGTTAAATTATTATCTTTCAGGAACATGTCGCCATAGTAAAAGCATACTACGAGTTAACACTGAGTATTTATATATTTTATTCTTAAATTTTATTTAAATACGTTAAGAAGCTCCAGCATGAGTAACCGACAAAACTATGTATGCACTCACAAACTTTTGTGTTTATAATATTAGTCAGATAGCACAAAAACAATGTATAAAAGCTCCAGTGTGAGCACAGGTCAAGCGCTACGCAATGTAGAGTCGCGGTGCGGGCCGCAAGCGGCGGCATTACGCCACACGCCCACATTGCACCCACCTGCACACACGCACGCACACACGCGCACCGCCAGCTTGCAGGTATGCCACCAACTGATCCTGCCGATATACTTTCTGCAAACTATTTTTTATCCTACTTTTAGATACCTGACTTCAAAAGTTAAAAATGCTGCGCATAGCATTTTTTGCCTCTTTGGAAACTCACTGTATACAGCAGGTATCTTGATTACTTTTATAACTACCGCCTGAGTAAATATGAAATATCTACTCAACAGGAATTTACTCCATGAAACTCGCATTTGAATATGTTGCGTCCTGATAAAATAATAAAGAAGATGTGAACTATAGGACGAGAGGAAACCAGGTGCCCCGTCAGTGCCAGATATTCAAGCCAGAAATTATTGAACTCGTTAACGGGCAACACAAGGGCAAACAAGACCCAAAAACCAATTTCTGAGAGGAATGAGTGCTATGCAAGCTTCAGCTTACTGCTTTGAGTGGCACTGCAGCTGCCATGGGAAGAAGTGAGCTTTTTATTTTTTTAAGCTATTAGGAAACTGTACAAGCACGGTGTCCCCCTGACGTTAAGTGGTAACCTCTGCTTAGATGCATTTCCTCACAAGTGACCAACTGCACTACGCCCGTAGCCCTGAGACATAAAGTTGTTAAATCTCATGTGCCTGTAATTTCACCAACAACTATACCTTCTTTCAAACCAAAACACAGTATTGCGAACGTATACTGCTTCACGGTAGAAAAATGTTTGGTGGCAGTACTCCTTCAGACTAGTTCATACGAACTCATTCACAAGGTGTTCTACTGCATTTATCATCTATCATTATATTTACATTAATCTGTCCGAATCAGCAAGACTCATTCGAGTTAAGTTTCATTCATAAATCTATTGTTATTTTTTGCGCTGATGCGGACGGGTTAAGTCGCAAATGTACGTATTGTTTGTAAGTTTTCAAAGTACACGATTTGTTTTTATTTAATTCTTAGTTGTACTATAGAGTTAGGCCTGTTATTGGCTGGTATATTTAAAAATGTTATAACGCTGTATTATATCTGTGCTGTTGGCCTATTAATAAATAAATAAATAAATTTCGTCGTATAGGTACGCCAAATTTGTTTAATTTTTTCAGTTTCTGTTTCATATTTCAGATTTATGTTTAGTGTTTAATTGTATCACATAATACATCTTGTTTTAAGAATTGATAAATAAATATACATGATCTTAAGTGAGATAAAAGAATACTTTCTGCTGCAGTTCAAAAGACATCAACGCGTTCTCGTTGTTACTCATATTTTTAAAATGTAATAACATTAAAAATAGTTTCACATCATCATACGAGTAGGTAACAGTCGGTACTTTAAAAGCACACAATAAAAATGTCTTTTTAGAAATAGTAAATGAACATTGTTGTTTCTGACAGTAGTGTTTAACTAATAACAATGCTCACTAACATGCACTTTGTTTTCATTATAGTTCTACGTCGTAGTTAAAAATTAGTTTATCAGTTATCCTCACAGTTATATGTATGAAGTTTGAAAGTAAATTATGACATCGACACTTGAGGGTTTAAACCTTTTAGTAATAATGACGCCATCTGGCTGTAGTGTTGGTAAACTGTATGCGTCGGTTGACAGTCGGCGCCACTGTCGCACAGCTGCGCCGCCCGCCGCTCGCCGCCGCCCAAAATCAATACCCCAGCGGCCGCACTGTCCCTCCGATTTAACATCAGTGTTTCAAGAGGCATCCCCCTTACTGCCCATTTTCTTCGCCCGTTACCGTGCAATCAGTGCCAATAAAGCAGTTTCTGCAATCAAAGAACCCATCAAATAAAGTAAGTAATCTGCATCTTTAACGACAAATAGAAAATTGTTCTAAAACTCATTCATAAAAATCAGTACAGCGGTTAATAGACACAAAAAAGTGTTACATCGCGGGTTAAGTTAGGTAGGTATATGGGGCGGGGAATGACCTCGTTGGGCGGATTTCATTTGTATCAAAATGATCAGTGAGAAATCTTTTGAATATTTTTAATGGGTTGTTACGTATGCATTACTCTTTTATAATATTGTACTAGCAGATTTACGGATCATATAGATATTTTCAGTGCTATTTCATTTTAGAGGCAGGCACATGTTATTTAAGAATAGAATTTATATTTTATGTAATTATTGTGCAGGATGACCGGATAATTTGTTGTAAAAATATTAGGAAATAAGAATTCTAAATTCTAGAACTGGCCTTTAATAAGTAAGAACGTTTGAACTTAATCTTCTTAAAAAAATTCATACTTCTATTAATGTACTAAGAAGATTCATAACATAAAAATATTACTTAGGTAGTTAATGCATATTTTTCTAATGTTAGTTCATAAAATTGGGTGTACCACAATGACGCTTACATATGTAAAACCTTTTAACAACATTTAATCTAATCGTGATTACCTACTCTATGTAAACACTACACACTTTACAACTCACACTCTCTATCTATACTGATATTGTAAGCTTGTAATTTCGCGATCGTAAGTATTTGAAGCACGAATCATAAAAATTTGATATTATTACCTGATATGTTTCACAAATTCTTAGACAGGCGCGAAAGAATTTAATAAAATAGTAATTATATCTGTACAGAAAATATCAATACTAATAATATATATTATATTATCTATCTACAGATATAAAAATGAACCCCGATTTTTCCTGGGCACAATTTAGAAAGGCTTTACCGATTTCGTTTTGTTGTGTTAATTATTGTCGCGAGAAGGTTTGTATGAAAGAAAAACTAAGATAAGATGGGAGGTTACTATTTAGAGGATTAGGAGCCTACTACTCGAATGAAGTTGCGGGCAGTCGCTAGTAATATTAGGAGTATAAAAGAGGAAAGGAAAAATTTGTTTGTTTGAATTCAATAGGCTCCGAAACTACTGAACTGATTTGAAAAATTCTTTCACCATTAGAATGCTACATAATCCCTGAAGAACATAAGCTATATATTTTGATTCATCATTATCATCATTCATCACCACGCAGGTGGAACCTTGGAGCGCAGCTAAGTACTTAATAATATCGAACACATTCTGAAAGCGTTTTTTAAATTCTCCATGCGGTTTATTAAACTAACATGTAACAGCCACTGGCTAAAATGTGACACACTCAGTCACAGAAGCCACTAACTAAGAATCAAATCAAATTGACGTAATAGGAGTGTATAAAAAATTACAAACATTAATACATTTGAATAAGAAGAAGAAACTTTACATAATTTAGTTTCAATAGTTTTGAAAAATGTGCTCTATTATAACATAATATGAAACAATATAATTCAAACATTGAAATCTACAACAGTAATCAGATCTTTTGATCCTAGTGTTCGATACACCGAATAATCCTTTTGACCATCGATTTTGTTATAAGCAGAGCACATATAGGCTTATTAGCAGAGCATTATAGGCTGCTGGCCATGACTTGTATTGTATGACACAACGGTACCGTGAAGGTTTTCCTATTTTGAAGTCTACTGGATGTTTGGGGAACTAAAAAATCTGTGTAAGAGTTTTGGGTTCTCAATAATTTTGAATTTTATATTTAATATATTAGTAATGTTGACATGGTGTCGATTCTGTAAGCATTCTCTAAATTATGCCAGTTCTTATTATGTTTAGGCTAAAATCCAAGTAAATATAACACTTTCGAATGATTAGCACGTAAATTAGACATTCCTCTTCAATTCTATTCTGGACACCTACCTATATTTTAAACAGATTAGACGTCACGTAACTTGGTGCTCGCTAAACTAACGTACTCGTAAAAATACACAAAATGAATAGAATATTTTTTGATATCATTCTAAGTGTTACATGAATTTGGATTTTAGTGTTAACAGAATATGGACTACCATAATTAAATTATAGTTAGCTTTAGTTCGCTACTTTAGTTTTTTTAAACAGGAGAGTCGCTACCTTTTACTTAGATTTTAGCTACAAAACGTACAATAACTATAGTTTATCGTAAGAAGCTGTGTATCTAATGTACATAATACATTTTTTTTTGCACAATACAGGGAATTCAAGTGCAGGGCACTTGTATTCCCTGTGCTACGAAAGGCATGCAAACACGCTAACACATCATAAACATCCACAGACCGGAGGCCAGGTTTCGAACCTGCGACCTGTCGCTTCGCAGACGGGATTACCAACTAAGCTAACGGAGCCTATTATTTGTACTTGATGGATCGATAACAGATACCATTTGCCACAAAAGCACTGGTATTAAATTTGTAAACTGTAAAGGAAATTCTTATCTCAAAAGTCACGATAATATTTTAGGGCTATACTATAAAATGGAAGCACGCAAAGGGGTCGCCGATATCAAAAAATAATAGGGTAATACGAAAGAACATTTTCCGGTAAACAATGACGACTTATGAAAACAGTGTTTTGTTTAGCATGGAATATGTAATAACATATACGAACCAATTAGTCTTATTGCTCTCTAATACACATACAGATAGTTTAATTGACATAAAAGGTAACATACATATTAGAATCCATAGGCTGTCGAGCTAGTGTCAACTGTGTTTCAGCAGCCATTGGATTTTTCTATAATTATTTAACAGGTAAATATCAAACGTAAGTCATACGTGCATAAAGTGAGTGTCATTTAAGTTGTTAGATTTAGTTAATGGTATAGGCAAAGTACTTAGCTCGCGCGGCCCCGTGTAAGTAGATCGTCATCGCGATAAATAGGCGATAAAAGTGGGAATAGGCGGTGGCTGCGGGCGGAGGACGCTTGCCGGCAATTATTACGTGAGTGCCGGCAGAGCGGTCGGGGTTGGCAGTTTTTATATGTCATTGTTTTTTGTTGCGTAGGTATGCTACCAACAAAACGTAGATGCGGTGTGTACTTGTTTGTGGCGATGTTGACATCCCTACACGCGTCTCGCGCCAAACCTGCGTGAATCAACGCTAGAAGGGAAGACGTTCTACTTATAGATATTATTTACTAAGAGATAATTATTTATAAAGATACTTATTTTGGTATAGGTATGTGTATGTCGATAGATATATTAACTGAGAAAAAGTTTAATATTTTTCTTTTCTGTTATAGAAACATAGGATGCATAAGTTGCATTGTAATTTGCGTAAGTGTTTATGCTGTCATACACGCCGCCCCTTTGAGGTTGTACAGGTGTGATGGTCTGTTGTTGTTGTTTATTAATTAATTACGGCTTTACCTGAATAATATCTAAAAATATTCACACTTCTTCACTAAACTCTTGTTTACCAATGGAAGCTTATATGAGCACTCTTGACTGTTACACTTCATCAAAAGTTAAGTAGAATTCTTACGTTATTTGACTTCAATATACGAGTATGATGAGGATAAGGAGGCACATTGGGTTGGACCCAAGGGAATACTTATTGACAGAGAAGTAAAAGTAATTTTGTAAGAACCACATGGGATCGTACCAAACTCTGGGTAGAATAAAATTTATAAGAGATAAAAAAATGTTTACTGTCAAGTTAAGAGAAGGCAAGCCTAATGTTAAGGACTACTCCTTTTTTTTATTCTAAACTAGCGACTGCCCGCAACTTCATTCGCGTAGTAGGCTCGGCCTTCGGCCTCGCCATAACCTCCCATCTTTTCTACCTACTTCCAAAAAAAGGAGGAGGTACTCAATTCGCTTTTTTTATGTTTGTTACCTCATAACTTTCGACTGGGTGAACTGATTCTCAAAATTAGTGTTAGTGCTTCCCGTGTGGTCCCATTTAAATTTCATCAAATTCGGTCTTGTAGTTTTTGAGATACACTCCATTACCTAACTGAAAAGAATTGAAGTTTGTATTCAATTTTTCAAATTGTACTTGCTATCTTGATTTTTCTTTCATAAGGACCTTCTCCAGACAATAGCTCCATCCGTTCTCAAGTTATAGCGTGCCCAGTAGAAATGAGGGTTCACTTTTATATATATAAAAATATTATTTGGGGACTTTTACCCAAAAAATCTATCCCTATGTACCCTTATCTTACCACTAGTTAACTTATTAAGACTACAATAAAATTCTACAAGTACAAAAAATTCTACAACTTATGAGTACAAGTCGCGTCGAAGTCATTAGTGCATAATTATATCCAGCCAGCCCATGTGAACTGCAGAGCCACCCTGAACTGAGAACTGAAGTTCTTCGTGGTGCTGTATTTGGTCTCGTCAATCCGAGACATTGGTTTATGAACCAAGAAATACCTAGAAGTATCTAGAGGTACGTAACTTCACTTACACATTCATTTTCTCACATTAATTTCGCTACAATGCACATCACGCCCTAACCTAACACAGTAATGCTTTGCGGTAGAATATATGTCAAAGTGGTGCTATTATACAAGACGGTTTATTGCAAAAGAGGCATATGTACTATCTCTTAAGTTGGGTTTACTCTCATCTTGCGTTTCACATCTTGACGGCGGATGGGATAGTATTTGAAAAGATTATACATGCAAATGTTAATAATGTTTTTATGACGGTAGTGCCACGCTGTAACCCCACATCCGAATCGGTCAGCACGACCGGGGAAGTACCACACTCCCTCATAACACCGAAGTAAAGTAATATAGCTTGCTATTACGTTTCAGTTGGTTTGTGGGAGGTTCCAGAGGCCCAATCCCCCCTTTCCTTCTCCTTCTCCCCTCCCTTCCCCCTTCCACCTTCATTCCTTCTGTTCCTTTAGAGGAGCGCGTTGGCAACGCCTTTGGTGTTGCAAACGTCTATATGCGACGGTGATCACTTTCCATCAGGTGGGCAGCCTGCCTGCCTACTCTTGGCAAATAAAAAAAAGTTAAACTTTCCTGTTAAATGGTAAATTAAATATATATTGGTATATTCTATATATATATATATATATTTAATTATACCCGTGGAGCAGTTCCAGCGTGAAGAAGAACAAACATACACACACATACACACTCACTTACTTTTATCTAAATGAGAGTGAATAATACGTATACGTTTTAGTTCCTTAAAATCTAAATACTATGACAATATATAATATTTTATCAGTTATTATTTTGGATATTATCATGAACGACTTTCCCGTATTGTATTCTCACTAAAATTAGCAAATGAATTTCAGCAAAATATTCCTGGTATTACGTCTAGCTGAATGAAGATCAAATAATTCTGTATATAAGTGGCTAGTGGGCACAGAATTACAAAACATACTCATATAAATGATCCTTTATTTAATGAGTGAACGTCTAATTTTTGCCCATGTTAATGTAAATAAGTTCCGTTCAATCGTCAGTGTTTAGAGACCAATTATCCAGTGGTCCGATCGAGCAATAACGTTTTATTACTTTGGGCACTCTGCGGAACCCCTTGGGGAACACCGCCTAATCGATGTCGTTATCCCTATGAAAATTACATGAGCACGCTACTCATACATCGGTGTTACATATTGGTGGTAATTTTTTATCGAACAAATATATTTTAGAGATCGGCATGAACTACGTGACCCTGTTACTAAACTTACGTTGTCCGTCTGTCTATCTATATAGGCAGTGTTTAAGGAAGCGTAATAAATTGATATATAAAAAACACATGTTAAAGTTTTAGGGTATTTTAATGAACTGTTTATTGTATTGTGTTATTGTACTCGTAAAAACGATAGTACGAAAAATGCTAAAGGTCTCAATATAGTGAAAACTTTAAAGTTAAACAAAAAATTAATAACTGCCTGTTGAATTCAGATCCCAAAATACCAACGCAACGCCATTTTTTAAATACCTAGTTATATTATGCT
Organism: Selenia dentaria; assembly: GCA_917880725.1. Lineage (NCBI taxonomy): Eukaryota > Metazoa > Arthropoda > Insecta > Lepidoptera > Geometridae > Selenia > Selenia dentaria. The sequence continues at coordinate 21,038,116 of OU862884.1, read as the reverse complement.
ACTGATCCTATTGGCATTATATACTTAAAACTACAAAGTAACATTGTTTTGCTGTTTGTCAACAAGTGTTCGTACTACCTTATTAATACTGGCTGACCCGCCAGCGGCTTCGCTCGCGTGGCCTCGCGGGTTACGGTAACTACAGATTTTTAATCATCTCACGGGAACTATTTAATTTACCGGGATCAAAAGTATCCTATACGTTGATCAGGGATATAAGCTACCACCATACTAAATTTCATTTAAATCGGTCCAGTCGTTTCGGAGATTAGCCCGTACAAACAGACAGACAAACATACAGAATAACAAACAAATTGAACTTATTTTTCACTCCTTACATCCCCTGACTCGGTTTTTAGTATAGTTTTAATTGTACAGAAATTTGACCTATACAGTTTATAATATGTAGTAGTGTTTACATCCCCGTTTTACCCCCTTAAGTCATCCCTGTCAAAAAATATTGAAATCATTACTTTAAACTGTCCAAATACTAATTTTCCCCACTGTATGTTCGAAAACAAAAAACTTTCCATACAAACTTTCACCCCTCCATTTCACCGTCTTCAACCACCACTATCAAAAAAAAAATCCAACATTTTTTATTTTAAATGACCTATCCAAGTACAAATTTTCACAACTATAAGTTAAAAGAACAAAGGAGTTTCACACAAATATTTTCACCTCATTTGACCCCCTTAGGGGTAGAATTTTGAAAAATCCGTTCTCAGTACACCTCTACGCATCAAGGATAATACACCCTCCAAATTTCAAGTCTCTACGATCAGTGGTTTAGGCTGTGCGTCGTCTGGCAGTCAGTCAGTCAGTCAGTCAGGACATCTTCTTTTATATATATAGATATTAGCTCTTTCATACTAGTCGCCTCTACGGCGTAGGCTTCAGCTAAATCTCCCAAATATCCCTTTTTCAGTCCTTCCTCATCCATTCTGATCCACATCCATGCATAAAACATCTCTCCATCTATGTTTTTGTCTTCCTTTTTTCATTTTTCGCTCCAGCGGAGTAACATTTTCCAACCTACAGATCTGTCCCGCCCATTTCCATTTAAAAATCTATTAGCCTTATTATTTTCTTGAAGTCCTGTTTTACCTTTGTTTTCCTTCTTACGATTTTGTTGTTAATTCTGTCAGACAACTTCAGATTTAACTCTACTCCATTTTCCATTGACATATAGGAAGTTTTTCTTCATCTTCTTTCATTAACGCCCAGGTTTGACAGCCAAATGTTAGGCAAGAAAGTATTGCTACATCGAAAATCTTTTTCTTGATGCTATTATTTTTTTCTTTATACTTCAGTATTTCCTTTATGGTCTAATATTTTTGCCACACTGGCAGTGCTTCTGTGGATTTCTTTCTGTGTGAAACTTTCAAAGTAAACTAATCGTCCAAAGACAAAATCCTGATCGTATTCTATTTTTTCATAATCTAAAATTATATTTTACATTTCTCTTTTTGTAATTATCTTGGTCTTAGATAAGTTCATTGCCAATCCAACCTTCTCGCTCTCTCTCGCCAGCTTCTTGACTCGTCATGCTATGTATTATAATATATAAAAATAAGTTTAGAAAATATGTAACCCGTACTAAACGTAACCAGGCCATTATATTCCCACAATTCACAACATGGCGGTCCTGAGTACTCTACAGCGGTACTCTGTCTGTAGATTTCAGACCGCCTTTGACATGACTGAACGGTTCTTGTTTTTAACGATCTAAAGCGACAACCAGGATCTACTGTTTATGATGCTCTCCTAAGCATGGAATCACTCAGTTGTAAACGCCATTTAGGGTCAGTAAAGGGTTTTTAAACCAGGTTTTTTGAAAATTATTACAAAAAAAAACCAATTTAATCACTGAAAATCACACTAAAAATATAAAGAGTTGCGATGTAACTTAGAAACTCTACTTTCGGTCGAATATAGCTTTTCAAGCAATTCGATAGACAGCGCTGCGTTAAATAACACGGTTAAAACAACTGAAGAGATAAATTCGATGCTCACATGGCGTGTTTGTGGCCTAGCGACCATGTGTAAGACGGATATTCGGTAGACGTGGGTTCGAATCCCATTAGAGGATGTAAAAATTAGATCCTCTAATGGGATCTAAAATTGCAAATCTTATTTAATAATTACGAACGACTAGGCTAGTTTCACTACGAGTGATTCGCAATCATGTCTGAAAATTAAAAGCTCAGGTATACTATAATAGGTTTCGTTAGAATTATCGCATTGATTCACACGGGTTCCTGGGACATGATGAATGGTGGTATATAACACGCGAACTTTCCATTATTTAGTACAGTTTCCATTATGTTTTACATTTGTTCGCACGATTTCGTGTTTGCATGAAATACCTGCTTCTAGATTTCAGTACATTTATTTTTTATGTGTCACGCTATATGAAGACCTCTTTTAGAGAAATTCATCTAAGCCTATTTTGAAATACTTTATCATTCAGTTATAATTAGTGTTCTCTTAGGTCAACCTGCACAATGTTTCAGTAAATAGGTTTAGCACTAAACAAAATAAAAACATTGTTTGTTTATCTCTCTTGTTTGTGTTTTGATAGAATGAACTTTCAAACATGTTTAACTTTAGTTTTATTTAGTGAATTTCGTGCGAAACGGCCTTAGTGTTTAGCAGTAAGAATAAAAACACCAGTCATGATTTATAATCTAAAAAGAAACATAAATATTGGTTTTTATATACCTACTGTTTAAAAGTTTTTATGTTAAATCGGAGGGACTTTATGGTTCATACATACAACATAACATAATATACAACTGGATACCCTTATGTCTTGTCACACTAATATTACACATTGAGCAGTGGTTATTAACCGGTGGTCCGCGGACCACTGGTGATCCTTGGAGGCACCCTAAGTGGTACACGAAGCCATCTTTCGAATATAACTTTATATTTTGAATCTAAAGATATATTAGAAGAGAAATTAATCTTGAAGAGTTATGATGGCAAAATGTAATTTCTTATACTAAGGTTCGAGAATTAGCAACGTCTATGTTATCATCAACATATCCATGCGAGCAAGATTCTTGGCGCATATGATAATTATTAAATATAAGCACCTAAATCGGTTGGATGCCAGTGCCGACATGGGCTTGGCTTTGAGTATCACTGAACCAAAGATTCAGTAGTTAGTAAAGAGTACCTATGCAGTCATAAAAATCGCATTCGACCACCAACAAACATTATATTTAACTAGCTGCTCTCCGCGGTTTCACCCGCGCGGTAATGGATGATGATGACGAATCTTATATAGCCTATGTTACTTAGGGTGAATATAGCTTTCTAATGCTGAAATAATTTTTGAAATTGGTCCCGCACTTTTTGAGCCAATTCGTTACAAACATACATACAAATCTTTCCTTTTTATAATATTATATAGTATAGATTATATTAACAGTTCTGCAAACAGTCTACTGTTTGCTTGTGTTATTTTTAGTTTGCAGTACTACTACCTCGCGAGCACATTCTTATCAGCAGCAATCTGAGCTATCTGTAGTTGGAAATTTCATATATTGTATTAGTAACAAATGTTCTTGTCGAATATTACCAAAATCTTTATAGTATTACTTTTTAAAGCACTAACGCCTGCTTTAGCGATCTCAAACATTGAAATTTATAGAGAGAAAAATTCACATCCCGTCCGAGGATGTGAATTTTTCACTCTATAAATTTCAATATTACCAAAATCGTCCAGTTTTTAAAATTCACAACCAATTATCTCGGCAACCACTTAATTAACCAATTGTCCTCGTATTCGAAATTCCTCTTTAGAGTCAGGTATAGGTACCTAATGTGTGTATACAATTTTATCAAAATCGGACGGTAAATAGCGCCATATTCCCCTGTATTTAAGAAAAGTACTCCCAACTCAAAAATCGCCGACGACAAAAACATATTTAATATTAGACAAGTATACCAAGTTCCGTCAAGATTGGTTGAAAAATGCTACTTGTACAGTGTAGGCCAACACACAACCTAACAAATATACGGACAGATGAAAGTAAATTTGGCCAGTTAAAGAAGAGATGGTTGGTTCGGTTCGCCCGCTCGCTTAATAAGTTAGATTAAATAAACAATTGAACTCATGGGTACCGATTTACTAACATATACAATTTTGAAATAGTAGGTAGGTACTACTGATTAATATATTAACATCTACTAGGGATTTTAAATCTGTCGCCATATTTTTGTATTAGATTTAAATGTCAAATACAAATTATACTTATAATAAGTTTATATAAATTTTAACTTAAAAATTTTGTTCTATCAGAATGTATATCTCAAAAACCTAAGAAATCAGTACGATCTTAATGTTTCTTTCTCTGTATGTGAACTCTGAACGTATCTTACAGATTGCTATATAAATAATCTTATTCGTGTTGAGGTACTCCTAGCAGAGTTCAGTTGTTCAATTAAATAAGCGAATTGTGCAGCGTTCTTAATTTGGCAGTGTCAGTTGAACGCTTCCACGGCGCCTTTTATTTAAACCATTGATTCTGGCTATTATCTTACTAAGACACCAGTATTGCGGGACAACAGCAATGAAGGTGCGGGCGGATAAAAATCTAGATAAAAAGTATAAACATTACCCATAATTAACACATATGTGTTATTTCTGGGCATACGCTGTCCTGTCTCCATTCCAAATTTAATCCAGATCTGTTCTACCGGCTTAATTAATATATAATATTAATATAATATATATATATTTATTATATATATATATATAATAGTATTAATATTATATTATCATTAATAATTTCTTTCTTTTCTTCTTCTGTGGTATACTCTACATATAAACTTAGTTTTACATTTATAATATTATAGTAGGAAGTATTAAGTAGGAAGTGTGATTACTGTCCTTTCATTTACACTCTCTAGTTCAATGTATTCTTTACTATCCGTACACATATAGGTATTGGCGGTGAAAGCGTTAATGTCTCCACTCTCCAGGGATCGGTCCTTGGGTACTTAGTATATAGTATGGGTATTACTGATGGATAGACTTGGATTTCGTCCAAGAAGTTATTGTTACTACCTAATAATTTCGGATGCCCTAGCTGGAACCGATAATCTACAATCATTCATAATTTAGAATTTAATGCTCAGTAGTAACTTTAAAAAATATTATATGCACCTCAGCAAAGAGCTGAGGCTGTTTATAACTAGTCACAATATGACAGAATGAAACCAGAACTCTCCACTCTCTTCCCCCCCACATCAACTAAATGAAAAGTACTCCCCCAGAAAAGCAACAAATTAATCTTTTTGAATTCGAAAATTCTCGTGAGTTTGACACATGCTTATGATTTTAATTTAACATTTATTATTTATTATTATTAAATCATTCTTAATAAATAAATCGTTTCCCTTATTGATTCTTGTCAATGTGGAAAAGAACTAGTATCTGTCGTTTGTGAATATAACTGATAAACCAGATAAAGTAGTTACCTATACAGTACATAGCCTTGCGTAATTGCGCACGTCACAGGCTTGGCTGCCAGCCAGGAGGTTTTAACGATCGCTATTTGTCCTAGCTATGATTTGTCAGACCTCCCGCCGACGTGATAGTTTGACCTTTGAATTATTATGCAAATTGAATAGAGTTTTATTCGTCTAAAAATTTACAAGGTTTTAATTATTTAATACAATATTTAGCTATTCATTCTAATGCGTTGAATGTGCCGTTAGTTCCTCTTCTCGCTTTTTCCATCAACGAAATACTAAATACTCGAAGTAAGCACAAGAGCACAAACGCTCAAGGTTTTAAGAGTACGTTTGGTTGGTACCACCTATGTGCATAATGCCTTATGCCTATTATGGTAACGTCACAGACATAACTATGACCAGCAACCTTGTCTTAAATGAAAAAAGCTAATGAAAACTTAACTAATATTAACAAAATCAATCAGTAGATGGCACCGCAGTCAATTTTCCTCTATTAATGGGAAACAGCCCTCCATTCAAAAAACGCCGATCACCAGAAAATCAATGGAAAAATTATATGGTATTGTACAACCTGTATTCCAAATATTGTTAAGATTTTAGGAAAAATACGACCAGTACGCGAGAACCAACATCCGAACGGATGAATGCGAATTTGGCGAGTCGTTGCAGGACCTTCGTTTGCTTAATTTACTCGGTCAATTAGTAAGATAAGATTCAATTTACACGCACGTGTACGTGTTAAATATGTAAAAGGTGGTTTCAGGGTCATTCCATATGAGTACCCTGTGATCCGTACCGTTTTAGCATTCCCTTTTAGAGGACCTTGCGAAATAATTGGCAGATTGTATTTTTATTAAAGCTCTCAACCCTCTTCCATGTATAATCCATTTCATTTTTTTTACATTAAAAGTTAGCTATTAGGTAGACTATATGTATTGTATATGTACATGCATAAATAGAAAAAATGCATATATATGATGTTTATAAGTGTTTGACACTTATAAACATCATAGATATGCATTTTTTTTTTAAATTCTTATTATGATAGTTTTTTTCCTGATAGCGCTCTTGTGCTAAGAAGTTGTTCCACTTGACCGCATCCTTGTGTAGTTGAGTTAGAGGATAACCCAAAAAAGGGTCGCCGACAATACGCCAACCTCAAGCCCCTACAAAAGTAAAGTGTCCGTTCTTAAATAAAAATAGTTTTGCGAATATTGCGGGAAAGTAGAAACGTGCGAATTGGAGTCAATGGTCCAAAGATATCTTATGCCCGGAAGATTACGTTTTAGGATAGAAAAACCTACGCAAAGAATATTGTACCCTCTTCGGCTTCGGAATACTGGCGGTACGCCAAAGCTAAGTAACTTAGAACAATACGTGTCCAACCAAGTTATTTCATAAAGTGGGACAACGTATATAGAAGGATAAGGTATATGCTTTGGAAATTTCAAGCTAAAGCATATGTTGTTTCATACCTATGTATTGTGTTATCTTACATTTCATGGGTTATACTATATATTATATATATTAATACTATATTATACTACATATTTTTAACAATATTAAATTGCTAATAAAACTTACTTAGATACATTTTGATACAAGTGCGCAATGTGTGTCAAAATAGATGAGCTCAGACAATGGTATTCAAGCCGCAGATGAAGGTTTACTCATTAGGGACTTATTAGAGTTCGAATAACATATCCGCACCTGATAAACACAAACTATTATATAATATATATATTATACAATTATACTACAAATTATACATAAGCCCCGCGGTTTCACCCGCGTGGTGTGGACAATGGTGATGATGAAAAGTATTCCATGTCATTTTCCTCGGGAAATATCCTTAAATATCCTTCCTATATTCTTGCAAAATATCATCGAAATCGGTAAAGTTTTAAATTTAATATACAAAATTTACCCCATTTTTTCTGGTATAACTTGAAACGGTTTTACCGATTTCATTCATCTGTTTTTCCAATGTTTTCTAATACTTCGTAGAAGGTCACACATCAAAAAAAATTAAGAAAATGAGTTAATGGCAAGGCCGAAGGCCGAGTCTACTATGCAAACGAAATCAGGAAAGTAGTTAGTATCTTTATACTTTCATACCTACTCAAAGACAATTAAACCTCAGGCCATATAGAAAAGCATTTATTTTTTTAAGAGTAAAGAGGGTTTATTCGAAAATCGAACTGGCCACCACAGGCAGTTTTTCCTACAAATTTCGACGTTCCTAATCCAAATCACTTCCACATCCCTTAGGAGTTTCATACAACATTACCTCTTTTGGGATGTTGCTTTACGTCGAGATTGCGTGATGTGTAATTGGACATTGTTGAGCAGGTGGTTTTAAAAAGTACTTTTTAGTACCCTTACGCATCCGTGGACGTTATATTCATTCATTAATCTTTTGTTCTAATAGTGTACAGGATGCCGAGTCATTAAGTTAGTTCATATGTAGCCTGGAAGTTGGCTTTTGTTAGCTTTTCTAAAATTTTACTTAATAATTAACCAAATTGGGATAAATCTTAGCTTAGGTATATGTTTGTAGGTACGTTTGTTCGACGATAACTTGAGAGCAGTTGATCCAATTACTATGAGTTTTAGCAGAAGGATCGTTTGCATCAGTAATAAAAATAAGTTTGTTTTATTAAACAAACTTATTGGATATTTCCGAATTGGGAGAGAAGTTGTTGATATTTAGATTGTAAGTAAAAGAGGGGTGGATTTTAATTAAGTCAAGTGAGTAATGAAAGGGATTTATGCTTTTATATTTGAAAACTTTAGTTAAACATTTTTCATGCTCACACCGTTTCGTTTTAGAACGTAAAGTATGCTATCTTTAAGTAGCATATACACGTGCCACATTTCTGTAGCCGCAATAAATAGCTTAATAGCAACGATTTGACAACAACCTCAGTCAAAATAACAATAAAATAATTCATAATGTTTATTATTGCTTAAAAGATCGACTTTTTTCTGTTCGGTGCGTAATACAAATTACATGCAGATTCGATCTATAGATATATATATATATATATATATATATATATATATATATATATATATATATATATATATATATATATATATATATATATATGTATATATATATATATATATAGATAGCTTAGCTGACTTGTCCTATACATATATTATACTATATATATAGGACAAATCAGCTAAGTATATAGACGTCGACACTAGTCTGTCTACAAATTCGTCCCATGGCCACGACCCACGTGGTGGGATACGAGTGGCCCATACCATGCTCTCTCTTTGTCCCTAAACGCGCAAATCCCAGCATAGCGAGAGTAATAGGCTGATACATCTTACCTCGATAACAAGGCAAGACTAGGCAAGCGTACCCCACTTAAAAAGAATCTGATGTACTTGAAACTTCAGTTGAAATTGAAATGATCTTATTAATACACGGGAAAAATTCTCATTTAATATTCTTTTAAACCTACGTGAACAATTAGAAAAATAAACATTGCACAAAGTAAAAGTAACACTAAATGGATTGCATATACTGTAACCTATTTAGAAGTATTCAAATTATCAACGGGATAATTTTTCTGTGAGTTTCCAATATTTCGGCACTGTTGCAAGCGCCACGATCACGGATGAACTGAGGAATTGCGGGTGGGTGAATGTTTTTCACCCACCCGCAATTCTTAAGAAAATATACTTGGTAATTATCTCGTTGATAATTTGAATAATTTTAATGTTCCACGATAGTTTAAAAACTTATATGTAACCTATTTGTACTCTAGCATATTTAATTCCTTATACACTGCCACGGACCCGTAGATCTTATATTTTATATACCTACATTTTCGCTTGATAATACCTGTCCCCATTTGTCAGAAAAGGGGGTCTTAACAGATGGACAGACAGATTGAAAACGAACCTATCCTATAAGGGTTTCATGTTTACCGGTTGTGATAAGGAACTCTAATGATCTACGGAAAAATAATTTTGCATACTACAATAAATATACAAATAAATGAGTAAACCATTAGCCAAAATTATAATGACTAAAGCAGCAATTTGTGCTACAATCCTATGAATACGTAAGAGTTATATGCATATGAATGGAGCAAGAAGAAGTCGGTTATAAAATGGAAGTAATTTGATTTTCCTTTCTTGATAAAGTACTATCGTACTTGCACGGGTTTGTAAGTGTACTCTAGCGAGTAACTTGTCCTTTTTCGTTCCAATAACATAATATTCGTTTCATATTCAAATTGAAATGTCTGAATATTATGGAAATGTAATAATCCTACTCCTATTATATATACCAATACTAGACGCGCCTGCGGCTACACCTACTCACATCACTGACTAACACAAGAAAAAAATCGGGATAAAAGTAGAATGGGTTACCTAATTAAGAGGCTAATAGCCACTTTCATTCCAAATTTCGATTAAGTTAGTACTTACCTACTCACAAACTTTCTTATGGATCAAATTTGGTTCGAAGATCGTTTATATCCAGGATTTTAGATAGCCTAGAGGTGACAAGGGTCAGCCGTTTAGTAGACAGTCACGGGATTGATCTTCGCATTGGGCTCAAGCGTGCGGTGACGGTAACATCGTGATGAAGCCCACATTATGGTGGTAGGCCACTTCCGGTGTCTTTCTGGCTAGCTACTTACCTAAAATTAAAACAAGTATAATTTGAAAAATTCAATACCGACTATTCAGTTATTGGAGTGTATCTCAAAAACTACTGGACTGAATTTGATGAAATTGGACGGGAAGCACCAGCTTTCAAACAAAAAAATAATTTTGAGAATCGGTTCATCCAGTCGAAAGTTATGAGGTAACAAACATAAAAAAAATACAGTCGAATTGAGTACCTCCTCCTTTTTTTTTGATGTCGGTAGAAAACCAATCGCTAAGCACCTAACAGCATGCAGCAGCAGTCTTTGAGAGCTAATCTCTATTCTAGATCAGTCTTTTACCACCTTCAACCACATCATCACTGACACCGACGTGCACTCGCATAATACACACACGTAATAGGGACAAACTGGTGGGGGTAACTAGAAAACTGATGAGGTCTACTAAAGCTACTCATGTTATGGGTCCGATGATGGATAACAAGCTACCAGAACATTTTACCAGTGCACTTACACTAAGCTGCTCAAAACTAGATTGAAACGATGGCTTATCGAGCAGACAGTCTTCAACTTTGACGAATTTAAAAATATTTAAAATTTTATTTTGGTTTATGATACAAATATAATTTGTTGCCTTATTTAATTTGATATAAATTGATGTGTAAATTGTAATTTTAAAACATATTTTTTATTTCGGTATAAGATTTGTCATTTTTTACGCACGAAAGTATCTAGAAGTTTATAATAATAATTTTAATTATTATTATAATTAAAAAAATATTATTATAATTAAAATTAAATATAATATTATTTAATTAATAAATTACATTATTTAAGATCTACATTTGTTTAACCTGAAACTGTACTTACCGAGCTATAGATACCTAATTTATAAACGGCCAAAATTTGTAGATGTACTGATTAGAGTGTAGTGTACTTAGTTTTTATTTTCTGTGTACTTTCTTTTCAATGTTAATAAAAATTATTATTACTATTATTAACTATAACGGTTCAGATACAGATTATTACTATTATTAACTAAAACGGTGAGATACAGGCAGACAGACAGACACGGATAGCGTAGTCTTAGTAATAGGGTCCCGTTTTACGCTTTGGGTACCGAACCTTAAAAATATTCAATAGGTTCGCGATAATACTATTATTCCACTAGAACGAGGTCTTAGACTGTAGCTAGTAAAATAGAGTTTAGACCTAACGCTTTATACGACGTATCATAGTGGATCATCATCAATTTAATTTCTTCTAGAACCAAATAAAAGTTGAGTAATAACCGTGACTTTAGCGCGTTTCGTGACGGATAAGCGATGAGGACGTATTCCGGCGCGGTTTCGCAATAAATGTTCCTATCACGTTCTCACGAGCCCCTCACTGAAATACAAATGGCTGACCCTCCGCTGTACACCAGATGTCGTACGTCTTAAATAAATTTGGTAACTGAATTTTTCACAAAATTGGTCTTATTTCTAGGCAGCGCATTTAAGAACACTTGTGTGACAGTTTTCTGAAGGATCGCAATATAAATACAATTTGGTGACATTGGTATGCCATACTCACAGGTCTCACCTAGTTTGGGTATCAATGTATTCCATCCTCGATATCATCCTCATTATAGCTCTACAATTAATCGCGCTACTACAAGTATATGCACTATACCAACTAGAATATGATTAACTTGGGGTCAATTCTGCTGTATGACTAAGCTACGGCTCCTAGGTCAGTTGGTGTACCTATACTTTCGAAGCGCGGGGTCCCAGATTCGACCCCTGGCCGTGATATAAGCTTGTGTAATGAGCAGATTTCTTTGTGCTTAGATGTTGTGATGTATAATTGTGTGTCCATACCTCCAGCAGCTTAGCTCATGTACGCTATGTTTTATTCCAAACTTTGCATAATGTACTACCTATGTCAAATGTTAGGTATTAATGGTGTGGACGTTTTTGAAAACGGCACTACAAGCCCCTTGTTACTTGTTAGATGTGACGTCAATTTTTTCTGACTTGAAAATATATGGATACTAGCTGCGCATCGCAGTTTCACCTACGTAGGAATGGATAAATCATTATTATAAATTATATCTTTACCAATTTTCATTGAAGTTATAGCCTGACCAAGGGAAATAGGGATTAATTTGTATGTATATAGAAGATAGATTTGTCTTTCGCTCATGAACTACCATGACGAAATATTATCACTCATGAACCACGATGATCGCATAAGGGTAGAGTCGTGGGTGATTCGGAATGCAGTACAATCAAAGCATTGACTCTAGCATGAACTCATCTGAATCTATTTATCTTCTGTTACTTATAATACATTTGTAGAAGTGAAAATTCTGTACATTGAAAATATCAAAAAAATAAATGGCAGGGGTAATGGCTTTCCTTTTAGTTTTTACTAAGTACAGTTTAAGGCAGAGTTATTTAGGCTTATTTTCATAAGTCGTAGGTATAGATTTTAATTTTAAAGTATAGGTGGTATATTTGATAGTGTACGTAGTGACCGTATTTTATAATCCTGTTAGGTAGATTTAGTTTTTTTTCAAATGTTTTGTGTCACTGTTTATCTGTTTGTCTGTCTGTTTGTACGGGATAATCTCCGAAACTCCGAAAACAGGACCGATTTAAATGAAATTTTGTATGGTGGTAGCTTATATTGCTGGTCAACATATAGGATAAATTTGATCCCGGTAAATTAAAGAGTTCCCGTGTGATAGTTAAAAACCGTTATTATTCGTATCCCGCGAGGCCACGCGAGCGATGCCGCCGGCGGCGGGTAAGCTAATTCTAAATATTACTCTAAGCACTTATTATTATCTATTTATGCTTCTACTTCTATTTCTGCAGGTAAACCTAAGTCCAAGTTGGAGCCATCAAAGCCGATCGCTTCTCAGTTGTTAATTTGCTGCACTTGCGTGTAAAGCCCCGAGGTATTTATCTCCCTTATTCGTATTTACCTACATTTTATTGTTAATATACCTATGTAGATAATCTGATCTGATTGCTGTGTTTATCCTTAATTTTATTCTCAATAGCATTTGATATTATTATTTACCTCTTAGGAATATTAGAGATAAAAGGTTTTCTACTTTTTTTTCTCGGACACATAGAAAACATTATAGATCATGAATGAAAATAAACATGGTGGTTGACATTAGAACATCTTATTAGAAATATTAAATAAAACAATATAATTACAATACAATATATTGGTGTATGTAAAGGTGTGTTTAAAGTGTTAAGAAAACAATGCAATTTTTTGCTGAAATAAGTATTACTATATTATATTGACGGCTATAGAGTTTGTGTTCAGTTCTAAAAAGCCAATAAACATATCTGCCTATTAAGGTAGGTTTACATGTATAGTGATTGGACAAGAAAAGTTCTTAGCAGTTCACAGGCATTATATACTATGAGTATTATATAAAATGTCTATGTAGCTCTTACAGTTTGAACTGGCCGGTTGGCGCAGTTGGTAGGAAGCCTTCTAAACCGCTGATGCCAAGTTCGATCCCCGGACAGGTCAAACAATTGTGTGCATGAACATATATGTTTGAACTATGTCTGGGTGTGCATATATCCGTAATTAAGTTACCATAGTACTGGCTCTGCCTAGTTTGGGTCCTGAAAACCTTGAGTGGATGTTGCCATATACTATTACTGATCATGTTATTTATTTTCTTTCTTATCATATTTTTTACTATATATCTTTAAACATAATAATACTTATCCAAGATTGTCATCGGCAGTGGAGGCTTAACCCAAACTGCCTGTGTTTAGGGCTGCAGACTACGGAACCTCCTGACGATATACGTGCCGTGTCAAGGAATAAACATATCTGCCTTTTGCATCTGGCCAACCGTCTAGCGAGAGCCCCTTTAGGTGTTGGTTGATGATTCATTTCGAATTGTCGTCGAGTCAACATCCCACATGGCGCTTACCTCGTGAGCCAAGTCTAAGTACTTACTCAGCTTGTCCTTCTCCTCCTCTTCTTCATCACGAGGTTCTCATCATGAGGAGTGGTGACATCAACAATCATCGCTCAGCGCTGAGATCAATCGATCACCATGATATCTGGCTTATTGGCAACAATAGTCCTATCCGTGATTATACAACAGAGCGTAGCACGAGAGTTTGAATGGGTATTTAATTTAATTGATTTTACTTATTTATTATTATTTTTAGGTAGAAGGAAGGATTAGGTATTTGAACAGTTTAATCAACGTTGTTTTACGCCAATATAATATTTTACACGTTTAGGGACGTCAAAATAGAGCGTGCGGGGTGCCCTGGGATCTGTGGCCCGCAGGCCGCGACCACATCAACCCTGTCTTTCTCAAGCTTTCGAACCTCCTTCACCAGCAATGTCAATTACCTGAAACGAAGGTATGTGGAAACATTAATCTGCCTTCTCTACTATCTATTCTTCTTGACCCTTTACGTTTGCATGATTTTTCTGTGCTTTTTCCCATGTAATTATGGTGCCTTAAAAAACTAGCTTTCTTTTTCCCCCGTTTAACGAAGCAATACAAATATCTCTTTACACACACTCGTAGACTATAGACTCTTAATTTTACTGTAAATTATTTTCTAATCTAATCTCTTTATTTATCACGTTATTCTGATTTAAGCAAAGCTCCCAACGCGTATAAATACGAACCGTAGGGTATCGTTGCGAGCACATAATATTAATTATGACATGAAAGTAATTTTAAGCCTGTGAGTTTTAAACAAATTTATGGCACTGTAAAAAAGGCCGAAACCGCTTCACCGCGCTTCCACCCCCTCCGCACCGGAGCCACCCTGTCTCACCCCCGCCGGCCCATCCTTGCCTGACTCCTTCAAAGCCTAACTTCCACTCGCATACGTGTAGCACCACTCATCTGCTCAGTAATCCTAAACGTGATAGTGATGGCAGGACCATTGTCATTCGACGGGCTTGTTATTTTGCACCACCGAATGGCAAGCGTTCTCACTGTGCATGGCTCTTGCCTCGATGTCATCGCCGTGATTCGATGTTGTCGCTTCAAAGATTTATACGTGCATTGAAAACTTGTGTTATGGAATAAGCTGTTTACTTTTTCCTTTTTAACCTTATCACTGGTTCAGTCTGAACGTTTTGTCAATTTGTTTTATTGTTCATATAAAATAATGTAAAACTGTGAGAATTGATTCTCAATCAATCAATATCATGAACAAAAAACGAGATATTACGTACGTGTATTACCTTACACTGGCATTATGCTCTCCATTA
Organism: Selenia dentaria; assembly: GCA_917880725.1. Classification (NCBI taxonomy): domain Eukaryota; kingdom Metazoa; phylum Arthropoda; class Insecta; order Lepidoptera; family Geometridae; genus Selenia; species Selenia dentaria. Next base: position 21,022,718 of record OU862884.1, on the reverse strand, counting down.
GGTGAGAACAGAATATCTTTCTGGAAGTGACGAGTAAATTAGTATTTCTGAAATGAGGCAATTTGGATATAGAGTAGTGAGTTGAGTGGCTACATAGTGTGACTTGTCCCTTGCGTGCGCGCCGGTACGGTGTGGTGTGGTGGCGGCGGTGTGGTGCGGAGTAGCTCAGCGGAGGCGTTGCGCAGATTCAGCTCGGGCGATCTGCAGTCGGATTGCGATGAGGGCGAGGTGGACCCATACACCGGCCACCCGGCTACCACCAGCCAGCCCAAGCCGCAGAATCAGAGACCGACCTCCCAGGGTAAGTCTATTCTTTGTGCTATCTTCAAATGGTCGTTAAATTAAGATACATATGTTTTAGAAAATTGTTGTGCAAGCTTTATTTTTTTTAGTTATATGAGTATTACATGTGTATATAGCGACCGGGGGCAGTATTAGCAGTGGAACCGGGCCTCCACCGGCACCTTCAGCCGCCGTTGCGGCCTCCGCTGCCAACCCCGCTGGTGGTGGAGACCTATCACTAAACCTGCGTGGAGGCTCACGAGGCACCTCTGCACCCTCGTCGCCGGCCAAATCTCGAGAGTCTCTATTGCAGCGCGTGCAATCACTCACCGGTGCTGCTCGTGACCAGGGCGCCAACTTACTTGGTAAGGATTTCAACAGGTTTGATAGACAACCATTTTTGAAAATGTATCTGAAGGTTTGTATGCTCAGACACAAAATGTATGACCAAGAAGCCGATCAATCTTCCCTCCACCGACCAGTCGCCTTCGTTTGTTTTCTACTCCATCCATTGGCGGAATTGCGGCAATCCCGCAGAGGCCATAATATATTAAAAAGAATTAAATAGGATAAGTTATTGAAACAGTTTCTTAAGCTGGGTATAAAATAATGAATAATAGCTAATTTGATAAATATTTGATTTAGAAAACTATCGCGAGTTATGTTAATAATTATGCTTTAAAATATTTACCGCTTGCGTAATATGTATTTATCGTTAAATATTACGCGAGTCCAAGCCGGTTTTAAAGCATAATTGATAAATATTGTTCAAGGTTTTCTTTGTTCAAAACAGGGTCGGTAACATCAGTAGCCTCAGTCGGACGCGGCTACAACCGCGACCGCTGCGTTACCCTCCTGGTCATCGATGACCAAAACACCGACTGGTCGAAGTATTTCCGCGGCCGCCGTCTTCCAGGAGAATGGGATATACGCGTTGAACAAGCAGAGTTTAGAGTAAGTAACACATTTGGAGTTACAGCTGTATGAAACATGGAATTAAACCCAGTAAACGGCAGCAAGCTCGCCCCGTGTGAAATGGGACCAAATGCAAAATACGTATTTTTAATATTTGGTGTAAGATATGGTAATTGAGTTTTGCATATTATTGGTGCTCATGCTATAAATCATGCTCTACCTCAGAGTAATACAGGCTATGCTTATGTTTAATGTCCTTCCAACAGGATACTTTTTTATACAAGTCTATTTAGTTATATGTCAAACGTGATACAATTCTAAGGTCGATACATAAACTATATGTACAAAAAACACTGAATCTAATAAAAGTATCTTAGTATTAAATATATTGCTGCCATGGTTGAACTGATAGTAATTATCATTCGGCGTTTTCAGATAATTCTATCTATGACTGAGCCAGGTATGATATCAGAAAATATCTATCTCCGAGAACCTTTGACGTGTCACATACGATTATGCCACATAACGAATATTTATCTAAGTATAAGGTTTGTTGAAATATTTGCATTTATGTATTGTAAATAATAATGAAGGCAAATTTGTAATTGAACCAACTGCGCACAATGCCAAGCAATCGAAGCCGTAGCAATTACACGGCCGGTGGCAGATGTCTCAATGCGTAATGAACCATTCCTTCCACGAATAGATTCCACTAGACTAGGCATAAAATAATTATCAGAAACCGTCTTAGAAATTTTAGCGTAATATAATATTTGTATATACCTAAGTATATTATTTCATCATACTTCTAAATTATTATAACCACTATAACATTTTATAAAGGTCAACGACGTGGATTATGTAACAAACTGAAGTGGTACAAACTTGCTTCAATATACAGGACCCACAGCCTTTTGACAACCCTCAGTTTGTTCTACCAGAGGGATATTAATAATTTGATAAGTTTAACACCCCGTACAGTCGTGAAGTCTGTCCGCCCTACATGAAATGTAAATGATACGGCTTTGCAGTTACCGCTTAGCTAATAGTCGTCGGGAGGAGTGATAAAAGTAAAATAGCGTAATATATCGGCCCTTTGGAATAGCTTTGATCTTTTTATTGTCTGTGACGAAAATTTTATGGTATATCATGAATAGGAGCTGACTGTGACTGCGAGTGCCGACGGCGCTAACGTTTCGATGGCTGTTTATCGTAGCGGGACTAAGGTTACTCGGTGCTTTAAGTGAGTATTTATTCATTATTGTAATTTGTAAGTTAGTATTTGATACTTTGCATTATATATACTTTCATCTCTCAAGGCTTAATTTAATTTCTTTGATACTTAACGTTCCTAAAAGCAACCGCTGATATATAATAAATAAATTTAATTAATAAAAGGTTTATGCAGTTCGCGTATTATCTGGTTATGGCAGGCCGTTTCGCTTAGTGCGTATCCTATTTTATATACCTATATTCTGAGCTGCCGGCCCCGGGTTCGATCCCCGGACATATTAAAATATTTTTGTGTATGAACATGCCTGTTTAACCCGTGTCTGGGTGTAAATATATATTAAAGTATCTATATTATAATCTGGTTACCATTAGTAGGTACATGCCCTGCATGGACAGAAGCTTAGATATATCTAATAAAAATTCTATCGTCGTATAGGCCGTGCCGTATTACAAGGTTGAACGCTTGAGTTCGTCTTACGCTCTTCATGGAGTACCACTATGTTAGCATGAAGCATCTCCTAATTTTTAAAAGAACTCGTTATCTTGTTTAGGCCTGACTTCGTGCTGGTGAGACAGAATGTCCGAGACGCGGGGGCCGACTTCCGCGCCTTACTTCTGGGGCTAAAGTTCGGCGGCGTGCCTGCCATCAACAGCTTGAACTCCATCTATCACTTCCAGGTACACTATGCTTAGAACTCACTTACTTACTAACTAATGCTAAGAACATACTCGTACTTTACTGTACTTCAAAAGAATATAAGCTTTCCTTTCTTTTGTGGGTGTAATATTCCAACTTAGGACTTCAGATCAGTAAGTTTTTGTTACCGATCTTAACAGATACATTATGATAGAATACAAGATATAAGTTTGTGATCACACTTGAACCTGGATTGCAGCCCGAGCGGAAGGCGAGTGCAAAACAGAGCCGAATGTCTAATGAGAGATGACCAGTACTCAAGCATTTCACACAAAGTTTTTCAACACATTTCAGAAATGGGACACAATTACCTAGTACCTAATCCTACTACTCCTACTACTCGTACTTATATGGTCAGTTAGTAGATTATATAGATCCAAGTCCAAGGGACCAAGTGAAATTCAAAAGTCAAATAAAATTTCAAAATAATATTTTAGTACAAACTTACAACGAATCAACAATAAAGTTTAATTAGTAGTAGTAAATTGTGATCTACATCCCGTGAGTACCTACTAGTTACTAGTTATAACGTAATAAATTTAATTTAGCGAATCGACTAACAATTATTGAAATTTAATATGCTATGACACTGCAGTAATTGTAAATAGTTTTTGAATTGTTAAACTTATGTAGTGCAGTAATAAGATCTAATCAGAGATGGACATAAATAATTGCCCCGTGCCGGTATCTTGTATCTTAATTGGTTGATACCACTGCAATGGATATTCTGCCATCAACCAATAATGAGTGTACGAAGGGCGCCGTAGCAGTGTACTAGGCGAATGAGACTCGAAAACCAGTGAATGGGGTGGCTAGCGCAGTCCAGTGCCACGCAAAACTTCATAACAAAACTCTGGGTGATACTGTTACTATTATGGGAAGGCGTGCTGGTTACCATGAGAAGAACGACAAGAACGTCTAGTCAAAAATTATGGTCACTGTTAAATATGTAAAAATCATTATTTTGTACGCAGGACCGGCCTTGGGTGTTCGGGCATCTGCTTCAGCTCCAACGTCGTCTCGGAAGGGAGAACTTCCCTCTCATAGAGCAAACCTACTACCACAACCATACTGATATGGTGAGTACTAGCCTTAACGCTTTTACAACTTTACTATTATATTATATACTCCACTTTTTATACTACTAGGCGTCAACAGTTATACTGGCGTACGACGTTGATCGACTCGTATTTTAGCTAATCAGCAATGTGATTCTGTAAGAGCTATCGGTGCATGTTCGACAACATCCGCGAAACAACTACGAGGAACGTTGGAAAAATAACCTTATCAACAAGGGTCATATCTCGTATTTGACATACGGTGAGCTCGTCGACGATTGCGAATAATAGTAATACTCTAGAGAATCGTGCGGCAGGTATTTTGCCGCCGTGATAATAACAGGCGTTGACTGACTATACCCCAAAGAGCGCTACCACGTCTCATATTTGAGACTATTTACACAGAGCACTAATAAAATTAATGTGGTTTTAAAACTTTTATTTTATCCTAAATATCACTATAACATGTTAATTTACAATAATTAACTTACAAATAAATAATACAAAAATAACGCTAAAACTAATTCCGTCTGTAGAGACGAAATAACAATTTTGGACCGTCCGCCAAAGGAGAAATCACAAGAAATGAAATATCAATTCGAACAACACCAGGCGGCTCATTGAATAAAATTTCAATTATTTTTTCCATATCCATACCTTATTGAATTTGTGGAATAATCAAGATCAAAATAAGCAATTATCGGCCTTATAATAAAATATTGTTAGTGGAATATTTGGCTAAGTGTGACACAGCTGCATTGATTTCATTATAGAATGAATTAGTGGTGATTTGATGAGATTGATTCCCATGAGGACGTGATTTAAAAGGTACATTAAATGTTTGTTCGTTTATCAATCAAGTCGTCGTGCTGTTAAAATGCTGTTGTGACTGCAGGCACCGCGTTAGTGCTGGGGCCCTGGAATATAAAATTTACAATGTTATCTTAACCAACCACGTCACATATAACATTTACATGCATGAATCTATAATGCAGAATCGAAACAAAAAGGGCGCTCAATCTTACGTAGAGCCTGTCCAAAAAGACAACCAAGTGTGGCGTTTCGTTGAAATATCATTCTGATTTTTATATGGCAGCCCAATCTGTCCGTTACGCAACTGTGTATGCAAGTGTGAACTTCGAATCGATTGAACTATAAAACAGTAAGTATCCAGCAATTACTATACAGTTTGTTTTGCGACTGTTCCTTGGACGCTTCTCTTTTTATACATACTCTAATAAGATCAATGCACGCCTGTAATTTGAAATCAGCGTATCTTTGCAAAGCGCTATAAATTTTATTTCAACAGAATATGACCTAAAAGGGTTCTAAAATTACAACCACGCACTAAATGTAACTTACGTATGTACAAACATTTCCGTGGAATGAGTAAGCATTGAGGGATTCCGAAGTTAACTTTAAATAAATATAGCTTCCGTAGCTGTTCTCTTACTTTCGAGAGGTGTCATAATTACGGACAAATCCTACAGTAATCTGATTGTTTGTGTTGCTTAGTAATGAGCAAAGTACATCAAAGAGTTTGTGTTTGGATTGCAAACCGCTTTGAGGGTTCAGCGGCCGGAATCCCGTCGTAGGTGTGGAATTTATTTGTTTAGAGAATGAAACCCGCCCTTTGAATAATATTTATTTTTCTGGCTTCGTTGCCAAAGCGTGCCTGCCGGACAATCGAGATATGTGTATCGTTTCTACACTTTACTGCCATTAGACATATACTTTACCAGGTGGATGGATTAACAACAGTTCTGATGGGTACCCCTGATGCGCAATGTCTATTTATTTTATTTTATTATTTACTATTATTATATAGTTGACAAGCATTACTGTGATTATGTTATCATTAATTTTTTTTTATTTTGTTTATAAAGGATATTATTTGTGATTTGTATAACATACATAGTGCAGAATCCGACTGCAGGTTGTTGTTGAAAGCATGTTAGAATATAATTTCTATTTACCTGTAATACAAAGTATTCTATATGTGTGTACTCTAGAACAGCTTTTATGATTATATATCGTATATGTAACCCGCAACTCTAATAGCACTCGAAGAACATCTTACGAGTACTTCGAGAAAAGGAGTATGCTGAAAATCAGCCTTGCATAGACTTAAGTGTCTACGCAGCCATGCGCTGAGCATACCCCTTATTGCCCTATTGTTTCAAATATTAGGTACATTGTTTGTTATTATTGTGTCTTTTGTGGCAGTAAAAAACTTTTCTTTCCTTCTTTCTTTCATTAACCATTAGGCAGAAACATTGAATGCGATAAATACAACTTTATCTAATATCTGACACGTGCAGCGCATCCGTGCAATCCTTATAATTTTACAATGTTCTTGACTGTACGACTAATTTGGTCAGGTACCACAAGTCAGGTAACAGACGACCGACTTGTCCATCTTGTCATTTGATAACATTCACAAAAATAGTTGATAACATTAACAATATAAAAGTGACATGCGGGTATATTGTGTGTTCAAAACGAAATAAATGTTACCTAGTCCATCTGCAGCGTCGTTCGCGGTCATGTAGGCAGATGCCGTGCCTCTCGAAGCATTCGTCGTTGTTCGTCACGCAAGTGTTCGGCGATTTTGTTCGGCGTCGGGTCACATGAACCTAAACATGCAAAACATCATTATATAGCAATTTCCACAAAGAGCCATATTCAAATAATATCTTCATGTATAATATCTTACATCATACATTTATACATAATATCAAGAAGTTCATGATCAAAATTTAATTCATCGATTTGCAACGTGGGGCCCCAAAATGGTGAATTAGCATATAACTTTTACGTAATAAGTAATTATACTAAGTTTTATAGTATGCATAAGTGTACTTGGTATATGTTTTATTCGCTACCTTGATTTCTACGCAATCCCTGAAGTTGTTCGTATGAATTCCATAAAAATAAATTTGTTCAGACCGTTTGTGCATAGTCGTATTCAATTCCAGTATTGATAGATCCTGGGTGGCTTAAGACAACAAAAGTCTTACTACTCTAACGGCCGATCCCAATATCCTAATATAATAATATACCTATCGTCGGTTTACCCTACTAGAGATATTGATTATATATATATATATATATTGACACTGTTTGTAAATGTCGTTACGTCAAATTTCCATCGGTAGTAAGAAAAACTATATATAGATAGATTATTGGGATCCCCCGTAAGTCTCTCCCCTTCCAATCAACTATCTCTTAATCTAAATAGGAATTGAAAATAGTGAGAAAATAACCCTAATATATAATAACTACTAATTAACCATTTATATAATTACCATACAGTAAATGTGGGTTATTTTTGCTACTTTTTTGATATATTTTAGTGATTTGTCAGTACTAACGATGATGGTGAATTTCTTACTGTTTTAATGGTTTTATTTGATAAACATACTCGTAGATATAAGCTAATAAATATGTAGTAGTAATATTTTGCCAAAAAATATACATCTGAATATTTTTGTTTATTTTTTACTTTTGAGCCAAAGTTGAAGTAGTAATAGGGTACTTTGACCAGCACATAGTTTCGATCCAAAAACTCTAACTAATAACTGTATCGAGCCAATCAAAGACTTGTTGAATCATAGATAGTAATACATCATGATTAGATATGAAAAGAAGTTTAATTTTCAGAAAAAACAATACACTGATTATTTTTTCGATATTAACCTAAACCATCTTTTTCGACATTTACGAAAATGTATAAAAATTATAACTCAATAAAGAAATTATTTAGAATAATCATCAGTTATATTCTATATATGAATAGTTTGCGATATTAGAACAAGTATATTTCACAAAAGTCGAACTACAACATTAACTGTCATTGTTAAGAAGAGGTGGGAAGTTTAAACTTTTTTTCTGTTTTGAGCCAAAGTTACCTCGTAGAGCTAATGAAACCCATGTAGTATAGCTTGAAGACATTTCAGCATCCGTTTTCCCGAATACGAAAACGATCTAAATAGGTACGACAGGTGCATAAACGCCCTTACTAAATGTACGTAAAAGTTTCTTAAGCTTGAATTGGCGAAGCAACGTGAATAAAAATCTATCTTGCTGTTTGTAATATTCTGTAGAAATATACTTATTTAATTACAAATATATTTTTTTAATTTTGTACCTAAATTACATCTCATATAACCAATGTATGCCCAAACTTCCAAAGCACTTATTTGAAGATTTAGATTTACCTACGTATCTACTTTTAACACATACAGTAAACACTTTGTAACTTTAAGTGGATAACTTCACACCAAAGTTTATTCACTTAATATTCTGTTCTATGTAGGCAAGGGAACTTTGAATTATTAAGTTCGGTTCTCGTCATTTGTTTTTATATTTACAACGCTAAATTATACAAACTCATTGATTTCATTACAATACCGTCGTAGCCAAGTATTATTCAGCTAGTTTTCTCCAGACTATTCTAAGACTAAGCAAGTCTACCTATTTCTCTACTAGACAATGTCGCCGGGCTGAAATTGCCTTCCAGTTATTTTCACGTTTATTGCAAAATTATGAACGATGTTTCCTTTTAAAAATAATGATAGATAAATCAATTACTTCAAAGAATATTTCAGTCACTATTTGATCATTTTATTCTTTGTATATTGGATTCTTTGTGTACAGGAGAAGTCCTGCAAATCATCAATGCACGTTAATTTGCATTTTCTCTTTGTTCCATTATGTAGTGAAAATTTTGATTCCCACGAGGGTAGTTTTGGCAAGTTATTTATGGAACTAGCTTATAATTGTCTCATTTGGGAGTTGGACATATTTATCATTTTAATTCGCATTAAAAATCATAATATATAATGTACAAGTTTGTAACAACTGTATTGTCCTCTTGGGACCAAAGTTGAATTTCATATTTTATCTACAACGTAATATTTTGAAAGATGACGTCATATATTGTACTGAAATCCTGTCGGAATATTTCGGCGTTTCTGCTGTTTTGTATAATATGTTTTTCACGTAGATAGTTTAAACTATACGTATATAATAAATTACAGTTATAGGAATCGTTTCCATGGGCTTCTTGAGCAAGACTCCCATGTTAATGAATATCAAAGGATATCCACATGTTCTGACTGTAAATAGTAGAGCAATTTTTTTTTTATAAGGAACTGTATAGAATTATATAAACGGCAAACGATGTAACAAGTGTAGGGTAATGCCGTGTAGAAGTTTGTAACTTAAAGCTCTGGGTGGTGGTACTGCAGCTGTAATAGGTATTCGTAGGCTATAACATCAGATGCACGACTTGCTTCTGCGTTCATTTGACTCCACAAAAGCTATAACTTTTTTAAGAAAATTATAGGCCCAACATACCTTGCAAGTGCACCCCTGTTTATAAAGCAGCCTGAAACCCTTCCTTTGGCGAGGAGTAACCTCTCTCCATTTGCTGATGTATGAACACAGATGAATATGCGCCTCTAGGTGAATTATTTGACCTGAAACCATTTATAAAATAACTGTTAAATATAGTTATTGTGATAGCGATCTCTTGATACAAAATATAGTCTGACACATATATCTGCATGGACGAACTACACCACAGCGCTATCTACGTTAAATAAGATTATTTATAGTAAAACTAAAAGCAGTCTAACTTGCTGTTTCACGTTATACCTACTAGCTAACGTGTAAAGTGAGCTTTACACTTTATAAAGCGAAAGTATTGAACATGATTTTGATATTAAAAACAAAGTTTTTCTGTCTTAGTTTGCTTATCAATTCCAGTCTCTACACAAACTATCTGTGTTCAATTCTGAATAAGTTTGCAATTTTTATAACTTACAAGGACATTTAGTTGTTCGAAATATCTAATATTGTGCCTTTTTCGAGGGTACAATGTCTTAATTTATTAATAATATTTTTCAAATGCTTCCTGACACGAATGCTATAACCCAACATTATATTTTTTATTTATATATTTACCCAGAGAAGCAAGTTTCTTTGTATTCCTGTAAGCACAAATATGGAAATAAAATACTATTATTAATAATAATGCTGAAAAACGCTGCGTTTGTTTGTTTTCTCAATGAACTTAATTAACTCAATTAACTTGAGAAAGGCCGTCATTTGGCATAAAAAAAATTTGATTTTTTGGAAGGATGTAAATAATGTTAAATTGTATCAAATGGGGTATTATATAATTGGGTTCTATATTTACATTTGAAAACTGTTTCTATATTTTATTTTTAGGTTTAACAGTGTTTTCTTATATCTAAAATATAAAAAAATATATTTACAGAGTACTTGTTTATTATTGGTAGACTTATATTGGTAATTTCGTGTTTGGCCAAACGAAGAACCAATGTAACTAAAGCCGAGGCGGCGATAACAAGAGCTTACCAAAATCGCAATTTGTGTTTATCGCATGACCATAAACATTGTTTGTTTGTGTAGGCTTCTATGTAAATTATCATTTCTGATTTATAAGTCCATTTTATTTGTTAGCGTGGGCTCAAATTATATGAATAACAAGGTTTTGTTTGTAGATCGTTATTAGGTCTAGCATAAAACTGCCAAACACGATACGAAAACAAATTCAAAGTTCGATGTTACAGGGTTGAAACTTGACTTATTATGAAAAAATATGACAGTATGGAAGACATAACTAATAATTAATAATATAATACATAACTAATCCATAATAATACTACAAATGTGAAAGTACCTCTCACTGCATAGACAAACTGTGTCTATTTTGTCTTTTTATTTCTTGTGTAATAATAATTTTCTTTTCTATTTATTGAATAAATGACTGAATGAATATTCATTAAATTTGATATTTTGTTACTGTTTTCCTGGAGTAGAACATAAATATGTACCTACTACTCATCATCATTATTACCATTTCTATCAGGCGGATGAACCCGCTTGCGGTCACTGCTTGTTTATTAAAATCAATAGTAGGCTAAATTATTGAAAACATTACCTACCTGTAATAACGTAGGTTTCTCTGGGCTGCAGGGTCACTCCACATAGAGAATCCTGAGAAGGTGCCAATAAACGTCCAGATGCCAACGCAACCCTTGCTTTTGGTGTCGCCTGAAATAAGACAATTCAATATAAAAACATTATTGTTTCCAGATACATCAAATTGCGTCATATTGCACCAAATTACGACAATAGGGGTTATAAAAAGTTAAGCGCCTTGATCTGAAACCTTGCGCTCTTTATTGTACTCTAAAAATCTTACGACTGCATTTTAACGAGCCACATACCTACTACCAACTTTCACGACTTGGTCACTCTGATCTGAATTATAAACTACATACTTGCTATATAAAACGCAATATGTCTGTATGTAATTGTATGTAGATAGATCTAGACGTTTAAAAGGCTTGCCATATAAAGGCATCAATCATGTGGAGTGCACGTTTTGGTAGGAACGAGCAATTTCCGTACGTATACATATAATATACCCATATAAAACTACAGATACCTATTTGTAGTTTTGTATAGGTATATACGGACTATGTCTTAGGCAATAGCTTGTCCGTGTGAAATAAGGTTGAGAACTAGTCGAATTGGTATTAGTCGATGGTCAATTCCTTCCAGTTTTCTTCAGCGCCGAAACAAATATACACATACTCTAGCTTGCATTCACAATACAAGAAGGATACTTCTCAAAATATACTTCGCAAATATTTGCAGAAAACAGGAAAAAATATGTGTAGAAATTTCTAAAAACAATCAAACTACGCCACAAAACGTAGTGAAATATGCAGTGGGATGTGTTATTTGTGCTATTAATATTGGATGTTTATATTGCACAACTGTCCTTTGGATGGCAAGCTTAATGGAACAAGTGCTATAAGTGACATGTACCATTCTTTATCACTTTTTACTCCGTAAGGGGATGCAGTTAAGAAATTATCTCTCGGATGCAAATCCGAGAGACACGAGGAAACCAGATTTACTAGGTTGTAGGTATTTTGTGCAAGATCTTGGTTGGAACCACAGCAGTACCAGATGTTCAACTTCGAAGCAATGGTGCCGCAAGCGTTAGTCTATTAGGGTGTTAAGAGTATTGCATCAAGTAAAATTTCTGAATGAAACTCAGCGAAGCGAAGTAATGTGCCTGAAAATATCATGAACAAGCGTAGTGCTTACCACTAAGACTTGCTTGAATTGTTATGATATGATAGCATAAAAATATTTTTTGTAATTTGTTTTCATCCTATCCACAAAGCTCCATACACCTAGTGTAAACTCTACTGCTGTGTAGGCATAGCATCCAGAGTGTAGATGGTAGGTATAAATGCATAGATTGCGGGAGTAATTATGAATTATATACATATGGGCTCTATTTAACTACTACTATAATTTTACTAGGTACTCACCTTGAACGTATTTCGAATTTTAATTTTGTAGGCGTTGTAAAAATCTTTCCCTTGGAACGTTTTCTGTACTCTGCCAACGATTACTGAAAACAAAAGAATAGTAAAACATCTGTACCTACGAGTACATTGTATTAATGTATTAAAGACAAAATTACAGATTATTAAACCAATAGCATAATAAATGTATCACCTATCTAAATTTAGGTAAGTAAGTAAATATAAAACCACATTTGTTTTTTCATGACTACAGAATTAAATAAATAATTAAATACTAGCATATTGGCCACTTTCTCCTACTATGGCGCTTATAGATTAGTTTCTATTTATACTTTTAATATTCTGTAATTTTTTTAATGGAAGGAATGGAATAATTGTATAAATCATTTTCACAGTAATATTAAATACTAATATGCCCAGTATGATCCTCCTATAGTGGAGTTCTTAAGAAATAGTAACTAAAGCAAATTTAAACAAAAAAATACATAGGAATGTAGGACAACCAAATACGCAAAGATTTAATATATTATTTAATAAATTAAATAATAAAATTGTGAATAACAAGTCCCTTACCGAAATCGCTATTGCAGTAGTGTGTTTGAGGGTGCTCCAGTGCGCACGAGCAGGCAACGGCGACTCGACAGCTCGCCGCCACCAGCACCAACGCCAACCACCTCGTCAGCATGCTATAATCTGGAACAACCATAAATCAACTATTACAATACGGTATCTATTTATATGATTTTTAAAGTACTAACACCTGCTTAGCGATTGATTAGGGACAAAAAATCACATCCTCGGAGAGATTCGAACCTTCCGACAATCCGCGTCAGACGCGAGGACCATGCTAGGCCACCGGCTTACCGTCCGAGCATCGAACTATAGCTCTCTATATGATTTTGACCGCCGTATGCGGATGGAGCGACATCTATTGAACAGTTTCACTGAAAAGACGCAGGCGCCAATCCCGTCCGACGATGTGATTTTTTGTCTCAAAAAATTGCAGAGTAGGTAAATTTGTCTAAAATATAAAACGATCTAATTTTATTTTCTATTTTATATAAATATTTTTTCATTAACTTTAGAAGCTTGCTTTTCAATACCATCATAACTGATGTTATTCGATGAGTTCCTACGTGTCAATGGTACACATTCCTAAACTATACTATTAATTTACTGCCCTTTCACTCTTGGCTTGAAAGCTCTCAAGTTTTCCCTTCGAGAAAATAAGACTTACGCGAGCAGTCCCACTCCTGGTTTTTTTCTTGATTTTCTCTTGAAATTCCGCAATAGCAAGGGAGTTTACATAATTGAGTACATATTTTCTAATGTTTCAAACTAAGGATATTCTTGTTTGTTTTTACTATCAGTTTTGTCGAGCTTACATTAATTCATGATGTTTGGTCACTGTAATCATAATCGTGTAAGTAAGCACACTATTTTAAAATCTAGAGTTAACGTGTTACCATTTGTTTCTTACGAGTATGATTTACATACAGATGGCAAAGAAATGTTTGTAAATAATAAATTTCTGTAAACGTCGGTCTATAAAAATATTCGGACATTATTTAACGCTTTCGTATTTTATATAGCATATAGATAAATAAGTACTTTACTGTGTAAACATTGGCCTGAGTGAAAACTAGCTATAAATATAAAACTCTTTGAGTAAAACTCGTTCGTTTCATTATAATAAAGATACGTTACTGCTATGTCGAGTTACTTGAAGAATTAAAGCATAAATGTAGTTACGTAAAGGTTGAAATGTGACATGAACTGAGGTACGACTATCATCATACATCATCTACTGTCAATTATTGTACAATACTTAAGGCTTCTAGATATCATTTAAACCAATGCGTCGAACTGCACCTTTGAAAACTTGACTACAAGCAATATTACTCGTACTTTACAGCTCAATAGGGCTTCGTAATAATAATTGATACTTTATTGCTAAAATTAATTTAATATTTAAAGATCTAATTGTACAGTAATTTTAACTTAAATTTGAATGATAATCACATAAATTATCATGTTATTTGATAATCGCAAATAAAGGAATGTTTGCATTTCTCTCTAACATATAATGCAAACAAGTGCGTGTTTTAAGATATTTAATGTTGTCTCTCTGCTGGCGCAGTGCTATAGCGTGCCTGTGCCGCCGGCAAATAATACAAAAATACAAATCTGTCCTCTTTATAATATAAGTATAGATAAACAATGTTTTTCTTGGTATTTTGTGAATTAATATTAAAACTATTTTAATTAAAAAAAAGTAACTGCTGACCTGAGTTAAAATTCAAATCAATCAAAAAGGATTACAAGATGGCTGACCGATTTTAAATTCTAATTCACTTATTTGCATGAATATAGGTTTACAAACAGAGATCTTAAGATTATTATACAGTCCACTATATTATTTCTTATTGGCTGTGCAAAAATTTATATTATTAAAAATAATGATTCGTAGAACTAAATACCATGGTAGTGAACAAAAAATAGTATAAGTACATATATATTAACATTATTAAATTTACATATTATTAATTACAAAATTCAAAAACATTAAAAAAAAAAAACCAAATGTATGTCAATGTATTCAAAAACATTAAAAAAAAAACCAAAGATCTTGTAATATAACATTAAACAATGGCCATGAATGCAATAAATTTATCTTTATCTAATGCTGCCTGAGGTTCTAACGAAACTGACAAAGCCTTATCATCGCAATACAAGTTAATAAACACGAAATTGCGTACTTTAAATCAATTAAGTTCGCTACTAAAGCCATCAATTTCTCCAGCAGACGGCTCCCCGAGCCGAGTACAAGCTACGCGTAATTTATCAGCTTAACCACCTCTGGGAGACCACAAGATGGCGTTTCTGACCTACATTATAACTTTATAACCAACCGTGTTTTCTTTCCAATCATACTTTGTTGTTCCTTAACACTCAGCAACCGAGGGATTAAATAATAAAGCATACTTTTTATTCGTGTCCATTTGTTTTTCTTGTGTAAGAACAAAACAACCGCGGAGAGTCATGAAAGAGTTTTTATTTATACATTGTATAGGAAATCTTACGTGTCATTCTGTCAACCGAAACGTAAAAAGATACTGCTAGCTATTTGTTTGTTAGGCGTCGGCGTTAATCCGATTTACTCGTTTAGTCTCACGACTCGATTGTATCCTTTTAATGCGAGAATGTTTGGGAATTAAAATAGGATGTCGTCGAGTATGCTGGTGATGAGGATTACATCGAAGGATTAGAGATAGTATCTTATGATCGTAACATTTCAAAAGTATTATAAATACCACCCACAACTTTTGTATTCTTCCATTAAAAGTTCATCTCCAAAGCAAGATACTAAAAACATACGTATATAAGTTAGACTTTATCTTACTCTACCAAGTTCCTACCACATATTTTTCACCGTTTATTTTCACATCATAATAATATTTTCCAAAAAGAGTCATTACAAATAAACCAAAGTACAATATAGTCTTAATAAGACATTCAACTCGCTAAGCAACATTTAAAATATGATTTGCATAATAATAAGCTTTAGTTAGCAAACAATAACCAAGTCAGGATCGGAGAGTGTAGGAGGAATACGAGATAGGAGAGCACGAAAATGTATACATTTGTTTTATTAATATTACTTAAAATCTCAGTGAATCATATATAAAAGCACTGGTTATACTTGTACTATATCTACTTCTTATGTTAAGTCCATATTATGTAAATAATAGCAATATATTGCATGATAACATACATTTTAAATTACGATGCATAATAAATAAATAATAATAATAATAATAAACATAATAATGACTCTGTCTGGATAGGTAAAAAGTGGCCAAGTCTCGCTCCGAGTATTCCACATTACCATACATACGTTTATGCAGTGCATTTACTAAAATTTGTACCTATGTTATTGAATGTTTCGTGATCTTGCACATTTTAATGTTTCATTATAGAATTTGTACAAATAAAACTTTATCAAACTTAACCCCCTTAGGATCCTCCATGTTACAGGAGGTATGGCTCACACTTAGATGTATTGTTTTATTAAATAAACAAATAAACCATTATAACATCCAAAACCCGAGACCTAACATTTGTGCACATCACGCAAACCGGTCAGGGTTCGAACCTGGGCTCTCGCTTAGAAGGCAGGGTCACTACCAACTAAGCTATTGGTACTTTCATTGTAATTATACCAATTATGACGCTTAATGTATGACCGCGTTCCTTGTTCGAACACCCACCATTGTTTTACATATTGTTTTTATTTGTTAGAATATGCACCATAACACATACTTTGTAAACATTTCAACCAGCTATCTATTACCGTTCAAAAACAGCTCTTTAACGATGGGACAGACAGACGGACAGCGTAAGCTTAGCAATTAGCAATTAGTTTCTGGCAAGGACCGGAGGAGAAGACTCACTTTGATGAGATTATATTTAATTAAATATGAGATTAAATAAATTATTTCTCTGAAAATTACCTAAGTAGATAAGGTATTTCGGCAATCTAATAAATTTTATTTATGAGTGTTTTTCAAATGTCAAAAAAATAATTAGTAACAAATACACTTAATTTGTAGTTTATGAAGTTAATATCATTCAAATTTGAGTTATTACGTTCTATTTAATGTCTAAGCATATAAAACTACCTCTTATTATGTAGATTGTATGTAATTGGATACGTAAAATGATATCATCGCAGTTCTGGCTTTATAGAATTATTGTTTTGCTCAGATTGTTCATTATCAGATTCTGACTGCTATAGTGACTTCATGGTCCATTGCAGTCCACATTCAACGGAATGTATATATACATGCCGCTAGTTTTAAAACAATAATATAGTATTCATAAATTTAATTAATTTTAGTTGACACACTTTATGACATAATATTATTTTAGGAAGTTTCGATAAAATCTAGGTGACATACTTATTTTTTTTCAACAAACTGCGTCTTTGCTTGAAATCACTGACCAAAGTTCGATACGTACGATAAATAACATGTATATTCGACAGTATAATATATTGGACTAACAAACAAATAAATATAAATCAGATGAGTTTAAATAAGCCGAATAAAGAGCTTTCAGTAAACTCTTAAATACTCAGCTACTAATTATGTTTTAGGGTTTGTTCATACTTAGTATCACAACCGTGCCATATGCATATAAAAGTTATTATGCGGAACTTTAGTGAAGAGAACATTATTTACAATAAAAATGACTTACTAAATCCGTATTCGCTAGTAACATAGCACACTCCACTCGGCACAGCAACGTCCTTTCAAGTACGATGCTTCATGCATCCCGCGCCTTTTTTATCCGATGCATGAGTGCATAAAGAATTGCTGGCGCCGCCGCGCCGTTACAGCTTACAACTAGAGGTTTTCGGATAAAAACCACGATGCGGAAATTTTATGAGTGCATTCCCATAGTACCGACCTCGGTGTAGAACACAACACGACGCGATCACAAAGGCTCGTTCGTCAGGGTTCGTCGGAAAAATTGAAGCTCATAATACTTTTATACTGTATTTAGGGTGATTTGAATGCATGTTAGTATACGGTGAGCACGTTCTATATTACAATAAAATTGTTATTTTACAAGCCGTGATAAAATAAAACTGAGTTCAGTTTGATTGATTTTATTTTACTTCTGTAAACGTAATGTTCTGTAAAACTTTCAATATCAAAATGTTTTTTAGTCTTACTATTATTATTTCATCAAAAATATATTTCTAATAATAATTAACTTATTCATTCGACAGTAATATGCTCAGACATATCATGTACCAATTAACGTAAACACTGTTACATTTTTGGCGCTAGATATTGTGGTAGAATACCCTGTGTTCACAATATTTATGTCTACTCTAGAATATAAAAATTATATAATTGCTAACTATTGTGATCAGTAATAAATAACATTAAAGTTTGAAACAGTTTAAAGTGTGTTTTTATATTCAAATAATATTAAAATATCACTATATTAAAAATGTAAATATACGCGCTTAGTTTTAATGCACGGCAATTAGTTAGGTGCGCAACAAATAAACGTTAATAATTGTGTTTGAATTGATGATGTCATGAGTTACAAATTATGATATCATGATTCCCTCTGCACGTACCTACCTGGTGATTAGAACACTGTGTACCTACTAACTAAAAAGCTTTTTAGTTGACACCCAAAGTTAACAAGTGCAAAAACTCTGAGCTGACGAGTCATACAACGATCGTGTTTTGTTAAATAGAACAGAGTACCGAGTAGGTAGGTATTAGATGAATACAAGCCTAATTGAAACACGTCCCAAATATGTCTGACAGGACTTTTTTAACTGTTTACCACAATGGTCACGTTCTGGTAAGGATTTCAACCGAAATGTGTTAAATAAAACAGTTTTTGTCGGCATCTATTAAATTATTTCAGTAGTGAATAGAATACGAAATGCTGTCCATCAAATTATACAAATCCTATGATAATATACAACTTTGCCTTAATTTTAAGAACATTATACTTAACACGAAATGACTATAAAATGATATTAGTTATTGTTTATACATGCTAACTTTTTTAATATGAGAGAAGGAAACCACTCACGTAAACAAGTACGATCTTTTCTCTCTCTCTATATAGTTAAAAAAGATCGAACTTAAAAAAGACCACCGGATGTGGTCGAAACTGTTTTCAACCACATCCATCTTTTTCAAGGAGAGTGCAGAACGCTCGCTTATACGTGAGTGATTCCCGTTTTCCATACTAAAAAGTGTATAAACCACATTAGTTTTCAAAATAAAGTATGCTCACTGTTACCTAAGTAGTTATCTATTTTTTTACTTCCCAAATACTTACCTGCCATGATTTAATATATTTCTAGAGCTGGTGTCTACGAATCTACTGGGCCGAATCCTCTGTAGTTTGTATGTTTGTTCGACGATAAATTGAGAACGGTTGGTCGGATCTTTATAAAATTTTACATGAATGTAGTTCTTGTCAAAAGAATGTTTAAGTCTATTTTTAATTGAAGAGTGGCTATATATGACTAAAGCATGAACATCGAACCAATTCACGTTTAAATAACGTACATATATACGCGCGTGCGCTACAATGCGCCTCCTACGAGAAGCACCTAACCCATAAATAAGCAAACAAAAATGATTTAGTACTGTATGATTTTTAAAGCGAAAATGCTTAGCAACAAACTTTACAATTTCAAAGAGCTTACTAAGAGCTAGAGAGATAAATTCGATCCCCGAATCTCTTGGCTCGGGGGCATCTGAGCTGTCATGGCATCTGGCAAGGTTAGTCAGAAGTCGTTCGGATCTTGTCCAAGAATATTTTTTCTTTCAATAATTGCAAAAGTAAATTACTTTACTTAATAAAAAATAACAAAAAAAACAAGCCATTTATAAAATTCCTCGTATATTATTATCATAGTAATATTGTATCATATTTTATGAACTTTCGTTGAATAGTGTTATAAGTAACTTTCAAGCAATATTTTCCCGTGTATTATATTTTAAAAAACATGCTTTGTACTCAAGAGATACGATGAGCACATATAATTTTCGCAACCACAACCTTTACCTGTAGATTTGAGTACAAAAATTGTTTAGCGCATTGGCGATGATAAAAGCCTTAAAGAATAAGGAAGGATAGATAATCTTTCCTAATTCATTGTTTAGATACCTAGGTACGTTGTGTGAAGACGGCATCTCTTATTGACCATTCGTACAATGCGTGTCATAAAAATAGATTCAAAGCTTAGACTTCTAACAAATTATGTAGCTAAGTTCAGGTACCCTCAACATTCTGTGGTTTTAGTTCAAGGCGTAGACGAGAATTGCGGTTTGCCATGTTATAGAGTATTAAGCAAATAAGTTTCCGTTGGTGGTCGCGAGCTAAACTTAAGATTTAACTCGAAATATATTCAAACTAAGGTTTGTCACACTAATGTTTGAATATATTCAATTAACATTGTGTACCTATGTACTTACAATGATTAAGTAAGAGTTGGAAAAAGATATTGTCAATAACATAATAATTAATAACAATAAACATATAGATACAATGAGTTATTTATTATCAAGAAATTACTATCATATGATGAACCCAGTTGATATTGAACGCTTAGAAACTTGGTTCGAATTAAGGGAAACACGATGTAAATCTTTTTTGAGGTTGTTAAAGATACTACTTATATTACATATACTAGTAATAGCTAATGCCCTCGACTTTGTATGCTTAGAGAAAGGTTGTTGCAATCCTTCGAGAGCTACCAGTGAAATCAACATACAAATTAGCTTATGTGTTTTTTTTAGTATAAGCTATTATCTATCTTAAATTTCATATAAATGTGTTGAGTTCAACACATTTATATGGAATTCAGCATGAAGAATAAACAAACATACACACTGACTCACTCGCTCATTAACTTTTACATTTGTAAGTGTAATTACTATGAAGTAAACGTAATTTTTGCACTGATACATCTCATAATCGAGTGCATGTATACTATTGTGTACCAACAATTTTGTTGTGTACTATGTGACATGCCCGTATGCTACCTCTATGCTAGTTGTTGCTAT
The DNA here is from genome assembly GCA_917880725.1 of Selenia dentaria. NCBI lineage: Eukaryota > Metazoa > Arthropoda > Insecta > Lepidoptera > Geometridae > Selenia > Selenia dentaria. The sequence goes on along the minus strand of OU862884.1, from coordinate 21,001,537 downwards.
CACAAAGACTATGTATAAAACAAGCATTGTTAAGTTGCGTAAGTGTCCCATCATCAATCTTCTATCATTAGTCTCCAGTTACCATCTAACGGCACAGACCGCTGACACTGTCAATCCGTCAGAAAAACATACGAACCACATAAATCCAACTGTCATCCTTCCCCGGCTCGTGACACATCAATTATTACAGTAAACATGTCAATCAATCTCTACACGAGGTATATATTCGTCAATATTTTGTTACCTGCTGTTAGTCGTGATCATATTTATTTATATCTAATCTGCTATCTACGTAACTACTTGGCTTACATAGAAACTATAATCTATGTTTAATAATTGTATAATACATCGTTGAGCAAGTTTTAAGTATTTTTACTATTTCCTGTAACGTATTTCATACCAGAAATTGTTTTAAATAGACATACACATTCATTAAATACACATTCACTTTTTTGTATTGAAATTCTCGTGAGTTTGACACATATAAACCGGCAAAACACTCAGGTTAGGGATCGAATACGTCGACCCGGCTTTCGATCCCTAACGTGAGTGTTTTGCCGGTTAACACAGACATACAGAATAATAATCACAGGGTGCTTACGTTAGCATAAAAATGTGCCATTCCAGCTGACTGGCTGGCAGCTAAATTGTGTAAAGACCCTCTACAATCGCCCGTCCATCCGACTGGTCAATAATTCCCGAAAATTCCAGAGACGCCAGTTATACGTCTTTTTAAAACAATGTTGCTTTGTTTGACTTTTTCTGTGACTTGGAAATATTGAAATAACATTGGAAGAGATCTTTTTAAGTTTTCATAATTTAGTTATCGTTAGCAATAATGAATGTTTGTTTTTCTGAGCATCATCGTTTTTATTATAAAGCAAAGCTGTTTTTCTACCGACTTCCAAAAAGAAGGAGGTACTCAATTCGACTGCTTTTTTAATGTTTGTTACCTCATAACTTTCGATAGGGTAAACCGATTCTCAAAATTCTTTTTTTGATTGAAAGCTGGTGCTTTCCGTGTGGTCCCATTAAATCTCATCAAATTCAATTCCAATTACATCAAATTCGGTTCAGTAGTTTGAGTTACACTCCAATAACTGAATAGAATGGAAGTCGGTTTTAAAATTTTGAAATTGTACTTGTAGAAGTTAATAGTTAATATCAGTATTCTACAGCTCATGTGAGGGTTGTTTGAAATGTACCTACTTATTATTAGTTAGCTGAAATATAGTGTCCCAATCGATGAACCAGAGAGATAACATCCAATTTATATCTAATAGCAATCTATTATGATGGTACGTCGGTACAGTCACGAGCACTAACAAGTACACGTTTCCAAAGTTTCAAATTGATGTGATATGATTTCTTTTATTATTACTATTATTTTTATTCAAACAATTTCACGGGTTTCACCCGGTCCTTTACAAAGGCATAAGTGGGGCTGTAGCCAACACTTAGAGGCCTGTTTGGTATAAATATACAATGTAGTATAAAAACAGAAATATTTTGGATGGATGGTTACATGGAGTATCTATTACAAAAGTAAGTAAAATGGCATGGCTATTAATATGTTCTTATTAGCGATACGGGAGATAGTGGGCTATGGGCAAGACTACGGCACCTGCCAATTTCAGTCTCATTTTAAAATATTTAGGCAGGTGGTGACTTGCCACCCACTAAACGGTCCCCCCATAAGGCTAAGCTTTTTGTTACTTGCTCTTGCGTCTCCACCCCCAGACGGCCAATTAAGGCAAACCAGGGTTCAAGGGTCTCATTTAGCCCCAGGGAGAATCAGGGTCTGCGGTGTCGCCTCTCACCGACGGCTCGCACAAAGCCGCCCCTGCGGTATTATTATTAGTATTTCGTCAGAATTCAATGTTTACTTGTTTATAAATTTTATTTAGTGCACTTGTTTCTGCAAAACAATATTGGTTAACGTTTAATTGTTAGTGCTCGTGACTGTACTGAGATATATACATCTTTCAACTTGGTAATAGTAATAATGCGTCATAAAAAACGGAGTAAGAATATAAATTTTTAAGAAGCTGCACTTTATGTCATCGCCTTGAGAAGTGGATCCATTATGCTTAATATTTATTTCGGATTCTGCAAGATAAATGGAGAAAAGGTCTACCGTTGAAACATTAACGTCGGCATAATGAAGTTTTAAATCTGTCTGTATCGTAAGTGTTGACAGTAACATAAACGGTAATTTGTACATTTCAGTTTCACTGGCAGCCTATATTTTTTTGTACTTAACCTGCAATATACGTATCAGGATGGCAACAAAATTGATTTAAAATTACTTGCAATTGGATCGAAGTCATAAGTATACACTTTGAGTAAGTATATACCGTTGTCCAATGTCGACAATAAAATACCTATTAAACGATAGAAGAAGTTAGTTCAATGCCATGCTTCGAGACTAGGTGCAAACAAATAACTCTATGTCTATATAAATAAAATATATATAACTTATGTACATTATGTTCACCTATACACCCTTGAAGGGGTCGGTAGAGATGTATAAAATTTATCATTTCGCCAGTTCAATAATCGATTTGTACACAGAATATGAAAAGGACATAAACGTATATATTCAACTAATTACATATACTAATATCATGAACTGAGAGCTGAGTCTATTGCCATCCACTCTCTTAGTCAGATTTCAATCTCATTCTTTAGCCGGAAACTGCACGAATAAAACATGTATTATAATTAGTATTTCATATTCGTGAAAAGACTATTTATCAAGAACGCTTCTGAAAGCGTTATAAAAGGCTCAGAGAATGTAAAAAGTTTGAAAGCTATCTTACGACATCCCACACACGAACATAAACTGGAATCTGGCTTGTATGATCATTCAGCTCAGCCTCAAATAAATGAAAGATAATTCTATTGAGCATGTAATCCAACACTGCCGCTGTAAACGTGTTATTTAAAGTTACTAAAACTCTGTCAAAAAGGTTATTATAAAATATCGGATTACTTGGAGGATAAAACAGCTTGGTACTGATCACTCCAGGATCTACCTACTCGTGTATTACGATGTCAAAGTGTAGCGTGTTGCTTAAAGCTTGCCCTACTGATACCATTATTATGGTCTCTTAACTCTTTTATAAAACAACGCACTGGAGCTAAAAATAAACGAACATTTGTTAAATACTTTAATGCCCGTTTTCACCAACATTTTAACACCTAAGCTTATTTAAGTGTCATTTTTACTGCTGAGTGTTACCTAAAATGTTGGTGAAAACGGGCATTAGTAATTTGCGATAAAAAAATGTCGAACGACAAGCCCGCTGAGTTTCTTGTCGGATCTTCTCAGATGTGGTCGCGTTCCGATCCGGTTGTAGATTTAAGAAATATACGTAAATGAACATTTGTAAGTGCCCCCGTAGGCCTAATGTCTATACCAGAATAAAAGATTTGATTTGACTGCGAATTAAGCCAATAATTCAAGCTACGTGTAATTTGATAGAATAATACTCCTTTATAACAAAGTAAGTATGTATCTATCGTCTATTACAAACAAATTAATACGTATCTTGATATCTAGATAGGATCAAGTGCCACTTACATACGATGCCCTTCAGATAACACTATAAAACTAGATGTTATGGAAATGTAGCTATTAATATAATTATATTAACTGTCATCATGAAGTATGTTACATATTATAATAACTGTGGGTAATAATAGCTTGATGGTGGTCAGTGGTGAGGTAATTTTTAAATATTCACGTTAATAAACTTGTATATTATATTAAAAATAAACAGTGACATTTATCTAAAGCACCTATTCTAGTAATTTTCGATCGAGTTTTATTCCACGAGTAGAAAAAGAGGGTAGACAGATATGAGAGTGATTTCATTCACCCGCATTCTTCACTAGTTCCACGATTAAGGCACTTGTCTTGTTCAGTGACGATGTGTCAGGAATAAAGTAACAATACCAAAAGTAAAGAAACCAGAGTTATTGTTCATAAAATAACTCTGGCTTCTGTCAAGTTTAACTTTTGTCTTTGGATAAGTACTTAGTAGCTTTTTTTTTGCCTCAGCTTGCTTAGAGGTTATTGGCTTCTTTACTTGTAAACTAATAGTTTGGCCCCCTACCTACTTACAAACGTTAAAATTACGTTATGTGTGAGCATACTGTTCAAGAACATAATTATATTGACAAACAACTACTTAATAATCTCAATCACATTAGAATTGATTTGGCATATGTTTCTTTATTTTAAGGTATGTAAATCTAAAAATCCGACAGAAAATTCATCAAATTCGAGCAAATTTTGTACTTTTGATACTTTAAGATTATATACATATAGTGTTTATAAGATTAATTTATAAATAATTGTTCCAAAAGATTTTTTTTATAAAAGGTAACAATGATATCGAGGGCTTCAAGCCAAAGGGGCGTATGAAAAAAATATGTGTTTTTTTTTATAGTGTCAATCTTTTCAAAATGTATTAATATACAACCTCTATTTTTTTTTAAATTATTGGTGTATTACTTTAAAAGAGATCAAGTAAATACATTTAGACATATGACTGAAAGTCAGTTATTATTTTCATAACAGAAAGGCGTACAGTGGCCGTAACCACGCTTGACGAGTTGTGTATCGTACCATAAAGACGTATGTTCATACAACGACCAATTTTCATATAACCTACCGATATTATGTTGCACCATATAGACTTAAGTGCATACGACTATAACATTTTTATTTAATCACCAGTAAAGTGTCATGCCAAATAGACGTATACGCATACGACTGTCGAATTTTATTTAATTACGAGTAAAAATATCATGCCAAACGGACGTATGCGCATACGACCTTGATTATGTGCCGGGAGCGCGCGCTTCTCCCGCGCAGTGTGCAATAGTCAGCCGTATGGAGTGGACGGGCAGAATATTGTTTAATCGTTATTTATTGCAACGTAAACTACAATGAATCGCACTAAACATATTCTTCGTTTAGCACTAAACGGTAAGCATATTAAATACGGTATTACTTATACATAATTATTACCTATTATTATCATAACAAGTAGGTATTGCTATTGTGATTGTTGAATATTTTGTGTTAGGTTAGGAACTTAAGTAAATTTTTACCCAATCGTTTGTGTAGCTTGGACAAACAGACAAACGTTTCATCTATACTATTTTCATCTTCAGTTGAACAATAGAGCTTACTATATGGCTGCTTTATCCTTAGTGATAAATTAATGACTAACAGACAAGTTATAGCCGAAACCACTGAACCTACAAATACGTTTGTATTTGTAGGTACAATATACTTTAGATACAAATGAAAAAAATATATTTTATATAATATATTATTTTATTGTATATAATATATTATATATACATATAAAAAAAACATATAAACTTAAAATTTTGAATATGTATTCTTTGAGTGATTTTGAAAAATCATTCTTAATGATTTTTGATTTCACTTCTTATACGTGTGTGAAGCGGATACCCGCTAGTTAAATTAAAATAAAGAGCTAGGGGTATAGTTGTTTAAAAAATTGTGTTTATATTACGTCGAACTATTAATGATAATTTGTTTAACTAAATACTCGTGTAAGTAACTTTTTTCTATACGAGAATTACATGAGTGTTTATATAGTGTAGGTGTAGGTACTAGTAGTGTCGTGCGATTCGGTGTTTATGTAATATAGGTGTAGTTATTTGCTTGATAAATTTAGGGAACTTGTAATGAAATAATGAATTATTTCACATTACCATGTTTGTTTAGGATCTCAATTAAATAATGAAGATTCGCCGTTGTTAGTTGAAGAGCATTCAGAGCATTCGTCACGTACGGCATCACCAATAACTGATGTACGCAGAAATTCGCTACTTGCAGCTGAACAACGAGTGGTAGTAGCCGAAATGGAAAATGCAGGGTTTACTGGTGAAGACAATAACGATATACCAATATATTCAAATAAATCACCATTGTCAGTATTTACAACAAATATGGATTTCGAAATGCATGAATCAAATGTTCCATCGATAGAAAAACTACTTACACCGCTATTTACTCCTATAGCATCTATACAGTCACTGAGAAGTCCAAGTATTATAGAAACTCCTGAAAATACAACAAACGTGAATCTGAATAAATCTAAACAGACGTTCATTGATGACAGTGATGACTCTGTAGCAGACCCTAATTACGAACCTGAAGTCGACGAAAATCGATTCCCACTTATGTCACCCATTGCGTCATCATCTTTTGTTCAAATTAATCCAACACTCAGCAGTAGCAACTCACAACAACTAGAAGAGTTGTCCAGAATTGAAAGCGACATTAATTCTAAAGAATTGAAAAGATTAAAAAGAAAAATACCCGAAAATTGGAAGAAAAACATAAGGATAAAGAAAAGAAACAGTGGGGAAACATACAAGTCAACCCAAGGGAAAAACGTACCGGCAAAAAAGTGTAGCAATGAAAATTGTAAGTGTCAACGAGCTTGTCACACAATAATTGATGATAATACAAGACTAGATCTTCATTTGTCGTTTTGGCGTTTGGGTAATCTTGAAAGGCAAAGTGATTTTATAGTCTCCAACGTGTCTTCAACTGAAGCAACGGGCTCACGAGTGATCAATTCGAGAAGGAAATTTACATTAAATTACAGTTTCAAGGTTAATTCGGAGACAATAAATGTGTGTAAACCTTTTTTTCTACGGACACTGGATATCAGCGACAAGATGGTCCGTACTGCTTTGACAAAAGCACGCCGAGGAGTGGGTAATATTCCATCCCCTGATAAAAGAGGTCATCACACACCATCAAACAAATTAGCCAATGGCGACATAAAGTTCGCCAATGATCACATAGATTCATTTCCAAAAGTGCCTTCTCATTGGTGCCGTAAAGATACAAAGAAAATTTACTTAGAAACAACTCTTAACAAAGAAAAAATGTACGATTTATATAAGCAGCAATGTCTGGAGAACAATAAGAATCCAATTGGCAAGACTTCCCATAAAGAAATTATTTTAGAGAAGAATATATTTTTCTCTAAAATAAGTTCTTTTAAGGTTTTCATAAACCAAGAAAAGACCAGTGTTGGTGTAACAAATATGAGCAATTAACTGAAGACGAACAGAAGGAGAAACAAAACAAGAAGAATACGAAGAGCATGTTACCAGAAAGTACTATGCACAGGAAGAAAAAAAATGTGATAAAATGAAAGCAATAGTCGATAGTCGCTTGCAGATTTGTACTTTTGACTTTGAAGCAGTGTTATATTGTCCTTTGGTTTTAGGAAAGCCAGTATTTTATAAACGAAAATTAGGTAGCATGAATTTCACAATTCACAATGCAGTGACTAAACAAGGTTATTGTTATTTTTGGCCGGAATATGAAGGAAACAGCGGATCAAATGAGGTATCAACATGTTTCTATAACTACATCACAAATCTCTCCGACGTTGACCACCTTGTTTTATATTCTGATTGCTGTCCAGGACAGAATAGAAACTCTGTGCTTTTAGCAATGCTCAATCACGTAATTACATCGCCTGACAATGATATTAGAGTTATTGACTATAAGTTTCTTGAACCAGGTCACACCTATATGGAGTGCGACAACATGCACTCGACAATCGAAAGAGCATCTGAGTATGCCAAAATCTACACCCCTGATGACTGGCAAAATGTCATAAGACTAGCCCGTAAAGATAATCCATATTGTGTTCAAGTTATGACACACACAGATTTTTTAGACTTCAAAACACTGCGAAGTACTATTATTCCTGATAAAATAAAAGCCACAGACGGAACTGTTTTGCAATGGAATAACGTGAGGTGGTTACGATTGAACAAAGACCTTCCCAATTCGCTGTTTTTCAAATTCGAATACTGGGAAGAATTCAAAGAGGTAAAGTTAAGAGATAGGGTAACAAGATCGGATCGCCATTCACGTCTTGCAAAATTATATTCTCAACAAATAGCGCTAAAACAAGTAAAACATAGAGATCTGATGGCAATGTGTCAGGATGGGACGATACCCAAGTACCATCATTACTTCTTCGAAAATCTGCCGGTGGTTTCAGGATCGTTGCCTCATCAAGATGATGACGAATTGGAACTATCTGCAACAAGAACTTCCTATTTAAGACGGCGGTCAGGAAAAAATAACTAACAAGTGTATTTGATACTTATACTTATATTAATTATTTTAATATACTTAAATTTACATACTTCAATTACTTTAAAAAAACAGATATACAGCAGAGTTAGAGCTTAATTGACTCATTTGTTTTTTGTACTTTAAATTTTATTCCAGAAGCACTGATTGATTGATTTGTTATGTCTTTATTCAATTTTTATTTTATTCCAGTAAGAAATTACTTACTAGTAAACTACTATTGTTATAAGATTACCGTTTGTTATCTAACTATCTTAAAGCTCTATTTACAAGTTTCTTGAAAACGTTATCCTAAGTGAGCGTTTGAAAACTATCGTGAGTATCAAACATTATACTAATATAAAGATACCGGCTGTACTCACTCGGTATTATGTCGGTTTAAGTCCGACGACGTTTCGAACGTATAAGACGTTCTTCTCCAGATCTCTCGCGCCGGCAGCTGAGAGCAGAGACGCGCAGTGCGCGACGCGATCACCAAGCGTGAACACTCCCTGAAGAAGAATGTCTTATACGTTCGAAACGTCGTCGGACTTAAACCGACATAATACCAAGTGAGTGCAGCCGGTATCTTTATATTTGTTATCCTAAGCGTTAGATTCAAGAAATCTTGAATTCGCCAATACTAATTAATAAGCTTCTGTATTTCTTCTGTAAAAGTTTATTTTTATAGGAACATTTTATTTAGAAGTTTCTTTTAAATATTAAAAAAATAACTATTATTGAGCGTCTTTTATTTACGTCAACACCATCGAAATTGGCAAGAAAGTCTATACGTCAGTCTTGAAAAAAAAAACCTAAATTTAATATTTTGCCAAGCCAAATGGACGCATAGTCTTTGAAAATTATAGAATTAGTAAAGTTAATTAAATAAGAATTTACTATAGTATGACATGTCACGATACTTGTGCTAAGTTCAGAGGTATTTTTATTGTAACATTGCATACACAAGTTCTGTATTATACGTCCTTTCGATACAAGCATTTTCTGACCAAAAATAACATACGGTTTATCTAATATTGTCGAACCAACTAGACGTAAGTGCAATATTGAGGATTTTAAAATACTTACAAATAAATTAAGCATTTAACATAAATTCTAAAGTACTTTTATAAACACATGCAAAATTTAAATGATATAGCTGCTTTTAAAAAGAAGTTATAAAGTTTTTTCTGTCTCCTGAAAAGTAGGGGTATTGCTTGTACGTCCTTATGGCTTGAAGCCCGCGATATGATTTGACATTTTTTAGTTATTTTTAGTATTTAGTTATTAAATAGGCAAGGTCATTATGGTTGACATAATAATGCCTTAAAATAAACATACGGATATAACCTTAACTATAAACTACGTGTACAAATCTCATTGGGCATTATTCTTAGACTTTATGTCTCCCATTGAGCATGTATAACTTTCTCTATAATAAATCCTACTCTATCAAAAAAGCGAGTAATCATTTTAATTAACACCTTAGAATATCTGTATTTTATGAGCTAAATAATGTACATCGATTGTAATACCTGTCGTCGAATCAAGCTCGTTTAAATTGTAATGACTGGTTTGTTTTCCAATAAGTGCTTTGTAATTGCAGTGTGGGAGTACGATAAAATTCTTTTTCTTTTGTACGTTTTAGGTTTTAACGTGCGTCGCATTTAAAGAGCACATTTGCAGACCTTTAAAATATTGTTTACACTGTAAAATAGCTTAATTAGTTTTCAAACGGCAGAAGTAAATCTTTAGTTTGTAACCAGTTATAAGTTAAGAACTTATGTTTTGATTTGTAACCAAATTATGTGACCATTTTCCAAACGAGAAAGTAATTTACGTAACCAGTTTCCGAATGTGAAAAATAATTTTCCAGGGTTTGCAAAACAAGATTAAAGAATTATCAAGTAATACGAGTAAATATTTTAACCAATCATACAATAATTGCCTACCTTTCATTATGTACTTCCTTTTTTATCGACTTATTTTTATATACATAGTGACTAGCTATATACAGCATTATAGTTAATGCTCATATTTTACAATATATCATACTCTTATATATATATTTTAGTAATACTATGAAATGAATCATTTTAATCTCACTATGAGCTGATTACAAATCATGATCATAAAATGGTAACCGAAAAATCGCGATTTTTAACTACGGGTAGTCATCAAATGGGACAATTTGTTCTCAGATCAAAGCTGGTTGCAGATTTCAGTTAGGAAATGGGTCGAAAGGTCGTTGTTTGCCTGAGGGTTACTACGCTTAAAACCCTAATACGAAACTGATTATTTATATTATATTAGCCTAGCGTTTTCATATATAGCAGTGCCCTCCAACCTTAACGCTGTAGCACATACAATTTGGTTTTAAGAGAAAATATCGAGTATATTGTATCTACAAGACTGCAACTTCCCCGGACGAACTCATTCACAAAGAGTTCTACTGCTCTTAAACTATTCAATAAATAAAACTTAGTACTCGTATAAGTAAAAAGATGTATATACATACATAGGTCCAAACAATTCATTTCAGGAAGAAAATATTGAGATTGTAAAACCCTTGTTTGCAATCCCACTGTGAGAATCTGCAACCGGCATGCACGTAAATGAAAGTGTGAGAAGGGAAAGGTGCAGTTCCGATCGAGTTATGCAGCCATAAATACGGAACAAACAAGAAACTCACGTATTGTGTGGTAAACAGTAGCTGGCGAGTTTGTGGGAACATAACGTCGGGGCATAAGGTCCAGCTAAGCAATACAAGTGTAAAGCATGACTGCATAAGTATTACAACAAATTAACAAATAGGTAGGCTGTCATAGAATTATACGATAGATTGTTATGGTAAACATTTACATTGTTATACGCTACATTGAGTATGTCAAATATAAGCAGATTCGTTTATGCATGTTCGAGTGCACCGGCACGTAGAAGGAAAATAAGTTTTTGGTGTGTGGCCAACTCACGTACTTTGGATGTGGGTCGTCTCCAAAATTCCAGCGATACCGTGCAGCCGGCTGTACTGCGTATTATCTCACTACAATGTTCAGGATACACACTAAGTACACAAAACAGATACACGACACTAATGTACGCTTTGAAAATAAAATCCAATCTAATTCAATCTATTCCACAATATATTTCACCAGCTGTGACCAACGAATCGTATTTTCCAATCATGTGAAATGCTCTATCGAAGCTTATTTCTGTTTCAATGGTCACTGAAATGTTTTAAGCCCTTTTGATCTGTGATTTAGTATTAATAAAATTTATATTATTGTAACAAATATTTGCGTGACAAGTCGTGCGTTTTCTCAGCTGTTACAGCTTATAATTGCTCACTGGTCATAAATATTGTCACTTTATACCACATTCACAGTATTTGTACCTAAACCACATTCTAAACCAATGTAAATTACCGGGAAATCTGAGCAAATAACCTGTCTAATAAATAATAACAGCGTTCATACCTAAAAGTGACAATTTCCGCATGATGCAAAGCGGCTCTTCTATTCACGAAGGGTCAGCAGTGAACCGCTGACCCCTAACAATGGATTACAACAGCAAACCTGACTGCCCACGCGACTCAAATGCAATGAACAAAACATCCAAGTCAGCCCTAGACATAACATTACAGGCACAGATGTACAAGTAGGTAAGTAGTAATACAAAAAGCTCCCACGACATCTGTTTCTACGATCTATAGGCGAACGCTGCTCTGTCATGCTGCGGGTACGCTATGCACCATACGCATCATGCGCAGCTGTCTAATACATCCATCAGTCAAGATCAATCATTGTCATTCTTTTCACGGGACATACTGAGTCAATTCAAAGCCGTTGTCGCCCGGCGCCGGCTGCCAGCTTTCACAATGATTATCCAAAGTACAGCGATAGCGGTTCCCCGGCACCGATATCGCCCTATCGGCTCTCGTGTCGGCCTATTACATCGATTTATGAGATGAGATCTTATATCGGCAACACGTAATAAATCTTTGTGCTTATTTATTCGATCACAACATACGAATATCTTAGAAGTTTCCCTTCAATCCAATCTACTGTTATTTCGTAAATTGATACTCACCGCGATGTATCGAATTTGTCGAACGATTTGTGGAGCCGCTTACATTTCTCTCTATTGTAGTTTCAAACAAACTTTGATGTTTGCCTTTTATAGCTTTAAAAATGACCATAACTCATAATACTTTATGAAGTTATTAGCATGCATTTAAATTCATGAATATAATTTACCTCCTGGGGCAATTAAGTGGTTCTTAATAAAATACTTAGTTCTAAAAATATTCATGACAATGTTATGATTAGTCACGGCGGTATACTGTTCATAACAAAGGTACCTACTTGGGTGCGCTGTAATGCAAGTAGGTGGAGATGTGTATACTTAGTTATTTCATAAATTATGTTTACTCGGAGAAGTTACGTAGTGGTTTCGTGGGAAAGGGGGTTTGAAGCGCTTGGATGTCGTGCTAATTCAGCTTGGTCTTACGAATATCGGCGAAAGTTGCTATAGGCGGCGGCGCGGCGGCGGCGGCGGCGGTGGCGGCGGCATCTGCGCAGTCGCACCGTTAATCTCGGCGGTGCACTAAAGCTCAAGGTTAACTTTCGCGGCTAGCTGCTATTCCGCTGTACTGCAACTTACTGTCTTATATAGTCTCAATAACATAAACGATTTGAAAAATTAGAAACCGACATCCATTCTATTATTTAAGATGTGATAAGACCAACCCATAACTTTTAGGGCCAACGTTGATGATTAATTATTATCCAAAAAAGGCTACTGGTTAGATCTTGATCTAATTTAAATGGTACATAATACATCATTAGCACTAGCTACAAAAAAATATCTAAATCGGTTGACTTAGAAAAAGGGTCTAGTGTAGTTTGTAAAAACTCTTGGTTTGGTCTCATAAAGATTGTGAAGCTATGCGATAAATGTCGCTCCGTCTCCTTACAGACAAATTAGATGCTTGGATGTGTACTTCTTTCATTTAGCGGTCATGTTGACACGAATTGTCGGAAGACGAGGGCTTGAATCCTATGCTGTACTCTTAAAACTTTTTGTACTTAAAAAATACAGTAGAATTGAAAACCTCCTCCATTTTGAAAGTCTGTTGAAAAAGCAGCCGATTTTAATGAATTATATCACTGTTTTATGCAGGAGAATATTTTATTACAGGGAAGGTTTATTAATAGTAGGTTAAGTACTAGATAGAAACAGAAAACTAATATAAACGCTTATGTAAAAACCAGAACCGTACAATGCATTACTCAAAATGCGATTCATGTAAATGTTTCACTCATTTTGTATTTTACTTAGGAATTATGGTAACCTAATTGCGAGTTTATAACTTTATACGAGTACCTAAATTAATTTAGGACTAGCTGGTGTTATATTAATTTATAACTTTGCTAATGGAAGTTGTAGGTAGATCTTATGTTATTATAACAAGTTAAAGTAATTGAGTGGACGAGTAATTTGCTCTACTCATACTAACTTTTTTCATGGATGTTTTAATAATAATAGATCGTGAACTTTGTCGATCATGCGATTGTCGTCTGTTTGTTACACAGACGCATTATTTACGGATGTTTTCACTCTGCTAGTACTCGTATATAAGAGTACTTGCAACAACATACCGAGAAACCAGAATTAAACAGCAGCAACTTGCCCTTCGATACGGCCGTATTGACTCTGAGGTGTCATACTATAAATACGTACTAATATGACTATTCTCGAAAACGAAACTGGCATCGATTTGTAATCACGGACAGGACTATTGTTGCCAATAAACCTGACATCGAGGTGATCGATCGGTCTCAACGGCAGTGCTTGTTGACATAACCATTCCTCACAATGAGAACCTCGTGAACGTTGAGAAGGACAAACTCAGCAAGTACCTTGTTTTAATATTAAATTTATCGACATTGTTATAGTCGTTTTGGCAGTCGGCCTTGATTATACCAAAAATTCGACCAAAACCTTAACAGGCTCTCGCTAGATAGTTGGATTAAGGCACATAATAACTAATTAATCAAGGCCCAGATACTGAAGACTACTAATAGACGGCCCATATGGTCAGGAGGTTCTTCAGTCTGCAGCACTTTACTCGCTGGGCGATCTAACTTGGTTCTGTGACTTGTTCGAGAGTGACACATCTGTATGTAGTACTATTATTTATTCTGTGGTTATGCCTCGTATTATGCGCATCTTATCTTGTAACAATGTAATGGGCCGAGCACAAAAATCTGTTTAACTGTAACGTAATCGCATAATTTATAATCATTCAAAATCTTGAGGTAAGGCTTGTTATGGCCCGGCCTGAAAAAATATATTTTAGTTGAATTTTAACAGCTTGATAATAATTATACTAACAAAAATAAAATTAATATGTACATAATATACTAACGTTGTTACCTGTACATATACGTTTGTCTTTAATTTCTGGATTCTATAATCTTAAATTATTTTATATATTAAAAGAATAAATTCATTAACATATATAATAATTTAACAGTAATGATCGAAACGAGTCTTGCAATGCTATAAGGCCGCCTCCAGCCGATAGGTATCGACATGCAAATTTCGCATTATGCGGGAATTTGCCGAATCCAGGACGATACGCTAAAATGTAAATGTCTCATAATTACCGTGCCTCACAACGCACAGCCAGCCAAATAATACTTTTTCATACTCTACACAAATTCAGCATCATCGTTAGATGTAAAACTTATAAGAAAAATTCTATCGAAAGTATCGTGTCTTAACAGAGACAGAGCAATGGAACAAAATATGAAATTACCCGTGGGAGTATGAGGCTGACAAATAAATCTGTGTATGGGGGTGATGAGTGCAGTACAGTGCCATGAAAAGTTGAGCTTTAATCTCTGTCACGGGCAGGCGTGGTGCTTATTATCAGATACACGACTTGCCCTTCTCGCCTTTTAATAATTTTAAAAAAGCTTGTCGCGCAATATTAGATCAATCTGTCAATTCCTGACGAAGATACAATGAGGGTTTTAAAAGCAGTTTATCTCATAAAGAGTGATTTATTAAAAACCACAAAAAATATATAATATTTTTAAGGCTTTTAAGTAAAACATAGACGGAATTAAAAAAAAATTTAACACACTTGAGTACATTTAAAAAAATATCAAACATACCACTTAATTCATCTTTAAAACAGTTTTTCTCTTTATTCACAATTGTATTTGACCTGAAATACATGTAATAAAATAGCAATTTTTAATACATATACATTGACGGATTACTTTTTTTACATAATAGTGAATATTATTTTTTTATATATTTTTTTATTATACTATTTTACTTGGTGCAAATGCTTGGTTTCTCCGACGTCCGCAGGCGCTAGCAGCTGACAGCGCCTTAAACAATGATTGCTCTATTAATTCATTTCGCGTAGTGTCCTTTATCGCAGTGATAAGAGCTACACAGCGGCGGCGCACTCATCCATCACTAGCCCATAGCTATTGCTACGAATCAAAGCTACTGAATGAACTATGATTCACGCGAAATTATATTTAGCACAACGTTTGAATATATTTATTTACTACGAAATACGATGATTCTCACGCTCATTGATAAAACATTTTTAATTGATGAGTCTAATGAATCAAGTGCGATGATACAATTAGTATTTATAAATACTTACAACATATATAGAGCGAGCTCTAGGTGGCGGCGTTTTCCTTAAATGCCACTGTTATATTCGAATAATATTTAAATTTATGTGTATATAGTTTCACCATGTTCTTAACAAAGAGAATAGAATTAAATATTACCATAGGAAAGTGGGCAAACAATGGGACTACTTTCATTTATTTCTTATCGTCCTGGAACGGCGAAGCGCTCTGTAAAGTAACCTTAAAATAAAAATAAGTTTGTGGCCTATCGGGCTATCGTGTCTCGAGCTCTCTATCTGCTGGAGGTATCGCTCGCTTTTTGTTGGTCCCTCATGTATTATTCAAAAGGTCCCTGCCTCACTTGTTCCTGTATTGTCTACGCGTCTGCAATTATGAAATTTATGCGTAAAGCCTTTAGGCAAGCGGCATTAATAGTAGGTCTGAGTCACCGTCGCCGTGGAATAATCGAGGCTGTCCACTCGGTCACCTGAACGATGCTGATTTATCGGACGCACATCGATGGTGATCGATGTGTCTGAGAGAGTGTTCGTACATCTGAACCGCAATTTAATAGGTTTAAAACTAACTACATGGTTGCTTATCTGCTTCTTTATCAATTACTTCTTTATTAATTAGGTTTGAATGGCAATTTTTTTCACCATAGGATGCTTCTGCGCAAAGTTAGTATAGGTAGGTATACACTCATCTTCATCACACACATCACACTTCCAATTTACCTATGCTTTGCTTTGAATAAAACATTTATATAGCAAAGGTACCTGGAATAACGCATTGAAGGTAATAGTTTGGAGGAAGATTTTGATCTATTAAAGGGTTGAAAGTTTTCTCCTTAAAGTTCTTTGCCTTTCTTTGAAGTTATCTTTCCTCGAAGTTGTGGATGAGTGAAGTCTTTGAGTGAGTGAAACAAATTCTAAGAGCACACTATTTGAAAAAAAGTTTATTGACGTAGGTACTTTATTATTACGAGACATAATTCTTATATGTTTACACACTGTAAATTTGTACACCCATGTTACTTTACTTACATTTACACAGAAGTCCACAATGAGTATGGTATATGAGGCTCTGTGACCAATGGGAAGCCCTATATTAAAAATCTCTCTGATCTGACTGATAAAAAGGAGAGGATAAGATTCAGATAGCCATGTTACCATAATATAGCGAAAGTTATCTATGTTATTACTACCGCTGTTCCATAATAAATAAAATCACTACCGTAAAGAACCGGCATTTCTTCTTTAAAACATTTTAAATATTTTCAAATAGTTATAATAGTACTACTATGTACAACTAAACAAAATATTTAAACCATGGTTTTCTGAGTTCGCGAGTAACTTTTCCAATTATTATTTAACAAAAACTTTTCCAGACAAATACATACCTTATTAAAAAATATCAGCCCAGCTGTTTTATTATTTATATATATAATATATTTATAATAAATATAATATAATTATTATATAAACTGTATATTAGATTTTTACAGCCAGCTTCAAGACGCTCAGTTCAGAGCCTGAATTTTTTCAATTTCCTTTACTTCAAATCAAGCAAGCGCATCTCGTAAAAACGTACCAAAACTTCATAAAAAACAATGTTCACTATTCTATAAAAACAGTATCCGACAGTGTATGTGTATCAAAAATTGCTATTTTATGAAATGTATTTCATGACAAATATAATTGTGAATAAAGAGCAAAGCTGTTTTAAAGGTGAAATTAAGTGGTATGTTTGAATTTTTATTAATGTACTCTAGTATGTTAAAAATGATTATAAAAGTCTTAGAAATGTCCGTTTATTTTTTGTATCTTTAAGTACATAAATCGCTGCTTATGAGATAAACTGTTTCGAAAACCCTCATTTTTATCGATGTCGTGAATTTTTCATTTCGTACCGTTTGTTAGTTCTATCTACAGTTACTATATTATTAAAATTTTTCAGTAGTGGGTACTTACAATATTGGCTTTAATATGTTTGTACAATATAACAATTTTTCACTATGTTTATAGATTGGGTAATCATCATTTACAAATAAGCAGCTTCCATAATAAGAGGTTAGAGTAACCTTCTCGTCATCATATTGTTTTTCTGGCTCGTAAACAAAGCAACTTGGAACTTGTTTTGTTTGCGCCGTAAATCAAACATTTAACGAACTGAACTGCCCAGCCAATAAACCATTTTAGGATGTGGTCGGTGGCCAACTGCCTCATATTATCGTCGCCCTGTCGTTACCAAGAAACTGGGTTATCTTGAATGTGCATTGCTTTAACGATACCTACATATGAGATCGTATACGAAAGTGATGCTTATAAGATTTTTAGATTACACTCTATTCAAAAATGCGACTGCAGTGTTGCTATATACATACAAGACCTATTACAATTATAGTAAAAAAGTTTAAATGAATTGGTGATGGACCCTGTCTAAGATGGGCAAGTGCAATGCAGTGCCACGCAGAACGTCTCAGCTCTTGGAATTGCAACTGCATATGCAAGTCCGATAAGTATCATTCGAAATACTTGTCAGTCATCAACACAAAAAGTAAATATTGTTTAAATTATATTCAAATTGAATAAGAGAAACATGAAACATGTAACACCAAATTAAAAGAATCTAAGCAAATTATTAACAAAATAAGTTGTGCTTAAGTGTTCATGAAATAATAACTTAAATATGCACCTATAAACCTATAAATATATATTTAAAGCGAACGCTGAATTTATGATACTAATCCAATAAGCCTAGAGAGTCAAAGCAACGTAAATTATGAAGTATGTTATAATTATAAATTGTGAAGTACCTTATTCAAGATAGCATATACCAGAGTCAAGCAAGGGACATCTAAAAAACTTTGGACAGATGTTGAAAAGAGATGTGCACATTGATTGAAGGGATCATCAACGAGGGACGAATCAGTGTCGCTGATGAGATGGCGGCGGCGTCATCAAGGGAACATTGAAGCATGTCGAATCAAAGACGTCGATAAATTATCTTCCGGCGACATAGAATTAATATCACCTCTTAAAACCCTATACGTACTTATCTCTTTAAATACGTATAGACTTAGACTTTAAGAACGAAGTATAATGAAACAGTTAAATTTCTATGTAGTGTAACGTTACTTTTGTGAAATTTGTCTACGTTCGAATAGAACTTTCCAATGTTACTGATATGGTGTTTATGTAGGCTTTAATGCAATTGTTTCTTTACTAATGCTATCATACTGTAAATTCAGTTGAATGTAATTGGAATAGATTTGAGTTTCAAGGTGCATAATCTGGTTTTATTGTTTTATTGTAATGGGTGTGTAATGACTACTGTAGTCATCCCTTTGTATCACAAACCAAATGATTTAGCGAGTCAGATTTATTTATTTCATAAAATATTTATTATTAACGTTAAAGAGTATAATAATGGTTCAGAAATAAATAGATCTGTATGGACCTCGACTCTGAAGTCTAATGTTGCGAGAACAAAGGTTAGGTCCTATAATTGAAATACATATTATTTCAATTGAAAAACAATACAGTCATATTGGACATATTATTAGTAGCCATTGGACGAATATATATGTATAATAGGCCCATTATACAGAAAATAACGAGTGTAGCTGTTTTAAACAGGATCTTCATTGTATGGGCTGGTGGTGACAGTATATGAGCATTACGCGTTGAACCACTAATAATTGACACGCGTGACATTTGCAGACCCTCATTAACGTCAGTATTCTTTTCTGAGATTCAGCTTTTATATTTTTTTTGCACAGGATGAATAAGGCGTGTTGATCATTGATGCATATTAAATAAGGTCTCATTCGTATTTTCATTTGTATAATAAACATGTATTTATATAAATTAAAATACAAACTAAAAATCTTAAATTTTTCTATATTACAATAAACTAGACTGAGATTCTAGTTTATCGGTCGCTGTCTCTTCGAGGTGCTAAAGCAATTAGATCCAAATAACAACAAGCAATGCCCCTTTAATACGTTTTTAAATTGATGTTATTTTACATACTACTTACTGTACGTACTCTTTAGTTACAGTTTTCGGCAATTGTGTAGATCTCGAATATTATTGGCATAGTATCGGTGCATTATTGGACTCTGGCATTATGAAATAAAGATTGCATAAGTTCTAAAATTAAAACGGAATAGTTTTCGAATGTGCAAACATAAACCAAAATTTACGACCGTTCACGTCTCTAAAACCGAGTTTAGGTTATGAAAGAATGCTCAAAACAATCTGAAATACGTGGGTATAAAACCAGGTGGGCTCGCAAATAAAAAACAGCGTCCGGCCTTCGTTTATTCATGTTTTATTCTCGGAGCTGTTGTGAAGAAAAGTGAATGCGTTTTGTACAGGATTGACGTGGCCTCACCTGTTCTCAAAAAGCCAATTCAACGATGTATTGCCCTTTGTTCTTCGGACCCGCCTGCAAGCCGCTCACAGAGGCTTTTATTGCAACTTTGACTTAATGTGATGTGTTTGACCCGGCTGCAAATCTGTAGTAGTGATTTGATTGAATTATCGTCTACTGAGTGGGGTTTTCAGTACAAACATAAACTTTTGAATAGATAAAGGTAAACACAAACCTGACAGTTTTCATTTGTTTCAACGCAACATTTTCTATTAGTTGACAATAGTTTGTATCATTAGCATAGTTTCACCAATTCGCGACGGGTTAGGTACACAGTGTTGCAACACGTGGCTGCTTAGTTGCGTGCTAAACAAACGAGTGCTGCTTTCGACACGGGTGCAGTTAGCGGCCCTTCATATGGAGATGTCGCGAGTCCCGCGCTGTCGCCGACACTCAAGCGACACACTTCGCATCATTTCCACAGCATTCTTTGCTTAACAACACACCGCTTCGCCGACTTTCATTGTTTTCTCGAAAACTAAATAAGCTCACTTCAATCGGCGGAAATTTCCCTCGTCGTTTCAAATTCTATGAAGTCCCATAAATCTACAGTTTGGAAACATACGACCGCCAATTACGAAATTTCAATCGCACTTTGTAAACTGAATCGTTTGCAAACATTTTGACGTGCTTCCATTAGGGTAATTCGGAATGCTTTTCCTGAACTCACATAAACGTTTTAGAAACTGATGACACACTTCTATTGCAAGAAATTTAATCGCATTTTCATTCCAGTAAACAAACATTGTGCAATGTAAACAATGAGTCAGGGAAGCCAGGCGCACGTAGCTTCTAGTACTATCGATTCCTAACTTTCTCTCTTGCCATGCCAAACAGGATATCATCCATAAGCCAGTCAGAACACAATAAATGAGAAACGAAATCATCGGTGTAGACTTCTATATTGTTTAAGAAATAGGCACACTGACTATGTAACCTCATTACTCCAACTCTGCAACCTTTGAATACGAAGTGTTTCGGAAAAAACATTGGTTATTATAAAATACTATTGAGTCATTATTTTGGTTATTTTTTACAAATTTTCTTCTATTTGTGTAACCTTAATTAGGTTTTCTATGTGTTATGGTTATGTATCAGTTGTGTTAGTATTGGTATTTATAGAAACACTGGTAAAACATAATAATTATCATTACATTCGAATCACACCGCACGGTTTGCACGGGTCAAATGGAGGACTCAACCTCGACCTATATTATTGGAAACCAAATCTAATTCAGTTAGGTTGCCTATTGAGAGTGATCACTTGAATATCAATTGAAATTCGAAGGATTCTTTACAGAGCAGACTAAAGATCTATGTTGCACCTAATTATTTTAGATCTGTATTCTATCATACGATATTTTAAGTATGTATTAGTGTTATTTAACTTAATAGCTTATGCCTACTTGGATTTGCCTTCTTTGTATTTTGTAGGTATGTGATTCTGTAGGTATATGCCGTCAACAATAACAACTCTTGCAGTCTACATGCATGATGAGACCGTGAATCGTCACCTTTGTTGGCATCACGCAACAATTTGCGCGACCCGCATGTTAATATAGCAATTGGATGAAAAAAGTTCATGCTAAATGCATAATGTATAGGTATAACCGGCTGAGATTGTCTGTAGATTTTATGCAACTTACTTCAATATGAACCACTTTACATGTATTGCCATATTGAAAAAGTACAAGTTCACTGAATAATTTTTTAGGTATAAAAATTATTCTATTAATGTATAATAAGTGATGGGTGATGTTGATGCTGATTTTTTTAATTCAAAACAAACCTTTCCTTTATTAGAGCGTACAAAAAGAAAAAATATTGTTCGAATTGGTGACGCCGTTCTTATGTTTTATCGAGACTAACGAAAAGCGATAAGATGTATAAGATTTTTAAGCTCTTTGTATTTAAAACCAGCTAAAAATATTTTCAGCCATTTGAATTTTTTTTTGAAACGCTCGTAACGGAGCTTGACTTGGCAATCTTAACCGATCAACAAGTTAAGCAACGGTTTCTGCGGTCAGGAGTTGGATGGGTGTGTGCTAGTGGCATTATTCAACTGAGCGCTTCTGAGCTTCAGAGGGCACGTTAAGCCGTCGGTCCCGGTTGTCTGTCTTTGAAACTCTCGTTAGTCTGTGTCAAAGGCCTTGGGCGGCCTGAAAACTTCGACATGGGTTGGCCATTAGCCTATCCACCAAGCCGCACTGTGCCCGCGTGGTGGATTATGGGCGAACTCCTCTCCCTGAGAGGAAGGCTCAGGCCAGCAGTGGGAACATAATGTGCTTATTATGATTTAGTTGAAACCTATACTAGCTTACAATGAAAACTGCATAGGAAAAAAACTTAGTTTTCGAGTCTTCAGGGAACAGCTACTAAAATGCTTATTCAGTTCAGTAAAAAACAGGTCAAAGTCAAAGTTAAAAACCCATTTATTCAATTAAAGCATAAAAGATGCACTTATGAACGTCAATTATGCATTACTAGCGACTGCCTGCGACTTCGTTCGCGTGGTAGGCTCAGCGTTCGGCCTCACCATAACCTCACATCTTTTCTTAGTTTTCTTTCATATGAACCTTCTCCTGACAAAAATTAATACAACAAAAAAAGGATTAGCGAGATTATTCTATCCGTTCTCAAGTTATAGCGTGACCAGGAGAAATAGGGGTTCATTTTTATTATAAGGGTTTATGAGGATTAAAGAATTTATAATGAAATGTTTATGAAACAAGAAAAAACATACTGTTTAGAATTACCTTACTGTACTGGATTCCTTGGAGTCCTGTGGAGGTTTTTAAGTTTGTTTCTTTATAATCGGTCCATCCAAAAAAGTTTTAAAGTAAAAGTTACTACCATATTTCATGTTACAAGATGCACAGATTAAATAACAATTACTATAGCTGGCTATGGTTCGTAACGTTTCTCTGGAATTTCGTAACTTGATTTAAAATTATTTATATATAAAAAACTGAGCCTCTGGGAGTAAGCTCTTGAAATAATTAAGGGTAGAGGAGCCGCTGAAAGAATCGATACGTGACCAAAATTCCGGTTTGCTCAAAACATCAGCCTCAGGCAGCACATTTAGCGGAGAAAATATTATGTACGTGATAGTTTGAATATCTTATAGAATATATGGGTGGTCCAAACGCCCATGTCGTTTTAAAACAAAGACCTAAGTAGGTGTATAAGATATAGTGTCTAAAGTTCATTTTGCTATACCGGCTGACTAGCATCTATCTAGACTATATTATAAAGAGAATTCTAACTGTTAATATAAACGTGAAAGTAAGTTTGTTCGTTTGTTTCTTTGTTTGTTTGTTTGTTACTCTTTCACGCCCACACGGCTAAACAGATTGTATCGAAATTTGTTATGGAAATAAATTATATCCCGGGGAAGAACATATGATACTTTTCATCATCATCATCATCATCCATCACCACACAGGAAATACCATGGGGTGCAGCTATTACATAATACTTTAAGACGTAATAGGTACCCACTTGAGATGGCGGGAAAAACCTAACAATGGCTCACAATAATTTTGTTTATTTTCTACATTTTGTACTTTGACACGTAATTGTGGCAGACTATTAATCGTGTGTTACTGTGCAAGAGTGTAAGCAAAATGTACAAAGTCATGAAACGTAGTTTTTGTGTTTTCATACCAAAGAAAGTTTCAGTAATGACATGTATCATGTATCCACTCTATAAACATTTACCTAATCATGGAATTGAGGAATGACAAATGTACCGAAAGTACGAGTGTATAAATGGCAAGTATTCTTCTTCTTGCGGTGCCATCTCCTACCGGAGGTTGGCTATCATTAAGGCTACTCGGACCTTAGAAGCTGCTGCCCGAAATAGCGACCTGTTGCTCATGTTAGACCACGTCCGGAGATTATTGAGCCATGAGGAACGTCTTCTGCCTGGTCTTCTACGTCCTTGGATTTTGCCCTGCATGCTCAGTTGGAGAAGATCGTATTTCTCATTGCGCATGACGTGACCCAGGTACTGGAGTTTTCTAGTTTTTATTGTATTTAAGATTTCTACTTTTTATTTGGCTTCTGTAAGACTTTTTCATTGGACATTCTATCAGTCCATGAGATTTTCAAAATTCTTCTGCACACCCATAATTCTAAAGCTTCCAATCGTTTACTTGTGGCTTGTGTTAAGGTCCATGACTCGACTCCATACAGAAGAACGGAAAACACGTAGCACTGTGCTGAACGCACCCTAGTAGAGAGTCTAAGTGATCGGTTATGGCAAATATACATACATAGAATAGAACATAATACATATATAACATATATACACGAAAAATCAGTATATATGTATATATACTGTGTATGTTTTCCTCTATCGTTACTATCCTAATAATATTATAAACGCAAAAGATATATGTATGAATGTATGTTACTCTTTGACGCAAAAGTACTGAATGGAATTTAATGAAATTTGGTATGTAGATAGATGAGGTCCTGGTCTTGAATAACATATAGGGTACTTTTTCATCATCATCATCCATTACCACGCGCGGGTGAAACAGTAGGGCACAGCTAGTGCCTAATAACTTCGTGTGATTCGTGCAATTTATAAAGATAAAATTGGATAGCACAAAGTTGTCAAGTGCAAATCGTGCATTATTGTAAAAATGGCGTCACACTCATCGACTATGTTATTGTTACATTTTAAAGTAAATCAACAAATAATATAACCGGCCTATATTTAGTTCGACTCGCCCTAAAAATCCCTAAAACGAACACGGTTTAATTAAAAAAAAAAAAATACAAAAACAGCAACATACAAACAAGAACACAACTCGATATCGACACGCGCTTGACAGGTTTTATTTTTAAGTACATGTCATGTTATTTACAGAAAGTCAACTACAAACAAACTACAAGTAAACTATTATTAACAATTTTATTATAGATAATTAATAACTAAACATCGAGCCAACCATTACATGTGGTACGAGTACAAGTTGCCAGTTAATAATTATAAGTAGGTACTCATATACATAATAATTACTATAAAACAGAAGAAATGGAAAATCTTAAACTAACAATATACCTTAAAAGAAAAAATTTCTGAATTTTAGAAACTATCAACTGTTTTAATGAACACAAGTTTGAACAAAGTAATATAATTCTCGTAAATAATTCCTTGCTTTTATTTTATGACTAATCCGAGTCTTCAAGTTGTTTAAGGATTATGTACCTAACGAATTCTTCACGGTTCGCAAATTCCAAAAAGCAGTCAGGGTTTCATGTTTCATTTGATATTTTATTATTCCTAGAATTAGATTACAACTCATGGCTTGGTGAATCACAGGTTCACGAAACAGTTAGGCAACATTCGAATATGCTAATTAAGTATAACTTTTTTCGTATAAAACCAAATCTTCAGTCTATACAAATAGTTTTTTAAAAAACTGAAATCGCCGCCCACTGAAAAGTATGTACCTAGGTAATACCCACATGAAGTACTTTAAACCTGTCTTCGCTCGACATAACAATCGAGTCATCTACTTAAACAAATACCTACTTCTTTTTCTTTGTCGACTATTACTTTCAAACGACTTTAAGGAAATTTAATTGGATGCATTGAACGAAAAACATACGAAATTGGATGATATATAGGCATACATACGAATTTAGGAATTTAAATTCGAAAATGGAAAATAATGCTTCTGCCGTGTGTATCCCACTATTTCCATTAGGTATTTCTATTGATAGAAATATTGGGACTGATTCTCCCATTAATTCCATTGCTAACACATAAACTAACATTAACAAACTACTCTAACACTCATCTTCTGGCGCATTGCCGACCGATGCCGCGGTACGCTCGCTTCACTCGCTCGGCTCGCGCTTTTTGGTCAAAAGTAACATAACACGTTGCTTGTCGTCGTACTTACAAGTATATATGATATTTAGACATAGGCCTAGTACGCAAACCTAAATACTATTAAACATACATTATTTCATTTTTTGCCGCAATAGAAATAATGGGATATAATTTGGAAAAAAGCTAGTCTCATTTTTTTTCTATTTTTTATTTCCATGGAAATAATGGCAAACACACCCTCTCATGATAAATATGTATATTTTAATCATTCTCTCTAGCAACGAACAACCTACGTGGATCATAGAAGCCTTTATTATCACCAGTAAGGCCACCACGCTGCGAACTTTAAGCAATTTATTACCTTCTGGTATTAATTCCTTTTATTCTTTATACGAGTTCAATTTACCGTGTGCTATAAATAGCTGATCCACTTTTTCATTAACATTGGATGACTTATACGTACAGTTTTATTTTTAAAAAATGCTCGAAGGACATCTCCTACCTCTTCGTGCAATTTGTTTATTATTTATTCACAACCCAGACGTCATCTGAGGAATGGAGATATGCGAACATTATTGTGACTTTGACTAGACGTATCATATCGCAAATGCTGTCAGCGAGGAATCCGTGCCAACACATCTAAAAATAATACTTGCAGTAACCCTATTATAATATACATAACTATCTACACTAATACCACAGCATAAAAATCGTATGTGAAGAAGTTCAGTTTGTAAGTTTGTTTGTAGGCAGTTACTGAACTTCTAAACCGAACTCTTGAACTACTATACCTATTTTGAAACATATTTCCCCAATAGAAAGCTATTCCTGAGTGGCATACCCTATATTTCATTGTGATTAACAATATTTTTTACACTAATATTATAAAGGTGAAAGTTTGTGAGAATGTTATGTTTGATATAATTAAATATTAGCGCTCAGACGACTGGAAGCTATGTTGAAATTAGGTATGGAGGTAGATGAGGCGCTGGATTAACGCACATAATTTTTCATCCTGATCATAGACACGCGAGCGTAACCGCGGGGCGCAGCTAGTATAATTTTATAAATGCGAAAGTAACTTTGTTTGTTTTACACCTTTTTACGACTTTTATATTTTCAATGGGTGATTAAGAATTGTAAAAAAAATTGGCAAGGAGAAGAAGAGATATTATATCCCGGGAAAGGACATAGAATACTTTAATCATCATCATCCATCTCCGCGTGGTGGAACCGCAAGGCGGAGCTAGAATTTCATACACTCATTTAGTTTATCTTTATTATTATGTATATTATTTATAGTGTGTTTATGTTTTTGTACCAATCCCTCTTTGAATTCGTTATCGCTCATCGTCTGTGGGTAATGAAAAATCCTTTGGTGGACTAAATGGCTCAATTATAAATAGCTGCAGAGTAATGACTCCATTGATGTGTACGAGTAAATCACATAGTGTTCGGCACACGATTGCAGTGCACAATGTGGTCGATTATAGTCGGAGATGAACCGGCTGACAATGCAATTTAATTTACAGCTTCGTTGGTCAAGTCCTCGAACTATTGCAGGTCGACCACTAAGCCAGTTAATAAGTCTTTTTGCGTGTGCTATCTGACAAATCTGATGAATATAACAAGGTTATATGAGAATAATCATATTCGTAATCTGTACCTTGAGGAAACAATTTATAAAGCAGATGTTTCCTTGATGCATATATTAAGGTTTCCATTCAACGACACATTTGCTAACCTCAGTTTGGATAATATAAACTAAAGTTGTATTTTCCGCGTTTCATGCAAATTACTTACAGTCATTATTCAGTCCCGTGTGTTTGTACAGTGATTAGCGCGGTTTATATCTGTTGATATTATGCACCGGAGTATGTAAAAGTGACACATGTTGATAGAAGATATAGATAGCTATGCATTCCACTCTTATCACTCGCAAGCCAAGGTCGCTTCGGACACATTAATACGTTTTGTTTGCTTTCGAAAGAAGTAACGAGATGTTTTAGGCACGATTTTCTCTGTTTAGATCTATTTTGTTATTATTTACGTGCAAAAATAGGGACAGTTGGTTTGTACATAATTAATAAAGCTACTTAAGAACACATGAATGTATGTAGTTGTAGGTACATTGATTATGTACATAAATTACAAAAAAAGAAAACATAAATTCATGTGTTCTTTAAGTACCTTATTTATTATGTGCAAGCCTACTTTCTCTATTTATGCACGTGTCATGGTTTTTAACGAAGTTTGTTTTAAAATAAACTGAAATAGTAAAGATACGATGCGTTATTTCGTAGTTAAAGGGCGGAGAGCTTCATTAGTCTCGCCACTTCGTCGGCTGTCTGACTGTCCATTCTTGTATCTCTTTTGCTTGAGGAAAAAGTTTACACATAACAATTTGTTACGCACTTCTTTGAAGAAAATGAAGTATGTAGTCCTACAACGACGTAATGCTTTTACAAATGAGCGTTCAACATTTTTTTCCTCTTTTATATATAGTTTATGGTTATTTTTGTTATATTGTACCTATTAATGAAGTTAGTGAGGCCCCATGAAGTCTTTTAATCGTTATGGGAAAACTTATTTGTTATTTCTAAAATTTCTAGTACTTACTCAAACCTCAGTTCAAGATCCGAGAGAGTATTTGATCCCTGGCATAAAAAAGTGTCGGTGGACGACCTACGCTGCGCTTGCCGGTACGTGGTCTCCACTCCAGAACCTTTCGGCCCCATCGGCCATCTGTTCTGCGTGCTATGTGCCCTGCCCACTGGACAGACGACCTGAGAAAGGTCGCAGGACGACGTTGGATGCAGGCCGCATCCAACCGGTCCTTTTGGAAAATCATGGGGGAGGCCTATGTTCAGCAGTGGACGTCCTACGGCTGAGATGATGATGATGATGATAAAAAAGTATTTAGGTATTTAAACATATTTTTTTTGCTGATGGAATATTTTACCTAATCTCAGAAAGTTATGGATGGTCTCTTTCGAACGTTTTCTTTTAACTACAGTTTAGGTACCTTACTGCCCGTCTGAAAAATCTACCCTGTATATGCTAATTTATAAATTTAAATAATAAAGTATTTTAATGACTAAGCATTATAAACATAAAGTTATATGATTATTAACGGGATATTTACCGTGGTAAGGTTGTGGAATGAGCTCCCGATATCCCGTTAATAATCATATAACTTTAGAGAACAACCGTGATAGTTTAAAACATTATAAACATGTTAACACTCTCATGTTAATCTAGATAATATTAGTACATTACAGGAAATAAAAAATACGGTCATTCGTATCGCTTTGCTCATTAGCGTTTCCTCAAGAATTAATGTACAGACTCATCCCAATCCAACACGTAACCATAAAGTCAAATCTCGACACAGCTGACTGTACTGCCGTGTGATTCTCTAAGAGCAAACATCTACGGTGGCCTAGTTGGTCATGGCGTCTGACACGGATTGTCGGAAGACGCAATTCGAATCCCGTCCGAGGATGTGATTTTTTATCTCTATAATTGCATTCAATGCAATCAATATTTCTATCAATTTTTGGTATCGTTAAGCAGACGTTCCTGCTTTCAAAAAGTAATACTATAAAAACTAAAATACATATAATTAAAGTACGTAAATTATTATATTATTATATTATATTATAATTATTATATTATACGTATTACAATAAAAATGTGCCATATATAATATCTGTAAGCCAACTAGTACCTAATCTATGTCCAAAACTACGGAGCCACAAGTTGGTACTTTTTATCTCTATCCCAACTCATAATTATATCATCGATTTCGAAGAATAAAAACACATCTATATACACATATTCAGTTATTTTTATGTGAAGATGAACGAACAAACATCCAGACCAGACGACGGACAAGAGTAATTGAGACTGTTAGTCAAACCACTTGGTTGCTTTACATTTAATTTCGAGAATTTTAGGATTATCCGCTTAGGCTTGCATCAAATGTCATTTAGATACATGAAATACATTCGTGTGTAAAACATAGTAGCGGTTACTTCGAATCCGAAGCATTATCAATGTTCTATCATGCAGGCGATTTGAAGTTATAAATTTTATTTTTCGAGTAAAAGATATTTTTTCGTGTTTTTAAGAATAATAAATCTTTTACGCAATAGCACGCAGTTATGTAAAAAAACTAGTCGGAACAAATTTATATTTAATCTAAAAGAACCGGATTGGACATAATAAAAATCAACAAAGTAAATCTATTTTTCATCTGTCTATGTGCCTTAAGATAAACCGATCGTTTCATTTGCCAAATTACTTTACTAAACTATACTGTGTAGACCAGTGGTTTTGCTCGCATGGACTATGTGATACGAAGCCATATAGACATAAATTAAGCTTCAAAATTTCGTGGTTGCATACAACATATCATGCGTCCAAAATTTTAAGTTTGTAAAAGCGGTTTAGATTCTGCGTTGATTCATCAGTCTGTCATATATAATATATACATTTATATATAGATAAAGAGTGTTATTTGTTTGTAATGATGACAGAGTATTAATAGCATTGCTCGAGTTTAAAAAAAATGTAAATACTGTTCTTTCCTGTTATCTGTTCGGATGAAAAACAATGATTGTGAACCGAACCGGATAAAATATGCCAGCAAAGTTTTTCTTACTTAGACACGAGTCATTGACGGTCGATTTTATCTATAAATAGGTGTTTTATTTAACGCTACAAAGATATAAATCATTGTTTGGACAACATAACGTAACTTTTTATGACTTCTCACATTTGACTCACAATAGTTTGGTGTGGGTGTTTAAAGATAAGCTATAAATTGTGTATTGGCTTTTGACAGATTTGAATTTTATACTCAAAATAATTCCAAAGAAAACATCGATAAAAAAGTAAAAACGATCTAAAATGCTGTGCTCCTAGTAGCCAATTTTCCTATTGAATCTATAACCTACTAATATAAAGTTTAAAAAATCTGTGTCGTCATACTTTTACATAAACAAATTGTATAAATTACGGATATACGGAACTCTTGGCAAGGAGATTGGATGGTTGGGTATTTTCCCGATGACAGTGCCAAATCTGATGTTAGTCCCACCCTGTGTATGAAACAATCATGCTGAATATATAGATACAGTATATAGAGGTATCTTTATAACAGAATTGAATACAGTTTTTTACACTTTACAGGGTAGTGTGTGTCTACCATCTTACTTGATGGTCGGTAATGATGCTGACGGAGCTACCACTTTAGACTTATAATAGCGACTCTATAGGACAGCTGCCGGAGCACATTGTTAGGTGTTAAGTGACAGTTTTCAAATATGAGGGTGGTGGCTAGACAGGCGGACGTCAAAGTGCCGTACCATGCTGTGGATTTCATTACGATTTTACCATTACCGAAAACCCGAGGTAGGGATCGATCCCGTGGCTGTTTAATTGAAGGCCGACCCTAGTTAACAGAAACTAAGGACTGAAGGCAATTCTGCTATTTGAAAAGGGTCATAACCAGATCCTACTTATTAGCCCTTCTTTTAATAACTGATGACAATAACTCTCCATATTCTACGACGCCATTCTTAAACGTATCCTTATCTTAAATTATTAATTAACCACCATATTCTCGTTTTGCAAAGTATTCCTGCAACATATTTTTAATAATTGCATGTAGATACACATAAAAACACTAGCTGCGCCCCGCAGCTTCACCCGCGTGGTAAAGGGTGACGATGTAATAAAAGTAGGTTTTAAGTTACTTCTTATAATATCAGCTATATGCCAGAGAAAATCCTTTTAAAATCGGTTTAGCCGTTTCAGAGATTAGCCGAAACGAACAAACGCACAAATTTTAAAATTTGATATTTTTATGTATGTATGTAGGTATGCATTTAGTAAAAAGCTGTTGATTTGGAATCACAACAGACACTTTAATTTAATTTATCTGTACTTATATATGTATTGATAATAATAACAGCGTTACGCATCTGCATGACACATATCATTATCAATTTATAATTACCTCAGAATCGAGGTCCAGAAGGTTTGTCACTATTTTCTTTTTTAGGTTAAACTTGGCATGTGTTTATTGCCATGATTAACTGATATTTTATGTTTAACTTAAAGCAAAAATATAAAAGTATACCGCACCTGTCACAATTTATAGCCCCTTAAAATTATAACAGTTGCATACATATATGGAATAATAAACGAGTGTTTCCCAGGATAAATGGGGCAAGTATTCTGCATCTCAGATGCGCATAAGCAATCTGACTCGTATCTAATTATAGCTCTGTGGGAATGTCGCAATACCTGATGCTTACTGAGGCATCACTCTTCTAGAAACCGCAATTTGCGGATAAAAATGACAAGTTGCTTGCGTTTTTTTGTTATTGGCACATGATTTCTAGGCTCTCAATTATGAAGAACTAAATATTGAGAAACACAACTAGCAACCATGCATTTAATAATATTAACCTCTTTTTAGATATGTCGAAGCTTTCAGAAAAGTTACATTTGCCGGCCGGTTGGCGCAGTTGGTGCGCCCCTGCCTTCTGAGCCGCTGGTCCCGGGTTCGATCCCCGGACAGGTCAAACATTTGTGTGCATGAACATGTCTGTTTGTTCTGTGTCTGGGTGTTTATATGTATATAAGTATTTAATATCAGTCATCAGGTTACTATAGTACAGGCTCTGCCTAATTTGGGACTTTGTGTGGATGTTGTCCCATATTAATATTATTATTAATGAATGATGAGATTTTTGAAGATCAAACAACTTTTTTGCACCACATAAAAGTTTCAAAGGTGGAAATTTGTTGGAAATATTTTTTTAAAAACATTTATCATCAACAACAATGTTCGAAATATGAACGTGCTATAAATGGACACGATACTAAACTTTAATGCGTTTTTGCACAGTTTATTGCAAGTCGTCATCGCATCATCCTCGGATTGGTCTTAATTGAGGCACTGCAGTTCGTTTTAAGAATGTTCTTTATCAACCATACCCGGATTTTTAGTTCATCATACAGGTCAAGGTCATCTAAGCACACACTAAATGATATGGATAAATTCAATTAACTGAAGTCGTCGTATTTGCTGATCTAAGCTAATGCTAAGCTGTTAGGCATTCGTGATATTTTAACAATACCTAGTCAGATTCAGTAATTAAAAACTGATTGAAAAAACTAATGTGCATTGAAAATGTCAATAAATACTACAAAGCCGTGGGTATATAGAAATCTATCCAAAATTTTAACCTTAAAAGAGAATAATGTCTATACCTACCTACATAAATTCATCCCAATATTTTCAACAGATTTTCGTACCAAACCTAAACCCACTATAACGTAACGTAATTGTTATATTACGTTGTAGTGTGATAATAATATGTAATCGCAGCGTATACAGTAGTTGTACTGCCATTTCTAGACGATAGAACGTAAAAAGATTTCATTACTGTCGGTTTATGTCATCGTAAACAGCGGAATAGAATTGGGAAGTTCCACGAGTTTCCTGCAGTAACTCCGGATAGTAAATCTGACGCGGCATCTGGCTGTAATCCAACCAACTTATTATTAATGGATGATTAATAGTACCTATGCTACGCCTCCGGCTATTCATCATCGATAGCGTATCTCCCTAACGTACGTCCAGAAATTCATAGCGCATTTCGTATTAACCTACGGGAAAATTCACAGTTGTGATTCATTCTCCACGAGTAACTTAGATCAATGACACGTGATGACGACATCAACATTATATTACATAGAACATACTATAAATAAGCTAAATAAGAACAATTAATAAATAAGCGAAAAAGAGTTGACACACACGGCACTGAACAAATATTTTGAAGTTGTATGGATCAGACACAAGGTATCTCGTTTGTTTAAAAACTCTACACTCATATGTAGTTAGGTAGCATAGTGTGTTTACTGTTCTTATCTGATTAATGTTTTAGTTTTCGGTCGAAAGTATACTGGATAGGTCTGTAAACATCCTATACAGCGCTATTACACTCAACCTTGGCCGAGTACGAAACCTGGATTATGTTATTCACAAACTCATGTTTTGTTTACATGAAAGTTTGAAGTGAAAAATAATCTAGGTAATAGCTCTGTTTTTGCGTGTTCTTATTTAATACGGTGAACTTACATCATCGCTTAGAAAATAGATGTCAGTCGATCGATAGATGCCTAACGCGAGGCACATTTAGCACGATTATGTTTAGCATTAGCGTAAATACATGTAATGTTTAACGACTAGCTGACCTTGTCAACGGTAGGTATACACCGTGTCATGAACCAAAGAAAATGTAAAAGATTTATTTTAATGCGTGTGCTCGCAATTGACGAGTCTCCTTTAATAGTGATTGCGTCATTGCAACATCAATGGCAGAGATACGCTTCAACTCAATCCACACCGCATACCTGTCTGTAAATTGTCTAGACATTCTACCAGAGATGTGGATTCGTTAACAGTATTTTCCAAAACTACTATTAACACAATAGAAATAGGCCCCATAGTTAAGATAAATATGTACTACCTTCTATGATACCCGTATAGAATTAAAGGACAGTCCGCACGCTGGTCAGTGGTAATCCAACTAAATTTACACCAACACCTTTTAGAGCTGGTGGTAGGAACAAACACCAAAATATCGTATTTCCCTTAAAGTTGCAAATGAAGTCATTATGACTTTACCAGTCTGGCTGCACATGTCTTTCCACTGACTCACTTTCGGTTACGTGCCTCCATCGGTACATAACTTCTGTTTCTTAATGAAGTGCAGTAATCGTTTTAAATGAAAAATGTCCACCATTTAATCCACTGTTTATTTATGTGGGTGCATTCACATTATCGGCTTGTGTGACGCTTTTCTCGAAATGATCATTAGTCATGTTTATTTTAGGAGCTGAAAGTTTAACACCGTATGTATGCCATGAATGGTGCGAGGCAAGCTCGCAAGGGTTTAAAGAAGCTACAAGAACGTTCGACTTCCAGACCAATGTTTGCGCTACTTTGTTGTTTGCGAAAAGGTTAATGGGGAAAAGGTTATGTACTAATAATGTATTGTAGGTGTTCTTCGCTTTAAGTGACTTATCTGCAATCTTGACGAGGAAAACTGATTAAATCAGTGACTTGCAATGATAATAAAGATAACGTCTCGTCGAGCTGCAGCTCATTATAGCTCATAGCTCATCTCACTCAACAGTCATGCATTTATAGATGCAACTTAATGTAAACTGAGTAATTGTTTAAATAGTGTAGAAGGGTTTTATTAAGATAATAATTGTATTCTAAAAAATTTTGTATCACACAATAGCTTGTTAGTACATACTACATAATAAACACATTCTACATACATCATCAGTGAACATACATAATAAATTAATAGGGCATTATACGATATGTAATTGGATGGCTTATATTATGAGCTACGTAGGTAGATATATTTGTACGTATTATAAGTTTCAATGAAAGGCTACTTTTGAAGTCCACTAAAACATAAATAGATCATATTAATAAAATAGTTCAAAATCATTGTTATGAGATCTGTCAAATTAATTTTGATCAAATCAGAGAATTGAAACCAGCGAAGACGACGGTTAATGCAAAAGAGGGCAATTGGTGCAGTAAAGTGGCCAACCAACCAACCTTACATAAGGGTTCTCGGAACCAGGTCACAGAATAATGTCATGGAGCTAAAATGGCGATTAACCTATACATAATAATATAAAGTTTACAAACTTCACAGTTTGTAGCGCAAGTTTATCGAAACTTCATGCCAACTGCATGTATCAAATACTGTTAATATCGGATGTGGAGACTAGGTTTTATGTTTCTGTTGAAATGAACTATTGTCGATCAGTTGCGTGAATATAATTAAATTTTAAAGTGCGCCAGTGAGTTGAGTGAGAGAGTGTGTGAGTAAGTTATGTATGTTTGCTACATACCTCTATTGAAATTTACTATTTGTAATATACTGGTCCTTTGACGCGGCTAAACAGAGATTACAATTGTACTGGAGAGGCCTAATATGTATGTTGATGTTTATTTACATATAGATTCATACATATTATATTTTAAAAAGATGTGTTTCTGTTTAATAATTAATAATTTAATTTTCTACCGACTTCTAAACAGGAGGATCAATTCGACTGTATTTTTTTTATGTTTGTTATCTCATAACTTTCGACTGGGTGCACCGATTCTCAAAATTCTTTTTTTGTTTGAAAGTTGGTGCTTCCCGTGTGTCCCATTTAAATTTCATGAAGTTCGGTCAAGTACTTTTGAGTTACACTCCAATAACTGAATGGAATGGAAGTCGGTATTAAATTCTTCAAATTGTACCTACTTGTAATACTTTGTGTTATGTAATGTTAGTACCGAAGAAAAATTTGTTACATTTAATTGTGTAAGTAGGTATACGTAGGAATAATTATATCTTTGCCATAGTTTACGTTTACAGTCCTTAAATACACGCAAGAAATAAAATAAACTCTATGGTATTCCAAACATAAAAAATACTGCGATGTTCTACGCGAGTCAGTAATGTTTGTTATTAAAACGACGTTTGTTATGGATTCGTACTGTTTAATTGTATTGGCCTGAATTTATTTTGATTACGCCATCCAAAGCTCGGCTTTATTATTCTGCTTCCTTGGACAGCTTTATTAAACTTTTTGCTGAGTCGTCTTTTTAAATTTGCGATAATGTAAGTACCTTGTATTGTAGGTTTGATTTAAGCCTATTAAACTATACTACCGATATGTCATCGTTCGAATTATTACGAAGTAATTGCTTTATGCATTATTTTACATTCGAATATTATAATTGTTATTTCAGTATCTTATTGTGTAAATCCTTTTATGAAGTTCTGAGCTCGCGTTTTCGAATCGTGCGTAGAAGCCGTGAGCGCCGCCGCCTTATCAACTTTTTGCTACCTCGTAAAAAAGTACAAATTTTAATTTATACGTGTATAGTGACCTGCGGCTGTTATTTTTAGCCCTTCGATATCGAATTCCTGAGTACGATATCTGGGTCGATCGTCTGTTTACAAAGACATTCCTAGGGTTTGGAATGAAAGGCGCGCACGGTGATTACATCATGGGAGATTCCTGTATAAAGTCTTATAGTAGAGATTTTATTCTACATCCTGTTTCTTTATTAGTCTGTATACGTTATGTTAAATAGTGACACTATATCTTATCCCTTGCAGATATCTGTTCTGGAGCGTTAGGTAGGCATCTCGTATTACCGTTATGGGCGCAAAGGCGCCAGCTTGCTTATGTATTACTCTGTTATGAAGCATGCATGCAGAATATATAGACGTCAACCAACATAGATGCTAGATAGGTAGTTATTATAGAGGTAATCACATCTAACGTTTTTGTCTATTAATTTCAGAAGAAAATATTTACACCACGCGACACAATTGACATTATTGTGATGATTTATCGTCTTGGGCGGACATTATATCGCAAAATGTTCGCGACCATCTCCTTTATTATTAAAATGTCATTACATACGCATTGATACGTAAATTTTAACCTTTTTTTGTATATTAAAAATGAATTTACCTTTAGCTTAACTTCTCAATTCTTGAGAGATTTCTCCGAATTAGTAAGAAATGTATCTAACATGAGCATCAAGTCTTCTGGAAGGGATAATGATGAGGAATAGTGAGATGAAGTGGAAGCTGGTTGGAGCGTGCGTGGCGGCGTCTTACACTTTGGGTTACATATAAATCGTCGGCTCCTGTGGGCGGACGCCATCTTCGATAAACTGGAGATGACCTAACCCTCGGGGAGACATTATCGCGTGAAAGTATCATAAACTGACGGTCACGACTTGAGCCCTACATTCGTCAAGCTCTGTAAGTAACGGAGCTACGGATCTTATTTGTTTTGTATACTGAATCTTCTGGCCTATTCTTTATTTGATTCATCAAATTTGAATTTATGCATAATTAATACTTATTTTAAAAATATTTATTGTTACAAAATATCGTTTATTGCCCATGGTCTGTTAGCGGATTTCTACTGGTCGATATATTAAAGTAAAAATAATGCTAACGGTATTGAGAGTTTTAGAGTTTAATGTAATGAAGTAGACGATTGAGAGTCATTTATTATCAAATATAAAGCGTCAATCTTATCATTATCTATCTTGAACATAAAATACTTACACACAACATTCTCTAGAAATTAATCATATCACGTAGCTATTATGGCCTTTATCTTCAGATACATCTTTTTTGTTAGAATGATACAATTAATTTTCCTTTCTATGAACTGAAGTATTTACATTTTCTCTCTATGTATCAAACCTCTCGAGGGCCTCCCTTTCGATCTAACTAAGCACAATTTACAAGTTATATCGTACTCACAGCGAAGGTATATATTATATTATATATATATTATAGCTTCTACACAGTACAGCGTCTATTGTCACCTGCCATAGACGGACTCATTGTTTTCATTCCAACGAACGATGAAACTCGAGCTTTGCGGCACTTGCGGCTTCAGCAAGTACGCAAGCGATCAGAGTCCATTCTACTCCGACTTACTTCATATTATGCTAACACAAACCGTTTCAGTTGACATACAAACATGTTATATTTATGTTAATACAAATATTCGTCTATAGTGACCGCCTCCATTTATTCTCATTCTTCGTGTTTCTTTATGTTCGTAAACTCGATCGATAACTGCCGCGGCTCGCGTTTTAAATTAAGATAACCATTTTATAGTTCTCTAATTCAATTGGTAGAGAATTTTTCTTATCTTTTCCACTTAACGTTCTTCAAGCGGTACTTTCACGTTGCAACATTGAATAGACAAGAATCGGTCGGTTCTCGATCACGAGTTGAGCTTGAACTTGGCCTGTGTTCTGTGCGGCACGACACTGGGTCAACTAGACGGGAGACTGCCGGCGACATTCCTGCACACAAGTGTGCTCACAATTAATAAAGTGCAACAATCACGCGCAACGAGACCGAAGACAGAGACCACAGTGCATCTATTTGTGCTCCTGTCTATTCCACTACATCACTCGAGATTGTTTATGTCAATGGAAATTATTATTTATGTAGGACGCAGCTGTGCAAAGAGGTTTACAAAATGTACATAGTATAAAAGGAAAAATTCAGAAGCGTTCAGCAACAAATAAAATTCTTTGAATATTTCTTAACCATTGTACCTACTCGTATCAACCGTTACTTATGCTTGAGTACCATAAATGGAAGAGATTGCTAATTCTAAAGTGTCAAAATAACTCAAGTTGGCATAAGTAGTTAGCCGTTCGAATTAACCTATCCTGTGGCTTCGTGAGATTAATTTCTTCCGCATCAGGGTCAACATACAAAGGTCAGGATTTGACACTAGCCCTCACTTGTTTATTAAATGAACACGACTATCCAGATGTTGTAAGTAACTTTTATGTAGGTACTTTTATGTAATGAGCTGTTTTTACGCTTCATTAGGTACATCTTTTCAAGAAATCTGGGGCGCGCTGCATGTTTCGTTTTAAAATACTTTTCGTGTGACTCATTGCGAACTGATGCATAGATAACAACGTCAGGAGATTCTCATGGCGGGTTATGTAATAAAAAGTTGAAAAATTCGTGAACAATATGTATCTGGAAAACTTCCCGCAAAACAACTGGGGACGACGATCTACTAGCGGCTAGTCAAGCAATTCAGTAACTGGCCATTATGCAATAACATCACTTGAATTAATCAATAGAGCAGAGTGGGTCCTGCCACCACGATCGTAACGACGTACTTCCTTGCTCCGTATTCCTTGATGTATAAAGTGTTCTGGATTTAGCACCCAGACGCAAGGAGACAGAGAGATTCTATTGAGTTAGTACATTCCCACTATACTGTGCTTGGAACGAGCACACAGTATTTCACTACTAAAATATCTTTAACCAATGAGTACCTGGGATTCCAGAAAATAAATTCGAACTCAAATGTAAATAACACGATCATAAGCAAAACACAATTTTTAATTATGCCAGGTAAATTATTTAAACTTTGGTCCATTTAAATATCTCTGTCATGCAAAGATTTAGTAACACATTTTGGTGCGGAGTTTGCGTCCGCTCCGCAGGTCCAATGGGGGTTTTAGCCATGTAGTATTTGAACCACTTGGCTAAAAATCTCTTAAAACTAATGTACTATTTTACCTATACTTAAAGACATTTAAGTAATTCTACATTTCTCGAATTACCTGTCAGAATCAGGGTTGTCCTTTACGTGAATGTCTATCGGGTGTCGTGCTCCATATAGGGCTATTGTTAGAATTCAATGGAGTCGACCGTTGGACATTAATAGAACGTCATCCAGTTCTCACGATTATTAACAAGCTATTCTCGAAATGGGATACAATCGAAGAATCAATACGTGCTCTCTGAATGGCATTAAAGTTATATTTGTATACTATTTCTATTTCTGGAGATCGATGCAATTCCAGGATATGTACTGGTTTCGTTTTGGTTCTAAAATAGCTTTCTTCTTTTGATCAAAACATATCGTGGTAAGAAAACATTATTAGCAAAAATCAATAAAAACATAACAGCTTACAATTAAAGGTGTCGTGAAAACTGAAAATGTTTTGTTTAATAAAAATACTCGTATGTATATCATAGGTACATGAATATAATTAAAGTAATATACGATCTTGGTAAATAAAACGATATGAGGTACTTATTATACCTTTAATTGTATATTAAGAGGTATTATAGATTTAGTTGGTGATCAAATTAAACAACCACAACATCCTTGGGAATCGTTTTGTTTAACAATAGGTACAATTTCTCTTAGGAATAAGTTATATTTTGGGATCTATTTCAATGCATGGACTTGCAGCCGTGACTCTGTGCCAACTCTTTAAATGCCCACGCAGAATATAATGCACAATATGCACATACTTAGTTGGTATGAACCATGAGTTTATTTTCTGAAAATAAACATTACTCTCATTTGTGCAAGAAACATTGAAAGGTGCACATGACCTATATTAGACGCGAGTCTAATTCAATAACGCTTGAACGAGAAATCACCGACAATTGTTCTGACGTCATTTTACTTGTTATGCATTACTTGCCAATTTGTATCGTAGGTAGGTATTATACCTACGTGATGTGTTCTGTGTGGTTGGGTAAATAAGAAAAGTCTCGTAATGTTAGAATTTTGATTAGTAGTCAAAATAATGTTTGGGTTATGAGAGGGCAAAGTTCACGATCGCAACTTCAATGTCAATTATTTGAGGAGTCATTTATTTCCTTCTATACCCAACCCACGTCTTCACCTGCACTATGCAAAATGATGACAAAAGTACGTTATGACTTGGACCAAAGGTATAGGTTTAGTCAGAAAAATATATTAAACAGACCGAATTAGAAACTATATTTACTTTCGCGTTTATAACATTAGTTATTACAACTTTAATTTTAATGAAACTTTTCGCGTCTTGAGAACTGTGAATTTTCTAATCTTATCTGCCTTTTAGATCATATTATTTTCAGATTTTCCTGAATTATTAAAGTTTTGAAGTAGAAATCCCTATTCCAATTCAAAGCAAATCAAATATTTGTTAAACCTCATTTGTTAAATCCCATTTTAACATATCTAAGTCTTCTAATGTTAAAATTTGGATTAGTAACAACGTGTACTTAAATTAATAGATATACAAACAAATGAACCTGCACTTGTTGACTACAAGGTTTCAGGGACACGGATCCAAGGAAGAGCACATGCACTGCTATCGATGCACTCACTACTAGATGTTCAATATATTTGTTCAAACAGAATTGTTGTAATGTCAATATTGTCGATCTATCATGTATGGTCGCGCAACTGCGATATCGTGTTGTGGGCGACAAGCGTTCCCCGTAGCGGACTATCAGTAACTGAACGTTCGCCCGCGCCGGACCAGTTATTAAGCGCCCACCGATGCCATCAATAACTCCACTAACACGTGGGTCTGCGTATGCTCATATCACACATGTAGGGTGCCGCATGCCGCGCCGCATCGCTTATCGGTGCATCACTGGTAAAAGCTCATGATTCACCAGAATTAGGTTCCGCGCGTGACATCACCCTACTATGCTAATCTAAACAGCCTGTCGAAAGCCTTGTAATCTTGTGATTTGAAATATGCATTATGGACTTACTCATTTTCGCCTGTTCGGACGCCAAAATGTATCATTCTAAATATTTACCTTTACCAGGCAATGTGTGTGAAACATTACGTCGCGAAAGCAAATTCCAAAGTCTAATAGAATTACCGCTGCGGTTGTACTAGGTGTAGAGTAATGTGAAGAAAATAATTGCGTAAGCCATTCTCGAATTTCACCACAAGAATCTGGACGTGTGACACAAAATGGTACACAATTCTCAAGTTTTTGTTAGTTAGACGAAGGAAGACGGTTGTTATACTTATTGTACTGTATCAATCTTCAAGACCCCCAATTCATCGTGTGCCTGTTGGTAAGCGCCACGGCTGCATATGGCAGTGGCAGTGCCGATCCCAGCGCCAAACCCAGCTTAGAGCTAATAACTTCCGTAGCACTGTAATGTGCTCACCACCTAGTGACATTAGTCTTTGGAGTCTCGCCCAGTAATTTTACTTGCTTCATGGCAGAATATCTGCGGTGGAAACAAACGAAGGTGGTATCTTGCACAAGATACTTCTCTCTGACTTCTCACCTGGTTGCATGATAAATCAATGTATAGCATAAACAGCATAATAAGCATAAATTCATGCAACTCCAATACAGACTAGCCAAAATATATCCGATTGAAAACCGACAACTAGCAGCGCTGCGCCGGTGTTCAAGGTGTTCGAGGACTAGCTGCAATCAATAAGTAACTGCTCAATGATCTTTCCGTTAGTACTTAATCATCTCAGAAATAATAACAGCACTGTATGTGTAAACAGTAAACACGCACGGATTAATTCCTTATAAAGATTATAGAGTAATTGTCCGCGCGGAAAGTAATGTCCCACCTTAAGAGTGAAAGATTTCGACTCCAATAAGACGGATAACGGATGCTCGTCATATCAGTAATGTTTTGGGAAGCTCAAGCTGTCTGCTGTTGTAGAGAGCTGTTGTCCTTGCTGCACATTAATGAGTTGCTAAAGCCATTGGATGCAGACAGCACAGTAATAGAGCGTTACCTATTTACCCAATTGCACTCTGGAACTGCATAATTTGATTCCTCCACCTCCATTCCATCTAAGAACGACTAGACATATATAAGACAATGACATAT
The DNA here is from genome assembly GCA_917880725.1 of Selenia dentaria. Classification (NCBI taxonomy): domain Eukaryota; kingdom Metazoa; phylum Arthropoda; class Insecta; order Lepidoptera; family Geometridae; genus Selenia; species Selenia dentaria. Next base: position 20,958,132 of record OU862884.1, on the reverse strand, counting down.
TATAGAATAGAATAGAATATAGATTTATTCCAGATCATCACACAATATAACAATAAATTACATGGTAAAGATAACAAAGTTACGCGTATTAATTAAACCTGAAAACAAAACACTTTTTGTAATGTTGTGTGATGTCGGGAATGAGACCCGCCTCAGCATATGCTAGGGTTGAAAACCTTAGCGCTGGTTTTCAGTCGGAACTCATGACCGACTTCACGAACGCCAGTGTAACAATGAGTAGAAAATACAACAATTTATAAGGAAGCATACAGAGTGTGTACAAAACCAAAGGTTACTCGTATATGGTTGGAACTATACGGTTGCGCATGAAGCGTTTTGCTTCTACATTCACAATGCGTACGAATAAAAAGTGGAGTTCAGTGCCTGAGTGTCGGTGTCACGAGGTAACAGTTTATAGAAAGGCGTGAATTGTATATATATTAATTATATCCATCGTAAATTACGTTATCATTTAACAAAAGATCAGAAGATAATTGACGCCCATCGGTCTAGAATATAAAAATTGTGGTTACTTAACATCAGTACTGGTTGTTTTGTAATATGAAGAAAAACTTGGATATTATAAGAAAGAAAGTTTTGAAATGTGTTATTAAGTTATTCAACGGGACCAGTAGCTATACCACCATGACTCAACCAAATAAAGATTTATTTCCCTGACCCTTGGCCTGCCCGCCCACCAAATATGGTATCCTAAGGGCTTGATACACTCTTTTGTAAAGAATTATTGGAACAGCATTGTGTATCCGTTTACTTCAGATTTGGTTACATTATGCTTTAATATTAGGTACTAGCTGGTGCCCGCAACTTCGTCTGCGCAGGATTAGTACTTCTAGTAGCTTAATATCTTCTCCAAGGCCATATCTATCTTTATACCAAAATGTCATAAAATATTTACATGGTCAAACGGAATTTCTATAATGGTATTATAATAATGAGTAAAATTATATACTTTGTAAATCATTCAGTGAACACTAATAACACAATACAGTAAGTGCGTACATACAAATATAAAATTAATCACCAAGGAAAAAAAACTGTCATTACATTTTATCACCCTTGACGGTATTTGTGTTACCTTTCATCACCCTTGACGGTAGCCGAGCACGTCTAGTGTATCGAGCTGTCAAAATGATAGCGTGGTTTTGACTTAGCTATCAGAAACTGATACCTACAAACTTTGACAGAACTGTCATCATTACTATCTTGACATAGGCGCGGAGTTCTTATTATTTTGTGTATGCTGTGCCCAAGAATATTACACATTTTCACCCACGTGGTGATGGATGATGATGATGAAAAGTATCCTTCCTATGTTTTAATCCAACGCCTCATCAACCTCCATTCCAAATTTCATCTAAATTGGCACCGCTGTTTGAGCGTGAAGTAGTAACAAACATCCACATATCCATACATCCAAACTCACAATCTTTCACGTTTATAATATTAGTAGGATAATACCTTTTGTGAAAACATCGTAAGCTTAAAAATGATGTAATATTGTTTTAACCACATATTAATAGCAAAAATCCTTCTCACTTAACGTTTTCAGTCGTGGATATCTTAGAATCGGTCAGCTCTATTACCATAGTATAGGGGAAATATAGTTTAACTCCATTTTATTCCAATTTCAAATTCCAAATTTCCAATTTCTAATTTAATAATGAGCAAAATCGTTGAATGACCACCATTGGTCCCATCATTGTTCACAAAATAATATCTCAACGTGGAAGACTGGAAAACCGCGTAACGACAAGTCTCTCGACAAAGGTATGTAATGGCCATTTAATTGTAATATTACAATTTCAATTATAAGCTTCCTTGAGTTTGTTCCTAGTTCTTGGCTGCGATTAATCTAAGAATCACAAATTCTCAATTAACTCTCGGTGTTTATTGCGGTTGTTTGCAGAAACTATGTAAGTCGTTGTATTTACAGTCTCGAGCGGGCCCTTATCAATGTGGGTCGAGATGCGTTGTGGCAATATTTCCTCCTTTAAACACTTTGTGTACTTTTGACGATCCTTTCGAAATAATGATGATGATACTCTTTGTCTTCATATAATGTACTTTCATCTTCTTATTCCTACTTCTTCACCGATAAAGGTCTTGTTCATATGCATTCACATGCATGGGTTAGCGTCACATCCCTTTTAAATATCTCTATCTATCTTTAAATAGGAGCTGAAAATTCACGCTAAAGGGGATTTTGATGCTAAAATTTACGTGCGTTTCATTCATAAATCTTTTGTTTTAATCATCACGGTATCGAAAAGGTTAAGGGGAAAATCATAGTGTTTTACATTACTATTTCTATCCTGTGTAACCACATGCCGTATGCTCAAGAAGATGGAACATTCTCCTGCGTTATTTTTATGTACTAAATAAAACTTATGATAATAACTTACCTACAGCGTGTCCCTACTAACATAGCATGTTCTGCCTTTGGCTGTTTGTACTCGTATGCCCTTGAGCGATTTAAATGTCCACCGAGTGGGCTGAGGATTAAGCCATTAGTTTTCGGTACATCGTCCATCGTATTTGGTTTAAAACTTGGACTAGGCCATGACCCATGTAGCCATGAGGGATATAGAAATTCACCCTCATGGCTACATGACTTATGGCCTACATGGCACACAACCTTATAAGACAGGACTTAAACTATCGTTTAAGAGTTTATCAGTTCTGTCTCTCCCTTTTTACCTGACTGCAGTGTCAGAAAAGGAGGGTTATCTATGTATGGTTGACCTGTATGTATGTCTGTCCGTTCCTATATCCGCGCAAAGCTACTCAACGGCTCAAACGGTTTCGATAAATGATATGTCATTAGATTTGATGGCACAAACGTCATTAGCATTGAACTTAACAAAAACATAATTGCGGGTTTTATGCGCTTTAAGGCGCTGTCAGCTCAGCGCTTGGATACGCTTAATTTCCTTTAATTAAAATCAAGCAAGCGCATCTCGTAAAATCGTACAAAATTCATAAAAGTTAAGTAAAAAAATAATCCGTCTATGTAAGTGTATAAAAAATTGCTATTTTATTGTATGTGTTTCAAATATAATTGTGGATAAAGATCAAAATTGTTTTAAAAGGCGAAATTAAGCGGTATGTTTGAATTTTTTTTGATGTACTCTAGTTTGTTAAAATTATGTTTTAAGTCCATCAATGCCTACTTAAGAGTCTTTGAGTCATATTATTTTTTTGTAATTTTAAGTAATTCGCTGCCATTTTTATCGTCGTCATGAATTGACAGCCCCTTAACGTACGGAGTGATTAGTGTCGTAGGAAGTAGGGTAATTAAACTTTTAGGTTTTTTCTAGACACATATGATGGAATTGCAGTAGTGCTAGTAAGAAAATGCTTAAAGCCAGGATTTCTGGCTATGTGGCCGCCGTACGTACACGCCAGATTTAACTCTGGCAGTAGAGCCATGCTACCTGGTAAAATAAAAATAAAAATGAAATCCATGTATAAGCATATAATAAACACACAAGTGTCATTTTTGCAAAGTTACGCCACGATCTTGCAGCGTAAACCTCCTGAGGATGGGCATTCATTCCCGAAACCTAGATCAATAATCGTGGGCTAATTACGTTAGTAAAGTCGGTTTTGATCTTAAATAATTAAGTGTCAACCTCACGAGAATTTTCAAACCAAAAGTGTAATAGATATTTTATTGATTTTATAGACATTTATGTCATTTTCGTTTATTTGCCATCATAATTAATTGTACTAAACCCCGTTTCATAAGGCTTATTTAGACGATAAGTACGTGTCCCGATATATCGTTACTTTTATTATCGTTAAACGACTGTCGACTGCCCAACTGTTCCCACTGGGCCGAGAGGACAGTTTTACTGACACATTGACAAAATGCCCAGTACTTACTTATATAATTGTGGATGACAGCTGTTTGTCGTGCGCTCTTTTCAGATATAAGCAACCTTTAAACAGTCGCGGGTTTAAACTTTCAGACGTTTTTGAAATTGCGTGCTGGAAGCAGGTACTTTCGGTAATATAGGTTTTTGATATTTTTAACCGACTTCAAAAAAGGAGGAGTTTTCTCAATTGACCGTATATACATTTTTTTATTGTGTTCGCGGATAACTTTGTTTATGAAGCGATTTTGATACCATGTCACCATACCGTGGTGGTACCATGTAAATTTCATGATATCATCATTGACGGAAGCCGTGGGGGTGCCGGCTTAGAATAGCACCCCCCCAATTCTACTCGTGGGTGCGGGTGAGGACACGATCACCCTAAAATCAGGTAACCTACTCTACCACCGGGAGGGCGACCAACAGTTCCAAGGTGGTGTCGGGTTTCTCGTCCACAAGTCCCTTACTAACAACATAGTTAAGATCGATAGCGTTTCCAATAGGGTCGTATACCTAATACTCAGAGGATCCAAACGATATTCGCTGAAGGTCATTCAGGTATACGCACCGACGAAGTCGCACCCGGATGATGAGGTGGAGGATATGTATGAGGACATTAGTCGGGCCATACATACCTCTGAAACGCACTTTCTAGTTGTTATGGGGGACTTCAATGCGAAGTTGGGTAAGAGAAGCGAGGATGAGTCGAATATGGGGCAATTTGGATATGGACAACGGAACCGTAGGGGACAGAGGTTGGCTGACTTCCTGGAGAAAGAGGGACTCTTTATGATGAACTCTTTCTTTCAGAAGCCACCTCACAGGAAATGGACCTGGCTGAGTCCCGATGGTTCCACGAGAAATGAGATTGACTTCATTATGACCACCAAAAGGCAAATATTCACTGATGTATCCGTGATCAACAGGGTTAAAACCGGTAGCGATCACCGAATGGTAAGAGGCACGGTGAATATTAATGTCAAACTGGAGAGGTCTCGTCTGATGAAGTCTACGCTCCGACCCACTCGTGCCCGTATTCAAGACCCCGAGAGCTTTCAACTTGAGCTATCCAATCGCTTCGATTGCCTTGAGAACATCGCTTCAGTGGACGAGATCAATAGCAGGTTAGTAGAAACTGTCCATACAGTGAGTTCCAAGTACTTTAAACCCCACCGTACAGATAGGCCACAGAGACTCTCCAATGATACCCTCAACCTCATGGCTGAACGACGCTCACTGAAACTGCAGTCTTCGGATGATGCTGAAGCATAAAGGCTGCTCAATAGACGAATATGGAAGTCCTTGCGACACGACATCCGGATCTTTAATACAAACCGTATTAAAGAGACGATAGAGCGGAAAAAAGGCTCCAAAGTGTTTGCAAGAGACATGTCTATTGGGCAAAGCCAGTTGACGAAGCTGAAGAGAGAAGACAGCAGTGTAGCGTCGACCAAAGCAGAAGTATTAGGAGAGGCCGAGAGTTTCTACGGACAGTTATACACCTCGGTCGCTAAACCTGTTAGCAGCTCGGTCAAAGACCCAAGAGCCAAGCTGACCCGACATTATACCGAAGATATCCCGGACATCAGCCTGTACGAGATTAGAATGGCCTTGAAACAGCTTAAGAACAACAAGGCGCCTGGTGACGACGGTATCACATCTGAGCTTCTGAAAGCGGGTGGAACACCGGTACTTAAAGTCCTTCAGAAGCTCTTTTATACCGTCTTACTTGAAAGTTCAACGCCAGAAGCATGAAACAAAAGCGTGGTGGTGCTGTTCTTCAAGAAAAGTGACAACACTTTACTTAAAAATTACAGACCCATCTCGCTTTTGAGCCATGTTTATAAGCTGTTTTCGAAGGTCATAACGAACCGTCTCAGTCGCAGGTTTGAAGAATTCTAGCCTCCGGAACAAGCCGGTTTTCGAAAAGGCTATAGTACCATAGACCACATCCACACGCTACGGCAAGTTATACAGAAGACGGAAGAGTATAACTTGCCTCTTTGTCTAGCGTTTGTGGACTATGAGAAAGCCTTTCATTCGATCGAGACGTGGGCAGTGCTTGAGTCTCTCCAGCGGTGCCGTATTGACTATCGGTATATTGAAGTGCTGAAGTGTTTGTACAAAAACGCCTACATGTCAGTCCGAGTACAGGAGCAGAGTTCGAAGGCAATTCCATTGCAAAGAGGCGTGAGACAGGGAGACGTTATATCTCCGAAACTGTTCACCGCTACATTGGAAGACGCCTTCAAGCTTCTGGAATGGCAAGGACTTGGCATCAATATTAACGGCGAATACATCACTCACCTTCGATTTGCCGACAATATTGTAGTCATGGCAGAATCCATGGAAGACCTCAGTACAATGCTCGAAGGCCTCCATCGAGTTTCCCAACGGGTAGGTCTTAAGATGAACATGGACAAGACGAAAATTATGTCTAATGCCCATGTTGTACCTACCCCAATATCAGTTGGGAACTCAGTTCTCGAAGTTGTTGTCGAGTACATCTACCTGGGACAGACAGTCAAACTAGGCAGGTCCAACTTCGAGAAAGAGGTCAATCGTCGAATCCAACTCGGCTGGGCAGCGTTCCGGAAACTTCGCGAAGTCTTCTCGTCAAAAATACCTCGGTGCCTCAAGACAAGAGTCTTCGACCAATGTGTGTTACCAGTGGTGACTTATGGCACTGAAACGTGGTCTCTTACTATGGGCCTCATAGATAAGCTCAAAGTCGCACAACGAGCTATGGAGAGGGCTATGCTCGGGCTTTCTCTACGTGATCGAATCAGAAATGAGGAGATCCGTAGAAGAACGAAAGTCACCGACATAGCTCAGAAGATTAGCCAGTTGAAGTGGCAGTGGGCAGGGCACATAGCACGCAGATCAGATGGCCGATGGGGCCGAAAGGTTCTGGAGTGGAGACCACGTACCGGCAAGCGCAGCGTAGGTCGTCCACCGACGACGTTGGATGCAGGCCGCTTCCAACCGGTCCTTTTGGAAAATCATGGGGAATCATAACATAGGCCTATGTTCAGCAGTGGACGTCCTACGGCTGAGATGATGATGAGATGATCATTGACGGTGTATCCCGTAGGTAGCAAGGTCACTAAAAAGGGTGGAATTATCATATATAATCAATAAATTGAACCGGCTTCTACACTAAAAAGTGTGAAACAACTTGTCGAAGTCGATACCATGCAAGCAATATTGTGATAATAGGATACTTTCAAACTATCATGGTGCCGACTTCACAAGTTATTGTATAGTATAATACTTACAACTATTTTGCTTGATAAAAGAAGCCTCGAGCCTGAAAGCCTCTTTATTCGGATATTTCAAACAATATCGCTAGAATGCAACCTTGCCTTGACCATCTACTTATTAAGCACTAGCTGACCCGACAGCGGCTACGCTCGCGTGGCGTCGCGGGATATAGTCATTACAGATTTTTAATTATCTCAAGGGAACTCTTTAATTTACCGGGATTAAAAATATCCTATATGTTGATCAGGGATATAAGCTACCACCATACGAAATTTCATTTAAATTGGTCCAGTCGTTTCGGAGATTTGCCCGTACAAACAGACAGACAAACATACAGAGAAACAAACAACTTATTTTTCACTCCTTACATCCCCTGACTCGGTTTTAGTATAGTTTTCATTGTACAGAAATTTGACCTCTACAGTTTATAATATGTAGTAGTTTTTACATCCCTCATTTTACCCCCTTAAGTCATTCCTGACAAAAATATTAAGAGCATCACTATTTATTTTGAATTACCTATTCAGTTATCAATTTTCATCACTGTAGCTCCAAAAACAAAGAACTTTAAATAAAATTATACCCCGTTTCACCCCCTTAAGTCATCCCCGTCAATAAATATTGAAATTATCACTTTAAACTGTCCAAATGCTAATTTTCACCACTGTATGTTCGAAAACACAAAACTTTCCATACAAACTTTCACCCCTCCATTTCACCCTCTTAAACCACCACTATCCAAAAAAAAATTAGGCCAAAAATTTTTATTTTAAATGGCCTATCCAAATACAAATTTTCACAACTATAAGTTCAAAAACAAAGGAGTTTCATACAAACGTTTTCACCCCTTTTGACCTCCTTTGGGGTTGAATTTCCTACCTACGTCCTAAAAAGAACCCGCATGCAAAATTTGAAACTCATAGCTCTTGTAGTTTCTGAGATTCGTGATGAGTGAGTGAGTGACCTTTCGCTTTTATATATATAGATTTTATTATGAACCGGTCATTACCTATTTGTCGGAAATATGATAAGAAAGTTTCATACGTATTAATAGGTATAATTAGTCGTATCGGTTTTACTGCCTACAAGAATCATAAGTACTTCACGTGTAGATACGTTGTTTCAATACAATAACTTTCTGCGGTTTACCAATTGTATCAACAAATAGGAACAAATACCACATAAGACGGCGGCCCTTTACCAGAGTTGAACCGAAGGGCAATCTAATAATATAAAACTCAGACAGTCCCAAGGAAATAATATCAATATCATACTTATAAGTACATTACTAGTTATAAGTATTATTTATCCACTGATTTAAGATATGTTTGGCTAGATACGTTCTAATATTTAAAAGCATACATTTTAATATACTTGTCTTAATGCAAAATTAAGAAGTTTCTGACCAATGACTTGGAGTTCCCCAGTCTACTAGTAAGTAACATCAATGATTTACATTTTCCATGTAGTATGGAATTCCCAAAAATCACTCATTAAGTACATATTTTCATTCAAATATAGTTTGGTTAGATGATTGTGAATTCCTTTTTATTCACATTGTAGCAAGACATCATCTTTAGATAAAGTTCCGGATAGAAATTGTCTCTTTCTGTTTTGAGTCGTTCTTCAGACGAGTTGCGTGCGACTTCTGGGTTACTGGTCTTCAGAAATGCGACATCGCCGACTGTTGCGTGCGCAAGTTTTAATATGCGTTTACCTTATTATACGTATATTATGTACCAAGGTAATCAAGGAAATAAAAATACGTCACGGGTGTCAAAATGAATCTCGAGCGCAAAGAAAAAATCATAACTCCCGAGCAAAACGAGATGCAGTGTGGGATTCAAACTCGCCCACAATGGATAAAATTACTCTACTTCTCGCATTTATTGCTTTAGACCCTTCGATGAATAATACTTGAGTATAGACTATAAATACCATGTCTAATAAAAAAAGGGCTAGTTATTTATTAGAGTGCAGAAACAAGTCTATTAGAAAAATAAACAATTTATAGGATTTAATTATATATTATACGTGTAAGGGAGTGTGGAAGAGGATGTGGATAGTATAAAATAATGTTTTAAATATAATTTATAAAGTATAAGGAATTTGTTAGCTTGTTACTACGTAATAAGCTACAACCTTAATACCCGCAGAAGAAACATCTATTAAAGAAAATAAAACATCATACAATTTTTGGCGTCGCAATTTCCGCCAAACAACCTAGATATATACACACATCAACATGGTCTAGGGATATATAAAACTTTTTTAAATAATTTAAAAAGTACTGGCCTGACAAAAAAACTATTGATGACAGAGTCTAAAAACATAATTAAGTTCCTTTTTTAAATTCAAATTTGTATATAAAAGGTTTTGTTTTAAGATGAAATTCGCATTCATTGAATTTCTTCCAAAGAAGTAAATCTTCACGAACTTCTTACTTAATTAAAATTCCGTAAATTTCTATAAATCTTTGTCCAACGCATCTCCGGTGTTCATTTAATCATGCCACGTAGACACTTGACTAGGAACGAAATGTTAAGAGCAGTGAGCATGATTCAAGCTGGCGCTACCCAAATTGCGGTTTATGAAGCCATGAGGACCAGTCAGAGCGTTATATCCAGTCTTTGGTCACGTTATCGTGTCACGGGGGAAGTGGTGGAACGGCACAGAGTACCTCAACGCATTACAACACGTGTACAGGACCGATTCATAGTAAATGCTGCACGAAGTCAACCAAATGTAACGGCGATGCAATTGGTTCTTTGAACCTAGGTAAGGTAGCCTTTGACTACAGATAGAGTATGGTTTGCTGGTAAGCGATCAAACTTTGTGAAGACGACTGCATGAAGTCAACCTTCGTGCTCGTAGGCCACTTCGGGTACAAGCGCTAAGGAGAGGCAATCGAGGAAGAAGATTACAATGGGCTATTGCACACGAAAACTGGAACCATTCTCAATGGTCACTTGTGCTTTTCACTGATGAATCCAGGTTTGGATTTCATCCTGATTCGCGAAGAGTACACGTTTGGAGAGAACCTGGACGTTGGAATCGACTGCAGCACCCACAACCAGTTTATGCATATCAAGATGGCACGATTATGGTTTGGGCAGGAATTCGTCTTAGCGGTAGAACGGACCTCGTTTGGATACAAGGCAATATGACTGCTCTAAAATACCGAGATGAGGTGCTAGAGCCTGTAATCTTGCCCCACAGACAGCAAATAGGACAAAATTTCCAGCTAATGCACGACAATGCCCGTTCACATACGGCGCGTATCGTTACAAGTTGGTTACAACAGCATGATATCCAAGCTTCACACTGGCCTGCACAATCCCCTGTCTTAAATCCTATTGAGCATGCCTGGAGAGAAGAGAAGAGAAGAGCTCTTAGGAATTTCCCTGAAGATATTCTGCATGAAAACCAGCTTTTCTTGCATCTCAGCAGGACTTGGGACAGTATTCCAAAACAGGATATTTACACCCTTGTTTTGAGTATGCAGAACCGCTGCAGATGTGTCAGGAGAGTCTTAGGTGGATCCACGGTTTATTAATCTTAAGTTTTCAACAATTTTTATAAAAAAATAGTTGTTTTGTTTAGGTTTTGATGTTTTAAAAATAAAGTTAAGATTGAAATTTTGTCTGAGTTTTTCCTCTTCCACTAAGTTTTTTTTAAATTTAACTATATCCAAAAGTTTATTATCAAATAAGATAGGCTATTAAACAAGGTTTATATTAATGTGTAGGTGTCTTAACAAAAAGTTAATAGAATTTTAGTTATTTAGGTTTAATTGAAATATATTAATATAATAATATATTTCATATATAATAAATATAATAACCTATGTTGATGTGTGTATTTTTTCCTTTTATTATTATTATTAAATCATTTATTTCGAAACACATAGGAATCCTTTGTAAGTGGAGTCGTACTGTTGTACATTTTCCATTGCTCAATATGGTTGATACGATTGCGTGATGATTGGGTGGATAAGTTATTTTTTTTTAACCAACTTTTCATAGTCAAGCCACAGTCACATTAATACGAGTACGTATGTCATTAAGTCAGCTTACGTCACGAGACCGAATTATGTATACCTACACGTACCTACGTGATTTTTTCACATTTGGAATGTTAAAACCTCAACCAAAGAGTTTATATTTACTAATTGCATGAACACGTTTCCTAGAGACATATTTGCATCCAAAATATTTTTATTTCACATTTCACAACTGTGTCAATGTACCCAAAATCACTTTAGGTTTTTAAGCGTGAATTAAGATCTCAAAAGATTGATAATTGTTTGTGTTGAAGAAATACTCATTTTTGTGTGTATCTCGGGTGTCCATCTGTGTGGTAAATTAAGAGTAAAGTCTCTGAGAACTTGCACTCGTTTCGAAAATTGCAAATTACAAACTATGTATATACTATATAACTATATTGTGGGTAGACTGAATAATAAAACCCAGAAAACGAGTATAAAAAGGCGGTACGAGCGCGTCAACGGTCATTATTAGTCGAGACTTCGTGCGGAGCGGACCTCTTGTCAAATTACGTATAGATGTTATTATCTTGTTGAAACTTTGATTGTTGTTATTTTAATAATATGTGTAAAGTTTGAATTCAGTTTAGATTAATCATCAAGTGTATTTTTTTAAGTAAAACCACTTCTGGTAGCTTATATCAGAAGTGGGATTGCTCACTACGTCCACTCAAAAGCAGTTTGTTTTCGTTTACTTCGTTTGAGTGTCCGTGAAGTACAAGGTTGTGATTAATAATTCCTGGTAAGGTAATTTTTATTACTCTGGTACCTTTTTGCATGTTTTGTTATCTAGTATCCTTCAAAACGAGTAGCAAATGGGCCGATCTCGATCTCGTGACCGGCATTATTCTTCTACTCACCGCCCGCGTGGCGAACGCTCTGCGAGTAATAGTACCCGCAGTTCGAGTAGAGGATATACGCCTCCGGTAAGAAAACGGCATTTTACCCGTAGTCGCAGCTGTAGCCGTAACCGCAGCGAACGTCATGATGTACGTCACACGCGCCGTAATTATTATCGCGGTCGCAGCCGCGATCGTAGCTGGAGTCGTGACTACCGACGGAGTCGTAGCCGCGATCGTAGCCGGAGTCGTAGCCGCGACCGTTACCGCCATGACCGCAGTCGTCGAAACGACAATGGTGAGTTTAGTGGTCATGAATCCTGGCACACTATCATGTCGCGTCTTCAGGCTTTGGAGTCGCAAGCGTCTGCTTCGCATCTATCAGGTCAATTAGCCTCTGCTGAACCGCCCTACGTTAATGGAACGGAGCAGATCGTCGAAGCCATTCAATCATTGAAATCGGTAAGTACACAAAGCTACTATGTGTCTAATTTTGACCCTAGCATACACGACGTGGATTCTTGGTTCGAGGAAGTTGATAGGGCCAAGATTACAAACCGGTGGGATGAACGCGAATGCCTCGCTCGTGTTGGTAAATGTTTGAAAGGTGATGCGAGAACGTGGCTGGATGAGTGGGTTTGCAATGACCGCTCGTGGTCCAATTTTAAAAGGGACTTCAAATGCTTGTGCGCTAAAAAGGTAGACCGGGCGAAAATTTTGTACGAGGTAATGTCCACTAATTCTAATAGTTTTCGCACTTATGCTGAATACGCACGCAAATCATTACTCCGGTTGCGGATCGTTAAGGGCCTTAGTGATGATTTGATCACCGATATTGTGCTACGAGGTGTCACTGATCCTCAAGTAAAAGCGGCGGCAATAAACGCGAATTTATCCCCCCAAGATTTGGTAGGCTATTTGACTACTTTCTCGAAACCGGAAAGTGCAGATAGTCGTGTCGCACGCCGTCCGGTCGCACCAAGTAGCAGGCATAAAACATCGATTACCAAGCGACCGATTTCGGGCTCTAATAACAGTACGAAATGCTATTTATGTGGCGAGCTGGGACATAAGCAGTTGAATTGTCCCAAGAAGCCGAAACCCGCTGCTGCAGGTTCTGCAAACGATCCGGTCCCAAAATCGAATGCTGCTAAGGTCGAGCGCCCCATCCCATGTGCGTATTGCAAAAAACAAGGCCATCACATACGAGATTGCTTTGCAAAGCACCGTGCGGATTCTGGTAAGGTCAATTTCTGCTCAGTTGCCTCCGTCGAAAAACAGAACGACGTCGTTGTTGGTGTCATTAATGGGATTCCCGTTGACATACTTATAGATAGTGGTGCCATAGGTGTGTCGCTTATCTCTTCTGCAGTAGTAAATCACCTTTCCTGCGCTAAGAAACCTACCAATCAACAAATAAAAGGAGTAGGTAAGTCCATAACACACGTTAATTCGTACGTCTCTCTGATTGTTCAGCTGGAAGACATTTCACTAGATGTGGACTTCTTGGTTGTTCCTAACGAGTGCATGAATGCCCCTGTCATAATTGGCACTGATGTGCTGAATCGGGAGGGGGTTACGTACGTACGAACCAAAGACTCGCAGCGAATCATACGAGCCCCTAAACGCGCTGTTTCTTCTGTGAACAATAACAACCAACAACGCATTTGTAATACCTCTTTGGACGGTCCACTTTTAGCCCATCTAAATAAGATCCTGGACGAGTTCTCCGAACACATGATTTCAGGTACGGCCTCTTCAACTGTTACAACAGGTGCTATGAGTATTCGTCTAAAGGACGATACCCCAGTTCATTACCGGCCGTACAAAATGTCTCAGGACGAAAAGCTGAAGGTACGTAGTATCACACAAGATTTACTTTCAAAGGGTATCATCCGTGAGTCAGAGTCGCCTTATGCAAGTCCGGTGTTACTCGTTAAGAAAAAGGACGGCTCTGACCGGATGTGTGTGGATTTCCGCGCATTAAATGCACGAACAGTAAAAGATCGATTCCCACTACCACTTATTGATGACCACATCGACCGCTTGGGTAAAAGCACATATTTTACAGCCTTGGGTATGGCGCGATCTTACAGCAAGTTCATAAGGATGGTACTCGGCGTGTGGTGGCCTACTATAGCCAGGTCACTAAGGGCGCTGAACCGAAATACCATTCTTATGAACTAGAAACTCTTGCGGTAGTAAAAGCCTTGAGGCATTTCAGGCACTACCTCATTGGTATTCAATTCCACGTAGTAACGGATTGTAATGCCTTGAAATCCACTCAAAGTAAAAAAGACTTGTTACCGCGTGTGGCAAGATGGTGGATTTACCTACAAGATTTTAATTTCACCATTCTTTACCGAAAAGGCGCCATGATGCCACACGCGGACTATTTGAGTAGAAACCCTTGTAATGTAAACAATATTGAACGTCCACGTAACTGGGCTCAAATCGCTCAAGCGGGTGATGAGGAGACTCAAACTATGATTCGTTCCATTGAACAAGGTCAATTGGATACGTCCAGATACGAAGTACACAACGACATATTGTATTACCGGTATACACCGACAGGTGCAGAGCCGAGGCTACTTTGCTTCATTCCTAAAGGTCACCGTTTGAGTCTCCTCCGAATTTTCCATGATGAGCATAGTCACATAGGTGCAGATAAGGTGGTGGACCTAATACTAAGACATTTTTGGTTTCCTAGTCTTAGGAGATTTGTTACTAAATACACTTCCCATTGTTTAACGTGTATCGCCCACAAACGTGTACCACGAGCACCTTTACAGCCTATCACATCTTGGGACAAATCTGAAATCCCCTTCCAAACTTTACATGTAGATGTTCTAGGTCCCCTCCCTGTGTCTAAGGGTTATAAATTTGTCATGCTTGTGGTCGATGCATTTACAAAATACTGTTTACTGAAACCCATATGTCGCCAAGATTTCGATGAACTGAAACAAGTGTTTCAACATGTATTGTCGTTGTTCGGTACTCCTAATTTAATTGTATCAGATAGGGGACGTATGTTCGAATCAACGGGCTTCACTTCATGGATGAAGGTCCTTGGTGTACAGCTCCATTACATAACTCCTGAGATGCACCACGCAAATGGACAAGTGGAACGCTACATCCGTACAGTCCTGAACATGCTCCGCATTGCAGTGAATCATCGTAAAGCTGAGTGGGCCGAAGAACTGTGGCAATTACAGCTTATTCTAAACCTGACAAAGCAGAAAACCACACAGACTTCTGCCCTAAATCTCTTAATTGGCCACGAAAGCGCAACTCCTGCAATCCGAATGTTAGTGCGAGATGTTGCTTTGAATCTGACCGAGGGTAACCGGGAAGCGAGACGAGAAATGCTTAGGCAAAGGACGGCCGAACGGTTGAGAAAGAACCAGGATCGTCAGGACACTATCGTCAATGAGCATCGGAAGCCTCCTCGTGTGTTTCAGATTAACGACATGGTGTTTGTTGTCAAGTATGCCCAATCTCAGGGTAAACTGGATCCTGGCATGCGGGGACCCTATAGGGTAGTGAAGACCCTTCCTAACCACCGATACGAATTGAAGTTACTTACTGGATCTTATGGAAAGTCTACTTATGCAGCTGCTCAGTTTATGATCCCATGGAAAGGTGAATGGACCCCGGAGACATGTGCAGTGTTTTTTGAAGGTGCGTGTTCACCCTTTTTGACCCGTCTTAAAGTGAAGACGGTACCTTGCCCTGTTCTTTTAAAGCTTTTTGCGTTGCGAAGAGTTGTCGAGGGAGTACAACCTCCTTTCCCCTCGACCTGAAAGCTTTTCGCGTTGCGAAGAGTCTTCGAGGGAGTACAAACTCCTTTTCCCTCGATGTGAAAGCTTTTCGCGCTGCGAAGAGTCGTCGAGGGAGTACAACCTCCTTTTCCCTCGACGTGAAAGCTTTTCGCGTTGCGAAGAGTCATCGAGGGAGTACAACCTCCTTTTCCCTCGATGCAAAAGCTTTCCGTATGGAGAGTCACCGGGGGGTTTCATGCGCCTTGCCCCCTGGTGTAGATTTAGTATTTCCTCGGTAGGGGCCCCTACCGAGGAACCTGTGTAACTTTTACATTATTCTGAGTTGATGTGAATGTTCAGTTTGTTTACTTCTTTAAAGTGCTTAACTTTTATAACAACCCTAACAAACTAACCTTGTTTACCAGCGACATGGAGTCTAGAAATAACTTAAGTTTTTTTTTTCCAGACGTCGATGACGACGTTAATGACGAATGCCTGGATCCAAACCCAGGAATGATGGACTCCAATACGGCTGGGCCATCCTCAGCACCTGACGAGACAACTGGACCTCAACCACGTTCGATGCCCATATCCTCGGAAGATAGAGAACTCAACGAGGGTGTTATCGAAGTAGCAGCCCCACCACTGCAATCACTCCCCCGGTTGATTCCTACATCCTCGGAAGACGACGACTAGGCCTGTCGGGACGCCAGGATGTCAGGAGAGGCCGTGTGGGTAGACTGAATAATAAAACCCAGAAAACGAGTATAAAAAGGCGGTACGAGCGCGTCAACGGTCATTATTAGTCGAGACTTCGTGCGGAGCGGACCTCTTGTCAAATTACGTATAGATGTTATTATCTTGTTGAAACTTTGATTGTTGTTATTTTAATAATATGTGTAAAGTTTAAATTCAGTTTAGATTAATCATCAAGTGTATTTTTTTAAGTAAAACCACTTCTGGTAGCTTATAATATACTAAAACTATAAATATTAAATGACAAGTAGCCAATTAAACAATCATTAAGATATGCCAAATAAAGTACTTTTGTTTTTATTGTCTCACATTAAAAATAATCAAAGTCAAAGTCGCACAACGAGCTATGGAGAGGGCTATGCTCGGGGTTTCTCTACGTGATCGAATCAGAAATGAGGAGATCCGTAGAAGAACGAAAGTCACCGCCATAGCCCAGAAGATTAGCCAGTTGAAGTGGCAGTGGGCAGGGCACATAGCACGCAGAACAGATGGCCGATGGGGCCGAAAGGTTCTGGAGTGGAGACCACGGACCGGCAAGCGCAGCGTAGGTCGTCCACCGACACGGTGGACAGACGACCTGATAAAGGTCGCAGGACGACGTTGGATGCAGGCCGCTTCCAACCGGTCCTTTTGGAAAATCATGGGGGAGGCATATGTTCAGCAGTGGACGTCCTACGGCTGAGATGATGATGATGAAAAATAATAAATATGTATAGAACGTATACTATTTGTTTTAGTAAACTTAGCTTCCCTCGCTTCTCTCAGAAATTAGCTCTTGATTTATTCTTGCGCTGTGATTTAATATGATGCCTGTGTCGTGAGACAGTGCTTTATCCTTTGGGTATCTAATAAAACGAATATAGCAGAATCTTTTGAAAATCTATAAATGAATATTATATATAACATAACAATATGCATATCATGAATTAAGAATATGACTACGTTACTTCATGTATATTTTTATCAGTTCAATAAAGGTTGTATTGTATCTATGATTTATATCATTAATAAACAAATACGGCCTTATTAATAAACTTGTAATAAAACCGGAGTAGTTAAAACATCTATCTGTCAATTTTTCGCTAGCAGTAAATGTCACGCGTGAAAGCAAGACAAAGCATGTTACGCCTTTTTTTTTGCGGGGGGGAAATTCTGTGCACTTCTCTTCCGCCACGGGGGTGACGGAAGGGGGCGTGTGGGGCTCAGAACCACTAAAACCCCCCCGTGAGCAGTCCTCCGCCAAGGTGGGGCGAGCATGTTACGCCTAATCTATGTTTACGCAACGTTTATTAATAAAAGCCATAGAGGTTAAAAAAAATATGAAACAGTTCTAGCAGCTACACTTACTACGAGTATATCATCTGAAGACTTCTATATAAACTGAGCTTGTATTTCTGATCCCCACTTAAATTTCAAATTTAAATCAAATTAATTTATCCACTCTTTATTCTATAGAATGTCGTCGCATTAATAGCTAGATAAAAAAACCCTACATCACATTTTATATACGAGTATGATGTGTTTCCTAGTTCCTGACATATTTCTCATATTGCATTCTTGAAAATAAATACGTTATACAATACATAACTTTATTATTTAAACGCTCGTCAGAGATGAAGCACCTTCTAAAAAAGTATAAACGTAGCTCTGATAAAGATCCACGTAAACATGTTAAGTACTTGTTTAGTCATTTTGTATCTTGAGCTGGAATGTTTCAATATCAGATCTAAGTGGATGAGCTCATCCCGGACTAAAAAACAACGTAATCATTAAAAGTCCAGATATCTGGTAGACTGGCGCCGTATCAATATTTGTATTAACGTTGACGATTTCGGGAAAACCCGTTTATATCGGGTAATATTATTACATTGTTATAAATCTAGATACATTCCGGGAAATCACGTGAATAAAAGCAGTATCTACTTAGCTATTTTGATATGGATGGGATTATGAAAAAGGATTTTTCTTCAGACCCAACCGCTAAAGAATTACACGGTATGCAAAAAACAAAGATTTTTACTTATAATTTCGTTAAAACCGCGTTCATTGTAGTTACATTTTTATAATTAGCGGACCGGCCCTCGGCTAGCCGTTTTGAAAACTATGCAAATGAAATTGTGGAAGTGCCGCTTTGCAATCTCGAGGCCTTAGTTCGATCCTTGGGCTCAATAACTGTTGGGTTTTTCTGATAAAGACATTTTCAATAGCATTCGGGAATAGTGCCCCGTAGAAGGCAATAGACTCTCCCCTTATAAAATGGGGCCAAAACATATCATATTCCACCCGCTCGAGGATTCTAGGCGTGACTATTATGTTAAGCTATGTTAAAATATGTGTTTAATTATTTACGTTAAAGTTTAGAGTGAATCGAACCAGGAAATGAATTTTTCCATACAAATTTTTGATCTTTCTTGCTCACCCTCTATGGGTAGTGAGTAACAAACCTCCATTCAAACATTCGCATTTATAATAGATACTAGCTGCGCTCCGCAGTTTCACCCGCGCGGTGATGGACGATGATGACGATATATCAAATATAGCGTATGTCACTGAGGCATAATATAGCTTTCTACTGGTGAAATATTGTGTTAACTGTTTATGTAGTATTTGCGTTTATCCCTTACAAACAAACTATCAAACCTTTTCTTTTTATTAGAGTAGATGAGGATTAACACCAAGGTACGAATAATTTTGCCTAGTTTATACTGGCGTTGATATTGCATATTTTAACACCGAAAAGTTGTTATTGTGACATACCTAACTGTAGTAGTTAGACATACAGTTATAGTATTGCATACTTTTATGTAGACATTGATGTCCTCTATACTATAGTACATCAATTAGCTCTATTGTCAATAGTTTCCGCAGTGTACGCGATATAAGGACTTTTCCGCGGTACTTCAATTTTATTTTTAACAATAAAAAGTAGTTATTATTTATTTAACTTTATTTAACATGAAAAGTAATTATTGTGACAAAACTGTAATAGTTAGACCTATGACACTGTACATTTTTTTGTAGATATGCCTTCTATAAAACTGTAGTACACCACTTGCTCTATTGTCAATAGTATCCGCAGCGTACGCGATATAAGGATACTTATTGCTATTTTTTCACACATTGGGTTACATTATCGAAGTTTTCATACGTTACCCTAACGTTTATAATAATATTGTATCTTTCTAAAGGAAATGAATTTTAGAAATCGGTCCAGTAGTTGTTATGTTTATTCGTTTTATACATAAATACAAAACTTTCCTCCTAATGATATTAGTATAGAATATAGATTAATGAAGATTAGGATTAGGATAGGATTGACAGGCTAGCATGCTTATGTGACCTTTACCTATATGGAGCGAATGAGTGATTTAAGATAGTACCTAGAATTACGATTGTCTGTCAAAGAAGTATAGCCATAAGTGCAATAAAAATTGCCCATCTAACTTAACTGTAGATTTCTTGACGGTGAAACATGCAACGGAAGCACAGGCCCGAGGTAAAATTTGATATTGACTTTTACTCTGGAGGACTGACATCATGAGTTATACCTTCACCATGGTGAAGTGGTAGAGAATCCAGACTTCCTAGGCGAAAGATGTGCCAGAGTTCGCTATGGGTTATTACGAGTAGGTATTATAATATGCATCTACTGTAGGTTTGATGGGCACATGAAGCGTGGACGAAGATTCAGTAACCAATGTCTTAAAGTCACGATCACAGTGCAGTACTACGCCAAAGTTTACGAGGTTCTTACCGTCTAGACGCATATCTCGTCACTTGCATAAACAATCAAATTTAAAACTTTATTAGTTATGTACTAGCATTATTAAAAACTCCGTCGTATTTTCGAGCATTTTAGGGTTCTGCACAATTTGTGATTGGCAATACTACTTGTTAATATAAGCACATGTTCAGGTATAAGAATGCATTTAGTGTTAATTATTGCGGACGCAATCTCATCGATGAGCACATTTCTGCTCTTGGACGAGGTCGATAGCAGAACCATTTAGTTTAAAGGCGAACTCATATACCAATAACCACCTATTTTATTTTTCTGAACCTCGTGAATGACATTAAATTACCTACCTGTGCTATCCTGACTGTCCATCCAAAGGGGATCTATCACAATACTGATTGATGATGGCATTCATGTAAGACTTTTAGCGGCAAGATAATATCAGACTTCAAAGGCGGCTATTACAGTGATAAATGACAATTGTCTTGTCCTCTGAGGACAATAAATACACCATCGAGACTCGTGCAATATTATTTCTCGCACATTTATGATCATTAAGAACTATTGTCAGTAATAGCACTGATATTTGAATTGAATGCCTCCTCAACAGACACAAAGTTATCTCTTAGATGGATCGGCAGATTACTACTGTTTATAATGTTGTCAATTAAACGATTGTAGTTATTTATAGCGACCACTGGGTATCATTAATGTATTGATAATAAAGACATTTGAACAATACGTTGAGTATGAAACATCTTTTATTTGGGGTCAAGAGTTCGTTAACAAAACACGCATTGCAATTGTTATTTCTGCTTCATGCATCAATAACGCGCAGTAATGATACAGAATTTTGTGGTCAGTATATGTTTGCATTCCAGAAATACGATTCTAAGAAGAGAATTAAGTATGGTCAGTTATAGATTAGCTGTCCCACAAACGACTGTTACCTCAAAAATGGGCGTCACACAGCCGTCGCACCTTAAATAGTAATATACACACGAGCTATTTTTCTTGTTGTGATGAATGGGAAATGCGTCATCAGTACTGAGAAGGAAGCTTGGTCTTGTGTTGTGAACAGCTACACTTGACTCGTGCCGCCCACGACGACGCCTCCGTGCAGGAGTTCGTAACGCCACAATGATTAACACAGCATTTAATTATAACACAAGATGAAACGCAGACCATACTCACCTTCTGAGTGAATGGTATACCCTTATCGAATTCTTAGGAAGTAATTTTCTTTTACAGCGCATATCAAATCGGCTGTCGTAAACCAGTTCAATTATTTTACCACTAACTAGTAACTAGAGTATACCTACGTATATTGGGTTTTGCCAAGAAGTATACCAAAATGGTGATGATTTTTTTATTTTGTTTTATATTTATACACTAGACGAAATCATTAGAATAGCAATTAAAACAAATGAGTTCATAATCAAATCTAGGTTTTGGTTTGAAATTTAAATATGAGTTGTTTAAATTAGAGTTTTGAAATAAGTATTCTAATAATCATGGGTCCTTATACCTTTACAGATACTAAAGTTCCCATGCTACACTGGTCACTAGGATTTGAAGATTTCCCATACATTTCATAACAATTGTCGGATTAAGCGTTCAGTTACAACATAATACGTTAAGAAGTCGTACTTGATATCTTTATTATAATCGTGATCGTTATAGCTGGCGGTACCAAAAATGGAAACATGTAGGATTGGAGTCAAACAACTCTCTGTTGCTCCGTAATTGATCAACTGCATTACTTTCAATTAAACTACTTATCGCCAGACTGAGAACTAGACGACAGAGAAGGATGATGTTACATACGAAAGTCTAAAGTAATATTGATCGATCGATTAGTTGACACTGATCATTTTATCGTTTTCATGACAAAAATCCTATAAAAAGTAGGTAATCCCACTAATATTATAAATGTGAAAGTTTGGATAGATGGATGAATAGAATAAATGTTTGTTACTATTTCACGATCAAACGGCTGGGTCAAGTTTGATGAAATTTGGTATGGAGGTAGATGGGGCACTGAACTTATAGGGTACTTTTCATCATCATCATCATCATCATCCATCACCACGCGGGTGATTAACTAATTAATTAAGTGATTAATTATTAACCGCAGGGCGTAGCTAGTAATTAAATAAGCGTAAACCCGTGTAGGTAAAGTAACATTTCAGCACATCTTATCTTAAATAAATATTCATGCAGATTTATAAAATAAATGTGAGTCTCTCTACTTTTTACCTTATATGAATAAATTGCTGATGTAATCTTGACGATGATGATGATGATGATAAGACACAGATAGCCCATGTATTCCGAAGAAGGAAAAATGACACTTAATACAAGCGAACGAAGTCACGGGCAGGTAAATATAATAATTAGGTACTTATATTATAACTTATTACTAAAATTAAAAATGCGTATGTCGGGTGTTTTTGTGGTCATTGGATGATGATTGGAAGGTTAGTTACTCAATCATGCCACAACGGCTGAACGTATTTGGGTGAAATTAGATATATAAGTAAATAGCTCATCTATCTACACTGGAATAACACATAGGACATTTTTTATCGGCTCAGTACCAGTAATTCGGTTAATAATCCGGTTGACCAAACTAATGATATATTTGATCCGACTTTCAAAAGGAGGAGTTACAGAGCAGTCCCATTTTGAAAATTATTTTTTTGTTTGGTAGAGTATACTTCCGAGGTGATAGTTAATATAAATAGTTAATATATTTAGTTAATATTACCGTGGTGGTACCATGCGCACATTATTGTGGTAATAGGTACTGTTGAATTATCATGGTACTGTAGCTCTACCATGAGTTGGCAACATAAATGTCATCTATAGTCGATACTCGATCTCGCCTACCTATTACGCTTGTGATTGGCGAACTCGCTATAAATTTTAGTTCTACAATTGACCACGAGGTGGCACCGTTCTTTTTTTCATACATTTTTTCGCGGCAGTCGATATCGAGCGTCGATTGGTGTTAATGTTGTTAACTCATGGTAAACCTACTTATCATGATACTTTAACAAGTTATTCACACTTTTAGTGTTGAAGTAGAATTTTTTTTTGTAATAAATGTTTGTTTTAGTAGTCCGGTCTACTTCAACCGGACATGAGCTGCATCTTGTAATCTTGTATCAGTTGTTCGGTATGAGTGAAAAACTTGTGTTTGCGACTGTGTTTAGTTTCTATCCCTCAAAACATATTAATAAATAAGTGCATTTTTGATGGCTAAATTGAATAAATGACTTTACTGTGACTTTGAAAAAAAATATTAATAAGAATAGATAGGACTTCGCCCCTGAAATCTCGTCGTACTTGTTGCAAAGATAACACAATATACAGGTTTTTGGTAGAGGGACCGACAAACCAAATGAGCGTGTTCGGGGGCCCACTTGGAGAATACAAGTTGGCCAAAAAAAATCCCCGACACCCCAATTTTTTTTAACTTTTTTTGGGAATTTTCTCGTTTTCTCCAATATTGTACCTATTTACAACCATAACATTTGTAAAGTATGTTTTAGACCGGATGTTTTTAGTTGAATTTGGTCTCTTGGAAAATGGTGGCTTTTTATCCGAAATTGTACCTATTTACAGGTACAATTTCGGATAAAAAGGGAATAATCACAAAAAAAAGTTAAACATATTGGGGGGTCAGGGATTTTTTTGGCCAACTTGTATTCTCCAAGTGGTCCCCCGAACACGCTCATTTGGTTTGTCGGTCCCTCTACCAAACACCCTATATATTGTGTTATCTTTGCAACAAGTACGACGAGATTTCAGGGGCGAAGTCCTATCTATTCTTATTAATAATTTTTTTCAAAGTCACAGTAAAGTCATTTATTCAATTTAGGCATCAAAAATGCACTTATGGTCGTCAATTATTAATTACATTTAAAATTTACAATTACGTAAAAAACTAATTTTTACGTCTAAATCCACGTTGAACGACATTGGATTGTAAGCGGACAGCTACATTTTAGGTGTTCATTCTTTTAGCTATTTATATATGTCATGGTTTAGATTTTAATTCCAACATATACATATATAAGCATTATACGTATAACTATAATTTTAAAATAAGTATTTGCAATATTTATAAAAGGTAATATGATTAAGATTCGATATGAAGTCATTTTAGAAGTACATATTAAATTATAGCTAATTTAAATCCTCGAGAATTTTGTTATTTCACTCTAATCATTTATATGCAAACATTTTGTGAGTGAGTATACAAAATAAATATCTACTATTTTGCAATCTCTAATATAAAAACTTACCATCAAATTAAATTAACAATGAACAAACGCAAACTGATAAAAACGCACATTCAAAATGTTTAGATAATTATATCTTTACTGCCTAAATACTTTACGGCCAAAAATACCGGTCATTAACATAATAATATTGTATTCACAAACGTCAACTTCGGAGTCTGGAAAACATATAGATACCTACGATTAAAAATAATACTGTATTCTTCCATTTAACTGAATCATGAATGATACCTATTGAGGCCGCAGCACAAACAATTTGCAAAAATGTATTCGTATCGTAAGCGTCAACACATCACGTTTCGTCGTACAAACTATGAGTTATCTGTGTCACAGTTGCCCTAGATAAATTACAGTTTGTACGGTTTCACGTGAAAGACACGTTTCGTTACAACTACGCAGTTATTCGTGCTACGCTCACTCTATGACGTTATTTTTGAAGTACTTATGTTCTGTTCCATAGACAAGAAATGTGTTTAAACGATGATAATTACACGGACGCTCATTCCGTGCTCCGAGCCATTAAGATCTTATCGCTTCTATAAAATTAACCCAACGTATGCACTGCTAACACCACATATGTTTGCGCTATGTTTACTAACAACAAGCCTGCAATTACTGGGGTTACTGTAGTTAAACAATAGGCTCCTTTTTATAAATATACTCGTTAGTGTGCCACTCGCCCTAATTGTGTGTGAAAGAGCAAACACACTACATAATAGATAGTATAGGTATATCCCCATATACTCTATTCACGTGTTACTAAATCGAACATCATAAACATTGGAAACGAAGCGTTATATATAAGTATTTAACGTTGTTTTACCCGGAGCCAGATATACCGGAGACTATATAACTTCAGTTTACATAGAAGTGTTTCCTGCAGCCCTTAAACTTAAAATATACAAAATCTGAGTGATAGAATGAAAAGATTATGGGGTCACGTACTGCAAAATTGCAGACGCTCCTTTCCTTTAGGTACCTACTCCTTTATTGTATACATTTGCTAATTGAACGATGTAAAAGGAATGAAACAAAATATTACCGGTAAAAAAATATCTTACGTCTAAATAATGCAGAACGTAACATGAAAATACATTTTTCATGGACGTCTTACGAATGGCTTTGCATTGTTTTTTTCCATATTGACATAGAGATAGACATACATTTTATTTTATTGAGTGATTTTATGTATGCTTTTTTTGCAATTACAATATTTTTTTTGGCTTTGGCATTTAATCTGCAATGGTCGGTCCCCCTTTGTGTATAGTCCAGTAAATCGGGAATCGGGCCTCCAGAACCTCCCACAAACCGACGAAACGCAATAGTAAGCTATGTTACTTCGCGTCGGTCTTATGTGGGAGTGAGGGAGGTACTTCCCCGGTCGTGCCGGCACTACCACCAAAAAAGAAGCCAAGAAAGCTAGAAGTATCTCCCCGGTTTGCATCGTTTCTATAGCACCTACGGAGCCAGGTTAAAGTTTAAGTATAAACTGTAAATAAAAAATAAATAAATAAAAAATAACTAACCGTTTGTTAGAAAAATTCAAAGAAGTTTTTTTTTTTTTTTTATAATAGCTGCTAGGTCCACAGACATAAGTTCCGTGCCTTTGGTAATACATTATAATTATTATTTTTTTTTAACTTAAATTTTAAACATTTTAAATGTATTAAAGTCCTAGAAGAGATCAAGTGAAAAAAAATATTTTCATAAATGGACGGCTCCTTATTAACTTCTTACAAATACTTAATATCTAAACATTGCAAGCATTCAAAGAAGTTGGAATACTAATAAAATATAAACATCATCACGGAACCTTATAAACGAGTTGAATATGTATGAAATAATATTTGGTAGTGCAGCGGATAACGGCAATGTATGCAGGTTCTAAATAGGTGTGTAGGCTGGTAGTGCAGTGGAGAATATAAACGCCCTTCTGCACTACCAGTAGTGCAGCTTGATGTTTTTTCTTACTATAAGAGACCAGTCTACGCTTTAATTTCTTGTATTGTACAGATTTAAGTAAAATTGATTAAAAATATTATTGTTTCAATTATATATATTTAAATCATTTCCTACTCTAGTTTTAGGAGAACCCCATAATTATTAATTCGCCAAAGTAATACTTTTATAACTTCATTCGCAAAACTTCATTTGCTTCATTTGAAAACTGCAAAATGAAATTTTAATAATAATTAAAAAAAAAAAAATTCTATCTATATATATAATTGAAATTGGAAACTATCACATTCACATAAGACGACTCCAACATAATGTAAGCAAATACACTTTCTTAATCCAAGTAGGACGATGACATAACAGCCGCCTTTGTTGTTACAGGTAACTGCTCCGAAGTTCCCGGTGGTGATCAAGATAGGGCATGCGCACAGTGGCGTGGCCAAGGTGAAAGTGGACTCCTTGGCTGACTTCCAGGTACTAACCTCCAACACCTCTCGGCTATACACCTCGATTAATATGCTAATCTGCCCCTTTCAAAAGCTCAAATAATAGTTTTCATAACGTGTATTACATACCGTCGTTCTTATAGTTTCGTGACTTTACGTTTTTGTTTAATAAAACTGTTTTTCCTATGTAGGACCGGTTTAATGTAAACCGCATTTGTTCCCATTAGTTACATTGCTAGTGGATCCAACATGAACTACATACTACTTAGTTTCTTTTAAGTATACTGTACAAGTTTGGAAAACTAAAAGTGCCTGTCAAAATATTGAGCTACAGTGAATAATTACTGAAGTCTACCTTATTCAGACACATAAATTCAAAGGATTAAAATTGGCCTACCAACGCAATTCCAACCCTTCAGAATGATCACTATTATATTCTCCTCAAATGTTCCCAATATTAAAAATTGATCTAAAGATTCATTCAGCTTTAAATCATCATCACCTATAGGTGCTATTATGTGTCACCAAATTTACCCAAGGAGTGTGATGTCAATAAAATATGTTTCTCTTCTTCATATTGTTCAAATGTTGTTGTTTTAGTTTTTACGACGCAGCCTCCAAACTTTCTTATGCATTTCTTGTTAGAGGTAATACCACCACTAACAGATTTATATAGGGTCAGAATATGGTATGTAGACCTTTGTTCACCTAATGCTCACTATACGCAGTGCCTCACTGTTGCGTCAGAAGTAGGTACACGTTACATGACTTACCGTGCTGCTCACTAGTACAGTAGTAGTGTCGAAAAGGGGAAAGTAGCGAATGAAGTGAAGTGTTGAATTAGGTAAAGTAACAAATTTATTAAAGTAAAGAATTAAGGAAAATGTCGACTCATTTCTAAAGTCTTTCTTCCATCCTTTAGTTGGTTTTAACAATACCAATGACGGAGGATGAACGGAAGTTCAATATCGCGGGACCTTACTTCGAGCTTTTGATTTCCTTAATACTTATCTTTGTTGAAGTAAATATTAAATCGCATTAAGTTATTTAGATTTATTTTAACTGGTGCACAGCTTGAATTATTTTAAATAATTGTCTTTCTTATAATTTTAGGATATCGCTGGAGTAGTTGCTATGCTGGGAACCTACTGCACAGTCGAACCTTACATCGACGCAAAATACGACATTCACATACAGAAAATTGGCATTAACTACAAAGCGTTCATGTAAGTCTCACTAACCTTCTGACGCCTAAGCAAACATCAAACGTTTTTACTATGTGGACACAGTCCAAATACAACGATATAGGCGTTAGCATTGAAACTGATTCTTGTTGCAATGTGTGATCTATTCATGTCATCAACAACTCGATCTGTTGTTTGTAGCAAAGCTTCTGTTGTTTTCAGGCGTAAATCTATTTCCGGGAACTGGAAAACTAATCAAGGTTCGGCCATGCTCGAAGCTATCGGAATGAATGACAGATACAAGATGTGGATCGACGAGGTATCACACTTATAGTTATTTTTTCTTCTCCCTGGTACAGTAAATAAATCCTACAAGGAATCTAAATTAATAATAAGTATACGTGTGCACTGTTTCTGAGACTTAGAATATAATTATTTATATTATTATTATACCATACTTTTGTAATTTACATGGAAAAGTCATTTAGAAAATTAATAATGTATAAAATTCCTCGCGGAATCGCCTAGTCAACAATAAAATAAAATATAGATATATATAAAAGTCAAATTTCACAAAGTAATTACACAAATATTCGTAACACTAAGGTTTACGACGTTTCCCGCATCCGTTTGTGTTTTAATTTTTATTATGTTGTCCATTTATCCACAAGGGGTCTGAGATCCTTTCAGGACTCTTGGATTCGTCAACAAATTCAGTGAGCGTGCTGGTGGGTCCTAGAACACTTATATGTACTGCGAAAAATTAACGGTTCCTGCAGTACATTTCAGTTTTCTTGAACTTACAGATCCGGATCTAGACAGGATCCTATTAAATACAGTCCTTAGGTCGCTATATACAAATGTCACTTTTAACCTTTTCTGTATACAAGAGTCACCATTTATAATATAAACTGTACTGCGACTATTTGCATATTTTCAGGTGAGCGAGATATTCGGTGGCCTCGAAGTATGCGCCCTTGAGCTGGTTGTTGGCAAGGACGGTCGTGAGCACATCATCGAGCTAAATGACTCTGCTACTTCCTTCATGGGAGATTCGCAGGAGGAAGACCGTCGAAATTTGTCCGATCTTGTACTGCAACGTATGCAGGTAATATAAACTTATAACTACAACCCGGTCAGAATATCTGTGCACCTCGCTGGAATGCGGCGCCTCTCCCGCTTCCCCTGTCACCTCTCCGCGCACTCCCCGGTGCGACAGTACGGTTAGCATCTTCGTTGCCGATACATGTCCCGATAATTTTGATATTTTCGCTTTGTTGTTGTTTTGTTTTTTAATATTTATTGTTAAGTTTAGACTGTTTACTGTTAAGTTTGGACTGGTTTGGTTGTTATTAAAATTGTTGTAGCTGTTAAACTGAAGTCATGGGAAAAACAATACACAGCGAATCAAGAAATTTAATCTTGAAAGTGCTCAAGTTTTTTGAATCGGAGAAAGCAAATAAACAGTACACCATACCTGTAGACCAAGTGGTGAAACGAACCTGTGCTGCAACTGGGATATCAAAGAAGACTCTAATGAAAATTAAAAATGAAGCCAAAGTACAACCACCTACTTCGCCGGGCGCTAGTCCGACTCCAAGTACTAGTAATAATTTAGAAACCCACCCAGAACCAAAATTATCGACACCGGGTAAGAAGCGTAAACAGTACAAAAAACGCATCGAAGTAGATGATTTTGACATTTGCGCAATACGAAATATCATCAACAGTTTTTATGCTGTAAAAAAAGAAATCCCAACTTTGAAGAAAATTCTGGCAGCAGTTAAGAGAGACCTAAATTTTCAAGGTGGGAGAACATATTTAAGAAATATTTTAATTAACAAATTGGGCTACAAGTTCAAAAAGTGTAAAAATATCCGTTGTGTATTGACACAAAAGCCGGACATCGCCGCATGGAGGGCTCGCTACCTACGCCGTATGAAAGAGAATAATGACCTTGGCGCTTACAAAACGCAAACTTACAAAAGATGCGATTAAGTCAATTACGCCAGCTGACTGGAAAAAAGAAGTGAATCACGTGGAGAGACTACAGCGAGAATACTAGGAAAAGGATCATCTAGCAGATGACGACATCACACAACTTTTAATATCACTAGGGGAAGATAGTTCGGAGAGTTCAGAAAGTGAGAGTGAGGAAGATACAATGTCAGGCATAGAGTCAATAATTTTTAGTGACTGAGTTTAATAATAAATGTTTTTGTAATCAAAATTATTGTTTTTTAATAACAAACCCTTCATCAATAATAAATTGATTTGAAAAGGTTAGTAATTTTTTTTACCTCCACATTTCTCGAAAACACTTTTTTTCACACCGTACCCAGACCGCCGATATGACGTCACGAGGTCAGATGCACAGATATTGTGACCGAGTTGTAGACCACAACTACAACACACAAGTGAACTAAGACAAATTTGAAATATAAAATCGCTGTGGGACATCGTAGTGTTATACATAATAGTTTGTGTTGTACATAATTGTCGTGTTCTATAAAGTGTTCTACGGCGAAGAAGTATCGAAAGTATACTTAGTATGAAATTTTATTCGTACGGATACGACGGTTAAAATCATAGAGTTAAAATTCGATGCACGGACTGCGAGCCTCTGTGGCCTAGTGGTCGTGGCGTCTGACATAGATTGTCGGAAGACGCAGGTTCGTATGCTGTCCGAGGATGTAAATTTTTCTCTCTAAATTTGCAATGTTTTATTTTTATTGATTTTTACGTATAAATGTATTTTTATATTCATTCATTACATATTATTCTTCAAGTGTTCGCAGAGATGCTTGACTTGGCGGTCCCAATAGATCAACAATGTTAAGCAACGCTTGCTGCGTTCAGGAGTTGGATGGGTGACCGTTAGTGTCATTGTTCGACTGAGCGTTTCCGTGCTTCGGAGGGCACGTTAAGCCGTCGCCCGTTCCGGTTATTTGTCTCAGAACAACTGTCGTGAGGCTATGTTGAAGGCCTTCCGTCGGCCTAAAAGCATTGACATGGGTTGGCCACTATAGCTGATCCACCAAGCCGAACAGAGCCCGCGTTGTGGATTATAGCCCAACTCCTCTCACAAAGAAGAAGGCTCAAGTCCCAGCAGTGGGGACATAATGGGCTGATTATGTATATTGTTCTAAAAGCCTCTAAGTCAATGTAAAACTAAATCCTTTCATAATATATGCACTATATTAAATTTCGGCGAAACTTATATCGATGGGTACTTTGAGGGTACCACTTCTAGCTTTAAAAAGTTTTATCCAACCCTGTCCAAACACAGAGCCCTTTGCGTAGTACAAATCGGACGTAGTTTACATCAGTTACGGAAAAGTTAGCTCGCGCAAGCGAAATTCTCCGACCGTCGTAGGCTATGTTAATGCTTTACCAATATATTTGACAATTTTTCTACAGTGAAATGTGTTGTTATTTGTGTGTTGTGCGTTGTTTCCTATTAAACATAGTGGTGCCGAAACCAGGGAGCGGACTTAGTGAAATCGCTCGAAAATGAGCGCAGAGTTCTCGATGACTTTCATGAGGTGTGTCTTAGTACTGCACACACCTGCTTCCTATAGGCCTCCGAAATTAGGCGCATGCGGGGGGATAAAGGACCACGTAGTCCCTTCGTTCGCTAGAAGGTGCCTTAGGAAAAGTTAGCTCGCGCAAGCGAAATTCTCCGACCGTTGTAGGCTATGTTAATGCTTTACCAATATATTTGACAATTTTTCTACAGTGAAAGGGCTGCGTGTTTGGACAAGCCCTCTTTTAGTAAATTTTATTAGACAAGGAGCAGAATACCCGAATTCAGAAAGAAATTAAAAATCTTTTTCTAGAAATTCGCACGGCTACATAATTATCGTGTCCTTAAAAGATTGTTGTACCACAATGTTATGATGTTCGTAGCGTACTGAAATTGTAAAGTAAAACAATACTACTGACGTTTACGGATTGTTCTTACTGTACAGAAACTAGCAGTACCAAGATAAAGAATTATTAAAAATTAAATTATTTTGGGAGAACATCAAAACATTTAAAGGAAAAGTAATCGTTTTAGTAATTTAATTTCTTTTCCTTTTTGATCTCTATAAAGTTATGTATGGAATCGTAGGAAACCCCTCCGGCGAGTTAATCATCTATTTTATTTCATTAAATGTATAAATAATATTTTACTTTATCGAGGTTCATCATCATCATTATCATCTGAAAGACGTCCACTGCTGAACATATGCCTCACCCATAAAACGCTACTTGGAATAGCTACTTGGTTCCTGAATCCAGCGATTCCCCGCGGTTTTGACGAGGTCGTCGGTCCACCTGGCGGAGGGCAGGCCTACACTACGTCTTCCGGTGCGTGGTCGCCACTCAAGAACCTTTCTTCCCCATCGGTTCTCAGTTCTGCGAGCGATGTGGCCTGTATCCAACAATTACCGGTATAGGTGGAACATGGGCATTGGACATGATTTTCGTCTTATCCAAATTCCTCTTAAGACCATCCTGTTGAGAAACTCTACTGAGATCGTTGAACATGGTGCCGATATCCTCGGGCGACTCCGCAATTATGACTACATCGGCAAAACGAAGGTTAGTTGCCATTAATGTTGATGCCAGGCCCTTTCCTGTTCAAGAGTTTGAAAACACCCTGACTCAATGAGTTCGTGAACAGTTTCGGAGAGATAACGTCTCCCTGTCTTACACCTCTCTGAAATGGAATTTGTTCCGTACTCTGTTACTGTAATCGGACTCACATAGTAGCCTTGCTGTTTATACACTTCAACGCTTAGATATATCTATAGTCAATTTGGCATCGCTGTAAGGACTGCAGCTTCGCCCAAGTCTCGATAGAATCGAAGGCTTTCTTGTAGTCCACAAACGCTAGACACAGCGGCTGATTATATTCTTCGGTCTTCTGTATAATTTGCCGTAGCGTATGTATGTGATCCACGGTGCGAAAGCCTCTTCGGAAACCAGCTTGTTCGAACTCATCAATCTGCGTGCAAGACGGTTCGTGATGACTCTCGAAAACAGCTTGTATACGTGGCTCAAGAGCTATATGGGCCTATAATTCTTCAATAAGGTTTTATCACCTTTTTTGAAAAAGCACCACCACGCTCTTGTACCACGCTTCAGTCGTTTTGCCTTCGAAGATGATAGAATTGAATAACTTCTGGAGCACTAAAAGTATCGGTCTACCACCGCTATCAGAAGTTCAGCCGTAATTCCATCCTGTCCTGGTACTTGGTTTGTTATTCTTAAGCTGTTTGAGAGCAATTCGGGATGTCTTCGGAATAGTATCAGACTAACTTGGATCTGGTGTCCTGAGCTGCGTCAGTAACGGGTTTGCGCATCGACGTATATAAATGTCCATAAAAGATCTCAATCTCTCTCAGAATCTCAGGTTTGGAGGAAACGATGCTGCCTTTTTCGGTCTTCAGTCTTTAGTTTTTGCCCAATAGACGAATCCTTTGCAAACACTTTATAGCCCTGGTTCCGCTTGATTGCAGCCGTAATACTCGCAGTATTAAAAACACGCAAGTCGTGTCGTATGGACTTCTAAATTCATCTATT
Source organism: Selenia dentaria (assembly GCA_917880725.1). Classification (NCBI taxonomy): domain Eukaryota; kingdom Metazoa; phylum Arthropoda; class Insecta; order Lepidoptera; family Geometridae; genus Selenia; species Selenia dentaria. Next base: position 20,924,365 of record OU862884.1, on the reverse strand, counting down.
GAGTTTACCGTAGTCCGACATATTAACTGCAGACTGCAGTCTCATTTCGCTCTGTTCTGCCATGAGTTGCAGAGTTTCTCTTGAGAGTTTTTGAGCTTTCCTGCGGCGTATGGTCTCACAGAATTCGGACCCAAGCACTTGAACAGTTTCCATCAATCCGTTGTTCAACTCCTCCACTGTGTCGCATTTAGCTAGGCACTGGAAACGGTTATGGAGTTCCAGTTGATAGTTTTCGGGGATTTGGATTTGGGCAGGATTTGGACCGAGCGTAGACTTCGCCAGACGTGACCTCTTACGATGTGGTGATCACTGCCAGTTTTCACCTTGCTGTTCACAGAGACATCATTGAATTCGTGCTCATTTGTCGTCATGAAGTCTATCTCGTTCATAGTTGAACCGTCGAGACTCAGACACGTCTACTTCCTATATGGCTGCTTTATGTAGAAAGACTTCATCATTAAGAGACATTCTTCTCCATGGAGTCAGTCAACCTCTGTCCCCTCGGGTTCAGCTGTCCGTATCCAAATGGCCCCACCCTCAAGTCATCACCTTTCCTTGTGCCCAGCTTTGCGTTGAAGTGTCCCATTACAACAGTGAAATAGGTTTCAAAAGTATGCAAAAACTCGGATATATCCTTATACTTATACTTTCTACTTCATCCTCTGAGTGTGCCAAGGTCGGTGAGTATACCTGTATGACCTTCAGCGACTATCGCTTGGTTATTCTAAGTATAAGCTACGAATAATAATAAGTCAGGAACAGTAACTGCGTTAAAAAATGACCCAACAAAAGTCGTGTTCAAGTAGGCGGGGCTTAAAAGTCGTGTTCAGTACGTCATCAGTCGGACATTTTTCTTGCAAGCGAGCACACGTGAAATCTTCGCATACATTTTAATTTTTATCATTGTGAACTACAGCTGTGAATCATCATGCCAGCATGTGTTGTGAAGTGGTGCAGGATCCATACAAGATTAAAATGTCCAGGAATCACTTTTATTAGTACGTAGTAGCAAAATTATATTTATATTCAAAGATGTTCAAATACGTATACAAACCGAGATGGTCAATACTATGCAAAATAAAGTCAGTCTATTTTTGTTTAATGTATATTTTTTACAGAACTGAATATTGAAATGTAACAGCAATGTATTTTGCTTATTTTATTTTAATTCCATTTCCTTGCCGATCCAATGCAGTAAAATAAATGCCTCTCTGCACTTAAGCTAGAAAGACAAGAGTATGACTAGATGCCTGTGAAAACCAGCATTATATACTTACTCCGTTCATTTTGAAGAAACAAAATAAAAAAAGACGTGTAGCACTCGGAGACTGCCGCGGTAAAGCTATTGCTGTTTTTATCAACTTATGCAATTATAATTATTTAACCAATGCCATCTAGAGGCGAGTCGCTGAACTAAAGAGACAAGCGTGATATTTCAAAAAATCATTAAATGTTCTGCTTTTCATCGATAGATGCCAAATCAACTTATGCAATTATAATTATTTAAACAATGCCATCTAGAGGTAGTCTTGAGTGAATCGCCCGCAATACTTACATGTTATTTTTAAACACAACATAACAAATGGTTTCGCCTATATATCCTCGAAGGGGTAAGCAGCGGTGTTTTCAACGCCTACATTTAAATTAAGTTTTTTTTTTGTGCCTTAAGTTTGTGTTGCTCGTATTTTGACAGCTCGATACACTAGACTCAAGGGGGATAAAATGTAACACAAATACCGTCAAGGGTGATGATATGTAATGACAGTTTTTTTAATGGTGATTAATTTTATATTTGTATGTGTTTGTATGTTTGTTGTAAGTGTTTACTGATTGATACACTTAGTTTTTTTTTTCTTGGATTTCTATTATTACAATGGCGTTTGACCATGTACATATTTTATGATATTTTGGTATTTTTAGATGGATGTCTGGTCAGGGTGAGGAAGATTATAAGCTACTCGAAGTACTAACCCTGCGCAGACGTAGTCGCGGGCACCAGCTAGTTAAATATATTTTTGGTTATTTAATCTCACTTTACTAAATTGCGGAAAAAGAGTCTCTTCTATTTACTTCTAGACGAAAACTTAATATTTTGCGGGACATAAAGTTCACTGAATTTTAAAAAGTAACCGATATAAAAAAGAAACAAATAAAAAGCATTGTGTATATTATTGACTTGGTCCAATCCACTTGTTGCATTACATCGTCCACGCCGCTACGACTCAGTTGTCAAAGTAGACGTTGCAGCACGCGCGTGAGCCAATCCTTGCTTTCCTTCTGAATTTAAACCAATCACCGAACATGTCTATTTGTAACCTCGGAAGTAATTTGTATTTGGAATCATACGTCGTTTTGGTTTGAAGGGCCACTTTTTGTGTGGAATTTGTTCTGAATTATGCTTCCTGACTTATTATTATTCGTAGAGTATAAGGAACGCAACCCTAGCCGACACACTATCGACTTTGACGACGTTGTTTGCGAGAGACTTGCGGACGAGGAACCCGACACCATCCTGGGATTGTTGGTCTCCCTTCTGGTGGAAAAACAAGTTGACGGAATTTAGAATTATCGTGTCCTGTCCCTGTCTTAGGACTTCAGATAACCCTATAACATCCCAGCTTAGCTTGAGCATCTCTTCCTCCAATTCGACCATCTTTTCTTCAGCCCTGAGCGTTCGTGTATTGTATGTTGCCAGGGCCAGGGGTCGCTTTTGGGATTGGTAGCCAGATCTCTGCCGGAGATTCTTTGCACCTCCTGCTCCACCTTTACAATGGCCGGTACCGTAGCCACGGATAGCAGAGCTGCCGGAGGCTGGGGTTTTATGTTGCTTTTTATAGGGGGGGATTTGCCTTAATACACCACGCTTGGCAGGCGTCTTGGTGTTCTCAGTATATGTTGATTCAGACCGCGGGACATGCTGTTGCCCATTTCCCGGATATTCCTTTAGCCGCCTCTTACGGCACCCACGGGAAGAGTTGGGGGAGTACAATTCTAAACCGGCACCCCACAGCATGGTTAAAAACTTTAAAACATTGCGTAGCACGTATTTTTTTGTTATTAGTTTTCCCGTATTTTATGTTTACTAACATGTGAATTGAAAACATTATTTTACTTTATTTTGTCTGCTGCTTCCTTTGTCTATTTTATGTAAAATAAGGATCTATTTTATTTAAAACTAGTTTCTGTCCGTGAATTCGCCTGCGAGATAAAAAGCAGCATTATGTGTCCTGGACATAAGCTCTTTTCATTCCATAATTCATTCCAGTCCGTTGAGCCGTGACTGCGTGAAGAAACAACAAACACCCACACTCACGTATTTACACACTTTCCCATTCATTTTACTAGTGGAAAGTGTGATTCCAATTTTGTAAGTCATGCCGATGGCATATTTAACGTGGAGCTTCAGTCAAAATAATATGTTCTCTTGGGCGAAATCACACATCAATCACCTAGAAAGTCGGGATTCATCGCCTCTTATGATCCGTCAGGATTAACAGTGACGGAAAATTCTTTAACTCCGTGCCCTCACCAAGTACAGCTAATTCACTGTTGAACTTACTGTTTCCAGTCAGTGTGCCGGCCCGGGATTACGAAGGCCACATCCCGGAGCTCAGTGTCAGGCAGCTCCGCAGCCGGATCACCGACAGAGGAGCGTGCGCCACCCGTGGGTGGAGCTGGGCCGCCCACCGCACCACCACCCGCACCCCTCGCCGCCGCCGCCTCCATCGACCGCCCGCTGCCACCCATCCCGGCAGAGCCCAGCCAGCCACCGCCGCCGCCGCTCACGCGCCGCGACTCTCAAGGTACGAACATAATTGACTCTACCCTCTTATATTTTATATGTATTAATATTTCCATCGACATCATCCCGTACCTTATATCTAGTTTGCTTCAGACCTCCCGATGTAGGCACATTACGGCAGTTATGACTTGTTTGGTAGCTCGTTAGTTACTGAACTTCTGCCATTGTACATTAAGGAAGGCTTTGCAATTTGCCTATTAGAAAATTTACAGAGTGTGAAGTTCTGAGCAGCCAATTCAAAAGTCAAAGTCAAAATCATTTATTCAATTTAGGCATCACAGACGCACTTGTTAACGTCAATTATTCATTATAATGCACTTTAAAGACTACCGCCACGTTGCAAAATATATATAGAGACTACCGAGAAGAAGCGACAAGAAACTCGGGGCCATTCTTTTTATATAGATTTTTACAAAGTTTCTACTTAGGTAGTTACTACTAATATTACATTTAATGGGTGGCAGATGACAACTTGCCAGAAGTGGAGTATTTCAAGCGTCTTTGTCTTCGATATAATGTCGAGCTTTATAATATGTTTTTTTATTAAAACGTTTTTTACAGTCAACTTAAATTTTCCCTCTGTGAGCTCAGTTATGTTTTTTAGGATTTTATTGTAAAACGCACACAATTTACTAGGAACAACTTATCAGTCTTCGCAAGTCTAAAACTAGGTACAGCTAGCCTATTTGTATTCCTAGTATGAAAAGAGTGATGTTCACTATTTATCTTACATTTAAGTAAATTTTTACGAACACTTATAAGGAAGGCAAAGTGAATATATTGATATCTTTAAATAAATCGGATAAAGATGGTCTATATATCAGCCTTACTAAAATTATCGTTAAGTAATTAGATTAAATCGATAAAATCGATCAAAAACGACACCTTTAAAATGAATTAGCATGATGCCTAATTATAGCAATGAGTAGCGAGTTAGCGAATACAATCCTAAATACCTAAATGTTTGTCGATATTCTTAATAACGGTGTTCGTGGTGGAAACCATGGGATCGTTTATTTACTGAGAGTGTTTAATTACATAGTTACTAAAAACCCCTCTGTGAGTTAAAAATGTCACGTCTGATTCCCGGAGAAGTAGGCTGAGACAAAGTACTTAAATTTGCTATGTTACTGAGTTTCCTTGTTTGATTAATACACTCTTATCACATCATTCACACATTTTATTTAGTTTAAAGTAGGTATCCTTAGATCTGAATTTCCTCTTGTATTTGTTTCGTTCAAGTCGTTAAGTCTTGTTTCATGTAGGTATCCGTATTTATATGCGCAAACTACACCTTAATATACTTCTGATCACCCCGTCTTCATTCAGTCTTCGTTCTCTTTGTACTTGTGTACATTTTAAGTCCCTTATATAATTTTATAATACCATGAAGAATCGTATAATCATTATTCTGTATTTTTGGACCATGTCAAACTTTATTCTAAGTTATTCAAACGAGCGTGATCCTTATTTAAATCTATTTATTTAAGAAATAAGATCAATAATTCTGTTAATAAAATAATAATGACACGGAACATTATAAACAGTGAAACTCGTAGAAATACAGTGCGTAATCGAGACTTTCTTCACTAACATTCCTTCATTAACAACCAAAACTCTCAAATCTTCATTCACTTCTGCTGAGATCTTACTAAAACTAAGTGTAACTGAATGTGACACAACTTTTAAATTTTCAATAGTTAATTGCAAAGATATTGTTAGTAGTATAAAAAGTATTGATGTAAAAAAACGGCAGACCCATGGGAGCTTTCTGGGAAGATCCGTTTCTATAATTATAGATATCATTGCCATAACCAATCTAGCAGCTGTGTTTAATAATTGTATTGCAAGTGCTGTATTTCCTGACCTAATGAAGCACAGTAAAGTGGTTCCTTTATTCAAATCAGGTAGTACTACTGATCCAACAAACTTTCGGCCTATTTCTGTACTATCTGCACTAAGTAAGATGTTCGAAATAAATATATTACATCAATTAGAAACACATTTTAGTGCTTACAAAATTTTCCATAAATTCAATTTGGGGTTACAAGGAATCGCTCTACTATAAACGAAGGTATAGAACTTATAAAAAGTGTATTTGGTGCCTGGGAGAATTCTCAGAATGCCTTAGGTGTTATTCGTGGTTTGTCTAAGGACTGCATCCGACATGATATCCTTGACAGGAAACTACAACACTACGGTATTAGAAAAATGGCTTTCAATCTTTTCTTCATATTAAAACAAAAGAATTCAAAAGGTTGATATAAATGGTATAAAATCGCCTGGCTCAATGGGCGTTCCACAAGGTTCAATACTAGGGCCGTTCTGGTTTTTAATCTATATTTATGAATTACCTTATTATGAAGGGAATAATCACGAGATTCTGATGTATGCAAATTACACTTGTCTCGCTGTTATTTAAAATTAAAAGGCAGTTATTAAAATATGACGATGTTAACAATGCACTCGCTAAGGTTGTTAATTGGTTCCATGCAACTAATCTTCTCCTCAATGAGAAGAAAACTAATAGTATAAAGCTCTTGACACCAGATGCAAGACAATTCGAAACCAATAAACAATTGAATGGAACAGGGTTGAACCTTGCGGAGTCTTTTTAGGAATTACTACTAAATACTTAATTAATTAATACTTAATTACGCTAAATTGCAATGGGGTCCCCACATAAAAAAATGTCTAGTGGACTCAGTTCAGTGGCTAATGTTGTTAAAAACTAGACTATTAACTGATTTAGACACAGCTAGAATAGTTTATTTTAGTTATTTCCATAGCGTTATGACTTATGGCATACTGCTCTGGGGATGTTCAGCAGATCTTAATTCTATTTTCATACTGCAAAAAAGGGCTACACGAGCTATCTACAGTTTAGCTCCCAGAGTTTCCCTTAGACAGAAGTTTAAAGATTCATTCACATCACATTCACATTTTAATCGTAGTCTCTCAGTTTATCTATGAAAATATTATGTATGTTAAGAAAAACATTAAGAGATTTGAAAAAAGGAGTGAATCTCATTCCATCAACACGCGGAATAAGTAAAACTATCCTTACATCTAACGCGTCTCCACAGAATATGTCATTATTTTATGGGACAATGTATATACGATTCTATAATAAACTTCCCAATGTTATCCAAAATTTGCCTATTAATAAGTTTAAAATTACTATTTAAATTATACTCTGTCAAAAAGGTTATTACAAAATTTCGGATTACTTAGAGGATAAAACAGCTTGGGACTGATCACTCCAGGATCTACCTACTCGTGTATTACGATGTTAAAGTTTAGCGTGTCCTGCCCTACTGATACCATTATTATGGTCTCTTTTATAAGGCAACACACTGGAGCTAAAAATAAACGAACATTTGTTAAGTAAATTAAGTAATTAGCGATAAAAAAAATTTTAAAGACAAGCCCCCTTAGTTTCTTGCCGGATCCTCTCAGTCGTGGTCGCGTTCTAATCCGGTTGTAGATTTAAGAAACAATAAATGTAAAATGACAATGTTTAAGTGCCCTCGCAGGCCTATACAGAATAAATGATTTGATTTTGATATTTATCCTTACCACTATAAGATTTGGCTCACACCAGCAAAAACACAACTCGCTGCACTCTATTGACTTAATAACAGTAAGCTGATAGTAGTACAGCTTCTCATTCGTAGCTCCTCATTACAGTGAACCAACCAGCTTGTTAAATATTTAAAGACAATCTGAAGAAGCGTGCATGGCGTAGTGGTGTGCGTGGTCAAGCTCAGCATCAAGCTCTCTGTTGGCACGACAGAGCTCGCTGTCGAGCCTGACTATACCACATTTCACTCATCATCGCGCCGCTGCACTCGAACCACCCATCGCACTTGAAGCTCATAACAATCACAAGTTGCTGCTTCCATATACCTATATAACTTGTAAGTCATGTAGATTTTCAACTAAAGGGGAAAAACTCAAATAAAATAGAAGCTTATAAATATTCCCTATCAACCGAGATTTTTGTTGCCGTGATTCATCATCAGCCTATAACAGTCCACTGCTGGACATATGCCTCTCTCCAAGCACGCCACTGAGCCGTCATTTCCGAAACGAAATGAGGGAGATGAGCAAAAGTCAAACGAGGATAAACACATGTACGTTATGTTTCCCAGATTAGGGGTAACCTGTGTTGTTTGCACCGATTAATATTTATATCTACTCACTGATATCTCAGAGTTATAGTTACTAACATCACTAGCACCGACGTTGATAGTAAATAGACACTTTTAGATATATTCCAAAGTAAACCCTCATCACCTTACTTTTTATTAGAACCAAATGGATAATTTAATGTATTTCCATAAAAGCGTCCCAATCGTCGACGGTCTCGTCGGTCTCCGCAGCTCCAAGCTCAGTCAGCAGCACCGCCCCAGGCGCTGCCCCAGGCTCCACAGGCGGTCGCGGAGGCTTCGCCCGCCAGGGCTCTCTCAGCGCTACGCTCACTGAAGATGCAGAGGATACCATGAAGAACCTCAGAAAAACTTTTGCTGGGATCTTCGGTGATATGTAAAACCAAAAATCATGCAATCGAGGAAATACTTCTTTAATTTAAAATCTTGTTCCTTTTTCGGAGCTGTAACAATACATTTATAACATTATTTTTTATGGAAAGTATTTTTTTACGCAAAGCCAGTCACAGAAATTCATCGCGTTATGCAAACTAAAAATTGGAAAAAGAAAATATAAATATGTCTTATAAGATGAAAACTTATCGAGTTACTTTCTCTCCATTAATTTGGTCGATATTACTTTTTTAAATATTCACAATGTAAGTATAAGTAATGTTGTGTTTTATTACACGCGGTATTTCCTCGACTTCAATAAGTTTTCGGTTCGTTAATAAAAAACAGTGTTTATAGTTTACATTTTAACAGGCAAAATAAAGACCTCGTTGCAAATACTACCAGAAAAATAAACAAAATAATACTGAGAACCTTGACCATTTCAAGATTAAACCCAGGAATATAAGATTGTACAACTTGTTTCGGGGTCTTCATTAGTCCAGTCATTTGATGTTAAATCCGCCAGTCTTCTTTAGTAGCATAGTGATGGTGCGCCATACGTGACGAGTGTAAAAGGTAACCGTTAACAAACTTAGTATAGTTTTATGATAAAAGTACGATTAATATAGATTTTTTACAGTAAGTTAATATTATGAGAATCAACTGAGCTGCATTGTGATCGAACCGTTAATAGTCCGCAAACGCGGAGCAATTAGTATGTCTTCTGACTGTCTGCAATTTCCTTCTACACTCGATGCACCTTCGTAGATTACTTCCCGTAGGCGTAGTTGGGCGAGAAAATATCTTCCAATTTGAAAACAGTACACTTTATTACTTCCTGAAGAGGCATATACACACATACTTACGAACTTAAGCACATAGATGCACTGGAACACGTAGGTGAAAAAATATATAACTAATCACATGTTGAATCCTCACAATTTATTACTTGTCAATTTGGTGAGTTATTGCTATTCATATAGCAAGCCTGCCCACTTTGCCCACTTACGCCTATAATTACTTAAACACTTCATACTCGAATATAAAAACGGAAACGAAAGAGTCTTTAAAAATGGTATAACAAGAGACACAAGGAATCGTATAGATTTTATTTCTCTACCATTTCATAAATCGTGGAATCGAAATGGAATACGTGCGTGTGGATTTGGATTGAATCCAAAAATATTTGTCAACTTAAAACGTTGAGATTTCCTTAGATCTAAAAAATGTTGACAAAGTTGAGATGTGAAAAAGAGCAATGCTATTGAAGACAATATTGTTACACGCAAATTTTAATCCACATTTTATATAGATAATAATATATACTTTTTATAGTTGCATCTTTTAGAATTAAGAACAGTTGGTTTGTTATTGAGCTTCATATTTTTGAGCATTTATATTTTTTTGTTAAATCTCTCATGCGTAATATTTTCATTAGGTACAATAAAATGATCAGACGTTTTAATCATCAATTGTATTGCCAAAGAAATGGAGTATAAGTGTGAATCGTGGGAAAAGCTTGATTGTCATACTTCAGTAGTGAAACCTATTATCAATATTAGCAGTTTATTGGGCTTGCGTTATAATATTCTGTCTATACTTATATAGCATGATTACGTATGCAAACTATACTTACATATTTATACCTTAGTAAATGCTATCAAACGTAGAAATTTAAAGTTTAAGCAATATATAATTCTATGAATACTAATAGATATATTGTATACCTAAGCTCTTTGTTTAACAATTATAGTATAAATGTATTAAAACCATATAAATACCAATAGAAACTATGTTATAATCAATATCCACTCGTTATCGTAGTTTTTACAACGAAATAGTTAAAACGTTTTACAGTATTTAAGTATTAATTACTCAATACGTTAAGACAATGAATTTGATGAGCAATGTTAAGTTTGGTTGGAACAGTAGGTGTTAATATTAATTAAATATTTAGATTTCTTTCTTTAGCTCTTATGGTACCCTGGTACTGTTCCATAGGTTTCTTTAGTGTCTAAAGTATGTGTTAGAAATACTCATTGTACTTTTATATGCACCTGTAGGTAGACTTTACACAATGTTAGTGTTTGTAATCGAAGCGCTCTGTAGATTATGTATCTTGTTATTATTACTGTGTACACAAAATGCGCAATTATTAAAAAAAGGAACTACCTATATAATAATGAATAATGTTGTATGAACCTAACTACCGCTACAATCACTGGTATCTTATATTTGTACAAGTATTATAGTTTAAAATTTATCGAAGATCTCATATATTCTGTTTGTATTTTCATAGACGTTATTTTAGTTAAATATTAATACACTTCAATGTATGTTACTCGTATGTCTACTTGTTAAGGTAATTATAATATGAACACTCAAATTAATATAAATGCTGTTGTTGTTGTTGCTAACAAGTTATATATTATTATAATATTTATATACCTACTCAATATGAAAACGATGGATAATCTTTTGAAGAGATTTGCCACGGTAAAAAATATTTACAGGAGGGACTTGGTTAACTTTTGAAAACACTCCCTCTGGTGGTTTTTATCGTGGGTTCACCATTTCATTATATAGTTAAGACAAACCGGCATCGAATGTCACATAGGTTGATATGCACAAGGAAATCAACTTTTAAAGATCTTTCTCTGGACTGTTTTTAATGTCCATTGTTTTAAAAAAAAATGCGGAACTAAACATTTCCTTGTGGCATTCATGCCGATGTTGGAATGGAATATGTTAATGGAATTTGAATGCATGTTAATCTATATGATGTAATAAATACCTCTTTTGGTAAGTTAATAACGAAGCTAATGCATTTTTATTTTGACTTAGAAATTTTAATTACTAAAACTGAGAACTAAAAGAAAACTTTCTATAAATTATTTTAATTCATGACGAATAACGTACGTAAAAAAAATATATATTTACAATGTATAAAGACACGTTAATAAAAATATACATAAAGGATAATTTTTAACATTTTTCATAATATTTTTTCAGTCTTCATAATGTTTGTAGCTACCTACATATATAAAAGTGAGAAAAACGGTTTTTGCGTACAATATCGACTCAAAACTCTAGTTGATTAGTCTAATCTACTCCCTCTCTTTCTCTCTCTTTCTCTCTCTCTCTCTCTAGTTTCGGTCCAGCACCAACTTCGTCGCGAGTAGTCTTTATTGAGTCGATATAGTATGCAAAGCCATAACTGTAGCAAGGTTAGATCTAAAAAGTGTACTATAAGTAATTTCCTAGTGTCCAACAGGATCCATGCCAGTGTTCAGGCTGTAGTTCCGATACATGCCGGCTTCAGCGAGCCTGTTAGTGAATGTTTGCCCTGCTGGATAGTACACAGATGGCACCGTGTGGATTCCTGCAAGAAAGTGATGAAATAATGAGGTAGGTGAGGAAAACCCGAAAAGATCGGGCAGAAGTAAAGGGAAGTGGGTTCCAGGGTTACGAAACTTGGCTTGCAATAGCGGAATAAACCAATGTGCCGTTGGTCAAGTAAGGTCTGAAAGTCTCGAGTTCACACTAGATGAACCAGAGCCAATATGCAAGTTAGGTTCAATATTTTATTGCTCGGGAACCTATGCAATTCAGACAAGTCGGTTGGCGCAGTTGGTAGATCCCTGCCTTCTGAGCTGCTGGCCCCGGTTACCATCCCCGGACAGATCAAACATTTGTGTGCATGAACATTTCTGTTTGACCTGTGTCTGGGTATGTATATAAGTATGTATATCAGTCATCTGATTACCATAGTATAATCTCTGCTTAGTTTGGGATCTGAAGACCTTGTGTGGATGTTGTACCATAAAAAAAAATCACCGCTCAAACACATTTTGATACAATCTCTACATTATTTCTTCGTAGCTCTACTCAAAAAGGAATCTGGTACCTACAGGATTTTACAAGAACAGTTTGTAAAATCACCGTGGTTTATCAACAGCTGTAATATGAAACAACATTTGAGCAATAGCTCAGACTCTGGTCGGGCCACATAATAAGATTAAACATCTTATAAAAAGAAACAGATAATCCTAATTGCAGTGCCTGCGGAGTTCCACAGGATGTTTATCACATCCTTGTGGAGTGTGTGCAGAACCTGTCTTTGAGAACGCATATGTCCACTCATAAATTTTTTGAGGTAGCTAAAATCCGAATTGTCTTGTCCGCTCCACTAAGTGACTGACGCAAGCGGCAAGGACACTTTTTAAATTTATGTTTAAAATGATAAAGTGGGAGCATGAATGTACAAGTCATGTATTTAGTATGATAAGTCTCAAGCCTCTCCATAGCGGGTGCAGTCAAGAGCAGCAAAGAGATTTTGAAGCAAGTGCTTCAAAACTGTAAAATCGCGCAACTAGTTACAACGCGGTCACATTAACTAGACGTTTGACCATGTGACGTCATTTTGGCGCTCAAGTACGTTGTGCAAAAAAAACCAGCCAAGTGGCTTTTATTAAGATCGAGTAAAAGTTGATTAAAAATTAAATTTGTTAAATGAATAAAAAATATTTATTTATTTTCAAAGGTTATATACAACTACATATTATGTGAAAATTTAAGGTGGTCTACCTGTTACCGTTATTAATATTGAGCATAAAAATAGGAAAAACACACATTTGTTGTATGGCTACCCAATTAATATTTATTTATTTGGCATTTTTCGACAGGAATGTAGTCGATTATCTTTTAGTCATCATCGCTATAAACAATGGATTGAAAGTTGTCATTATAACTGACTTCGCCTTCACTCGCGCTCTCACTTTCACTGCTGCTATCTGATGTCTCCTCTCCTCCTAAATTGATGACCAGTTCTCGTACGAATTATCGACGCGTGTATCGGTAACAAAGATGCTGACCGTACTGACACTTGTTGGGCGAGAAAAGGGAATGCGGGGGGAAGCGGGCGGGGCCCGCATTCAAGCGTTGCGTCGAGTTAATGTGACCGCGTTGTAGGTACTTGTAATTTTTGTATCCTGTAACGAACAGTAGGCAATTAAAGTAAGAGCAGAATTCCTCCTGCTATTATATATATATATATATATATATATATAATGGTTGCTAGTCGTAGAGCCACAAGTGTCCCCGACACAAGTAGTTCAAGTTATTCCAGTCCAAGGTGTAGCAATGACCTTGAGCTGCTTTCCAGTTGTGAAACGAATGTGGCAAATGAAACTAACATAATCCATCAAAGGTCGTTGGTCATCATAGGGCCAGACACAATAGAAATTTCATTGTTATAATATAACGACTCTCTAAGGGATAATATATTATTTCCTAAACTTATATACAACTAGCAAACCCTGCGAACTCCGTTTCGCCACCAGATGGCTTCGTTTTATGTAACATTTCGTTTGGCGCCATCTACTTAAAATATTGGTTTGTAGTACATGCTATGTATCAGAGATGGCGCTGTATGTGAAAAAATATTTTCCCGCTTTTCTTTTTAAATTTTTCCTGAATTTTCTTTACTATAAACCTCACGGAGCCCAAGACCTTTCCAACGAATGCAAAACCGTGGAAATCAGTTCGTGCGTTCTGGAGTCATAGCGTCAGGAAGGAAAACCCGACTTATTTTTATATAGTAGATTAAATATCGATTCTAGAGCAGGATTTCAGTAGTTTAATTCGCAAGAGTATCTGGAACAAAGATGCACGTTTGCATTCTGACTATGCCATCGACTTTTTGTCTAATTTGAAGAAGTTTTTGAACATGATTTCTATAACTATAATAAAATGCTAATTATGAAACCTATTTTTGGTATCATATCTTACAAACTAGATGATTAAGAGACTCTTACGTCTATATAATTAAATAACATAATGAGCGTAAAAACAAAGGTAAAAGTTTACCCTAAGCACTAGTTGAATTGTACCTACTCTATACAAAGACGATCTATGAGCTCAGGGTAGAGAAGCAAGCGGAGCGAATACCTAATTAATTTTCTACCAATTTCAGACTAATAACACAGAATAAATAAAGGTAACACTTACGCTATACTAATTGGCAGAGATCAGTCTATTTGTAGAGTTATATTTGTACTCTACAAATAATGTGCCCCTCACACATTTATTATCTTACTAAACAACAAATAACATAATGTAAGCGTGAGTGACACAAACTGAGTTTTACCCTATTTTTTTATTGTAACACTAAAAATGATACCTAAAAATAATACCATAGAGTCGGGCGTCTATGCCTTTTTTCTCTCCGGTCCATATGATAGACCCTTTATACATCTCTCTTAAAAAATAATAGGTCCGACTATAGTTTTGGACTACATTCTGTGGTCTTTTTCAATGACTGTTAGGGATTCCCGCGTCGATGACGTCTCGCTTAGCATGATCGTAAATATTATAGGGTAATAAAATAGATTCTGGTGCAGCTTAGTGACATTTGTATCACCCTATGTGCCTAATAAAAATAAGTGCCCTTCAAACCTAACACATTATAATGGTTCGGTTGTGTACACAAGCATTATTATGTGTTAGGATATATATGTGTAAGGTTTGCCTTGGAGGCAAAATATCAGACACTGTAATAGCATCCGGCAAAATTGACTCCAAACAGAAAAGCCGACGTATTATCACTAGATTCGCACGAGTCAACAACCACGTGTAGCGGCTCACTTAAGGATTTTTGTTTATTATATCTTGTCTGTATTATCACCTTGTTGATTATATGCTTGAGGTAAATGTGGCGTCCAAATTTTACAAGTCTCACCTCTAAATCCTGAACCAGCAACTTCTCCGGGTTTAGTTTGCAACAAGTTCATAAGGGGAAAGAATGGAAGGAAGTTTTTTCTCCTTGAATGAGAACCTCTACCTCTATTTAGAGATTTGTATAGAGTCTATACTAAAATGTATTTAAATGCATATTGTTT
The DNA here is from genome assembly GCA_917880725.1 of Selenia dentaria. Classification (NCBI taxonomy): domain Eukaryota; kingdom Metazoa; phylum Arthropoda; class Insecta; order Lepidoptera; family Geometridae; genus Selenia; species Selenia dentaria. The sequence continues at coordinate 20,909,120 of OU862884.1, read as the reverse complement.
TAGGAACTATTGTTTAGGATATCAAATAGCAATATGAATTATTTTTACTATGCAAAATCATATTATATATAACTTCTTTACAGACAAATAATGGACTAACACACATTAAGTTGTTTGATGTAGGTATGAGACAATACATCACAAGCGGGAAGCAGGACATATCGCCCCCACTCAGAAAAAGATTAAGAATAACACACGTACTTTAGAATGTTTTAGATAATATAATGTAGTGCCTATTGATAATAAAAATATATATTTATATTTGGACGAGAAGACTACGCGAGGTCTATGTTCAGCAGTGGTCGTCCTTCGGCTGAGATGATGATGATGATTTATATTGGCAAAACTAAAAGAGACATACCTTGATACAAGTACTTATAGTGTCATTATTAAAAAGGTACCTATTGTATTTCTCTCTTTCGAATATAATGTATTGTGTGTTGACTTAACTATTTATTATTCACTGTTGTCTTCAAGTTGCCTGTCAATAGTGAAAGTAACATACACTTTCTGAAAGATTAAAGAGTCACTAAATTTTCTTTTTAAACTTCGCAGGTCAAAAACCAGTAAATAACAATATATAGTCATCATTTGATATAATTTATTTTCCTTAGTGAATTGGTTGACAATACGGAAAGAAACTAAACATAAAACAATTTGGCTATAATAGCATACACTACCTGCCTTATTTATAATAGCATAACTTTAAATGACATTATTATATTATAAAATTGTTTTGCGCAGTGCTAAATATCACTACCCAAAATTAAGAAGCTTTTATAAGCAAGGACATAACATATGCAGGTAATTACAAAGCATACTAAAAATATTTATATTTGATTACGCATACATAGATGCCTACTTGATTAATTCTAATATATCTAAATTAGTATGAAATGCTATACAATTATAAGAAACACTTATTTCTTAAAAATAATTGATATAATAAACTTGTGCCCCGTAATTCTACTCACTATAACTTTAATAATATAATATAATATAATATTTATACATAGGTATATCTAGTTACTACATTGGTAATGAAGAAAAGCTTAATACATTGACAAAACAGATATTATTACTTAAATATCTACATAAATAAGTATTACACTTAATGCATCCAGGCGCCCGAGCATCCAAGCAACCAAGGTGAATGCGTACGTACTCTTAAGCCCGTGGAAACATAGAGCTTGCTTACGCACTTGTCTTTGTCAGCATTAGCGTTTAAACTAATGCTTGCTAATAAATAAACTAATGTTGCTTGCACAAAATTATTACTAAGGGTACGTTCCGGTAAAGCGTCGTCAGCGCGCACAACTGTCGCGCCCCTGTTTAGCGTTCCGCTATGGATCAATGCTTGCAATGTTCAACCCAAACGGAACGGTTATGCGGACGCGAAATGCGCGCAAATTTTTCTGTTAAAAATCGAAAGAATCCTATAGTTATTTGATGCTTTGACAGTGACAGCTCGCAACGACCGCGAAAAGCCACCTTCGATCCGCGAGCGTTGTGGTCACGACGTGGGCGTTTTCGGTAACGTCATTGATGACGTACGAGCTCGCTTACGATGATCGTGGGCTTACAAGGGAATGGGTGTGCGAACGCCGCGAGTGATTTCAGCGCTTACCGGAACGTAGCCTAAATGATTGTTGTGGCACGAAGACGAACCACTTATAGCAAATAGGTATTTATTTATGTAATAAATATGAGTACGTATTACATTCTACATCGTAAAGTACGATACTCACTACTTTAAGAACTAATTTATTAATAAATACAATATATAATCCTGTGACAGTATTAGAGAAATCAAGTAAGTAGTAATTCGTCTACAGTCTAAGGTAACAGTTTACTTTAGTGCTCTATCATGTTGCTTAATAGACGCTGAAAAAAATGCCTCACTCTTAAATGTCTCACTGATCAAAAATCCCGTACTACTGCGATTTTAATTCAACCTGTTTAAAATAAGTTCACTGCCTGAAAAGAAACAAATTTACAAACGTTTCCTCTTTTTTATATCGACTTATGAAAGTGTAATAAATTGTAGTGTGAGGCTATTATTTCTCAGATTGCGATTGTAATTAAAAAAGTAAAATCAATTTTATTTCTTTATAGTAAGTACTATGATCAATAATCAAGATTATGATGTGATCCTAGCCTAAAGATGACTAAGACCTTTTGCTCCTGATCCTATCCCCCCTCCCATTACCTCACATTACCGTTAACTTTATCAAGAATATTAAAATCCTGGTGAATCTGATAAATAATTAGCTTAAATTCAATTCAAATAAACCCTATGTTAGAATATATACCATTTTGACTTATGGGGGATCCCAATAATGTATCTATCCACAGTTTTCCTTACTACCGATAGAAATTTGACATAACGTCCATACAAATAGTGTCAAATATCTTACTCTAGTAAGGTAAGCCGGCGATAGATAGATTATTGGGACGGGCCGTTAGAGTGACATTAAACAATGAGCTATTCTTCATTTAAATATTTCTGGATTTAAAAACCTCTTGAAATTACCACATTTGTAGTAAACTATTTCTGTCCATGTTCCATCTTTTATTTCGCAATACGCCCTCTCCTTTGCACAGTATCAAATAGAAAATACAAAAATAGGTTTCGACATGACACTGAGCTAGATTCGTTAATCTATGCAGGGCTACCCCCGGTGTGTATATGATATGTATCTCATTTTTTCCATGCTTACTTTATCGTACGTATCACAAACAATTTGCGAAAAGTACTCGTATCGTAAGCGTCAACGCGATACGCTAGATAAATGGCAGTTTGCACTGTTTCACGTGAAAGATACGTTACGTTACACTTATACACAGAGCTCTCCTATTCTCTTAGCTATTGAACTGCATTATCGCAACTCAACTGCGTAGATTTCGGTCGCGTTCGAATCTAAATAGCAAGCAGACTACGCAAAACTGTCAAAAACGACAATTTTCGTGCAGTTATTCGTGCTAGGCCCACTGTAGACATACCTACAGTGTATATTGTGTGTATTGTGTGTACATATGTACAGTAATCGCCACGCCACGTTTATCTTAAGAGGATTGCATAGCTAGTACTTTCCGTACTTAAGGAGAAAACTCTTTTCTACCTCTTAACATTGTCCGATTTCAGTGATCTTATTTTCATGGAATCATCACATTGTTTACTATGCCCGTACGTTTTGATTTTTTTAGTATTTCAAAGTACTATACATTACCTTTTTTAGAATTAAAAAAAAATAATTAAAAAATCAAAACGTACGGGCATAGTAAACAATGTGATGATTACATGAACAAAAAAATCACTGAAATCGGACAATGTTAAGAGGTAGAAAAGAGTTTTCTCTTTCAGTATGGAAAGTACTAGCTATGCAATTCTCTTAAACTGTACGGAAGTGTACTCGATGGTACACTTCCGTACAGTCGGTACCTGCGCAGACGTAACCCCTCCAAGCCAAAAATTTGACAACTTGTTTGGCGGCTACTGTACAAAACAGAAAATCATATGTGTGCAACCGTTGAATCAGTTAATTAATAAGTTCAGAATGCGATGTTATGATTATGAGATGGTATGATTGCAGAGTTCAGATGTAATGTCGATCCTGCGCCGTGTTGAGCGAGTAGTTACGGTACATGCCCGCCTGCGCCATAGCGTTAGAGAACTGCTGCTCCCTCGGATAAAACGCCATCGGGACTGAATGTAAACCTACAATTATTTCACGTTGATAGAGTACAACTTCTGTCATAAGCTCTACTATATCTATATATATCTATACTAATATACAACACACAAATAAATACATGTTTACACAGTCATTGAGCTGGAACGTTAAGATCTTCGGCATGACTTATATACGCTGCATAAATTTAAATAGCGTCATGTTGTGCAGTGTTGAAAATGTTTTGCACAGTGGATACTAAATGACGTTATTTAAATTTAGAAACTTATACAAAACAAGAAATAATATCAAATAATTCATCAGACATAAATCAAGTAATGTATAGTTACTAAAAAGGCCAAGATAGAACCGTGGTCGCATGATATAACACTTAAGTGTCTTGAAAATATAACCCTTGCTTTTTTTTTCTAGCTTTAGGCTTTGCTGTAGTTGGGTCCAAACGGGGTATTTATCGTATATTACTTTTTGCTAGAGTTAGGTACAGATATAACGACACTCTTGCAAGTGCCATGATCACGAGTAAACGAAGTAGGTATACCGTTTTAATGATAGCTCTATATTTTAATGATACTACTTAGTTAGCAGTTAGTTAGTTAGTTAGTTAGCTATTACTCAGTTAGCTCCCTAGCATCTATTTTTTTTTAAATATAGCTTGATGTGAAGAAGAATATAATAGAATATAAATGTTTCAAATGTCTATATTTTTTATTCCAAGTATTTCAAAACGCTTTATACGTTTCATACACATACAATATGAAATGCATTACTAATAAGTGAGTTCAAAAAATTTAAACTAACTATTAAACAAATAATATATTGACCTTTTTTACATACATTTTTATCCCGTAGATACTTTTTAAATCACGTGTGCAATGGGTTCACCAACAGTGCTGGTAAACATTTTCGCACGCCCAAACACCTTGACCAAAAATACGAAATTAGGCACACCAACTCATTTCTAAAAACAAGTTGGGTATTTACTAAAAAAAATACACCAATGTAATTATTAAAATATTAGCTGATCCGCCCGTGGCTTCGCTTTCTTCACCCCTCTAGGGTTAAAATATAAATTATCAGAAATCCTTCCTTAGTGGATGCATACCTACAACATATAATGTATTAATGAATGAATGAGTGAATGAATGAATGAATGAATGAATGAATGAATGAAAGATTGAATGAATGATTGAATGAATGAATTAATGTATTAATATATGAATGAATGGTTGAATGAATGAGTTTATTTGTAACAAACACAATACAGACTGGTTAAAAAAACAAAGTCAAGGTGTTTGTCACATCATCATCATCATCATCAGCCTGTAGCAGTCCACTGCTGGACATAGGCCTCTCCAATTGCACGCCACTTAGGTCTATCTTGGGCTTCTCGCATCCAGTTTTTGCCAGCCGTCTTGCGCAGATCGTCACTCCACCGTGCCTCAGGACGTCCTACACTACGTTTGCCGAGACGCGGTCTCCACTCTAGAACTCGTTTACCCCAACGGTTGTCGGTTCTACGGCTAATATGGCCAGCCCACTGCCACTTCAGCTTGCTGATCCGGTGGGCTATGTCGATGACCTTGGTTCTCTGACGGATCACTTCATTTCTGATGCGATCCCTCAGAGAAACACCGAGCATAGCCCTTTCCATAGCCCGCTGAGCGACCTTGAGCTTGTGGACCATTCGAGCCGTCAGTGTCCACGTTTCGGCTCCGTATGTCATGACGGGTAGGACGCACTGATTGAAGACTTTCGTCTTCAGGCACTGTGGAATCGGCGAAGTAAGGACTCGACGTAGCTTCCCAAACGCTGCCGCTGTGTTTGTCACAACCGAGCAATATGCTAGTTGCAAGAAACCAGCGCTGATCTTCCGTTAGGATGGGGAGGTGACCTCACGCATGTCCTGAACTTAAATGCCAGGATTTCAAGTTTGTAGTACCTATCAGCAGTTTCTATAGTTTATAGTTGTATTACTCTCAATAGACAAGATAAAAGTACATTCTTGTATATTCACGCCACGCTAGATAGCTTAGATCCGGTAGTGTCAAAAGTAAATAAATATGTTACCTGGTGGATACCACCCATACTCGCTGGCTGAGGTTCTATAAAATGGGTGTTGCTTGCTCACTTGACTGCCATAGCCGTTGAACCAATCTGCCAACAAAGAGTATTTTTATAGAATAGAATGTAATTATTTGTCACTGAGAACATGTTCAGTTACATAATTAACCTGGTTAATTATCAAACAGGTTGCTACCTAAATAAATGATTAAGTTTTTAAAACAATTTTCAAATATTTAGAGTTTTTGTCTTCACTAAAATCTTAAAATAATTAGACTATACTTTTTTATAGACAGGCTGGTGCAGATCGCGGCACGTACGAGTTGTAAGTGTTCAACTCGTAAGTTGAACCAATTTTGGTTCTGTCAAAACTTATTAGCAGGTACAGTTGTGGACAAATTTGATTGACGAATACATACTCTGTGGTCGTTAAAAATGAAATGCAAGTTAAACCAAATATCAAATTTCGTTAATGTAATATCGGATTTCCTTTCAAATCTTTGTATTTCTCGAACAAAGTGTTGTGAGAAGTAATCGTTACGTATTATTAAATAGAACAATTATAGGTATACTAATCTATTATTAATGGACACCTTCTAAATAATTTTAAGTGATATTCTAGAACTCGGGCATAGAGTTGCGATTTCATGTTCTATGTCAGTTGAAGAATCCAATTCAGAATCACTGCTATCAGAATCTCCGACTGGGCTATAAATTCTTCCGTCATATTATTATCGATGACGTTTTTTGACGTAATCTTCTTCGATTGTATTGACTCTATAGTATAACTAGTAAAATCATTTAGGTTGTTTTCTCTTAAAAATAATTATATATGTCAAAAACAATTCCATTCGTCTGTCTCCTTCAAGTTGGTTGACAAGTTGCCTTGTCATTTTCTTGAAATTAAATTTAATGTGTGATCATTAAATTTAACAGATATATAAGTCGAAGAAATGAACCTTTTTGCGCGATTGTACTCCTGGGTATCGGAGTGTGATTGTTTGTCGCTACGTTGCTATGTTTACGCACTGCACCTCACCCCGCACAGCATACTCCACTTCTATTGAGACCCGAAAATGTGTTCTGAGCATAGTTCAACTTACGTGCCGCGATTCTATGTTTGACTTTGACCACTATCTCATTTCATGTAAAGTGATGATGCAGTCTAGAACACATCTGCTTACTCGTGATTTAAAAATTGTTTGGATATATGTAGGTACTATGGGAAAGGCATCTCATGGCAATTAATTCTAACTATATACGTATATGAATGTAAAAAAGCAAAACTTTACATACGTAAAGGTGGAATTCAAACATAGTTATGTTCAAAATTACAAAGAGTGTCACATTTGTCGGCCCCGTTAGATTAGTTTGTACTCTGCCTTTGAAGTGCGCTCCCAGGTTCGATCCCTGGCCTAAGAAATTATTTATGAAACGAGCAGAAAACGCAATGTTGTGAGTCCATGCCTCCGGAGTCCGGTGGTATGAGTGTGTATCTTTATTGTCATACCACCTGCTCGACAATGTCCAATTACATATAACGCAATCTCGACATAAAGCAAGGCATTACATCCCCAGGGAGGTAATGTTGTATGAAACTCACATTGGATTAAAGTGATTCGGATTTGGAACGTTAGTTTTCGGAAAACTTAGTACGGTACTCCGTACTAAGTTTTCCTACAAGGGGCATTGTGAAGAGAGTTCATTCGAAAATCGAACTGGCCACCACACCACAGACAGTTATTTTAAGTATATGTAATTAAATGTTTTTGTGTAGCCCTGAGTTTTTATTGTCTAGTAGATATTAAAAGGCTGTCCCAAAACTCAACGATAGTCTGGTACCGGGCGAGAGGCCGAAAAATCCATGTCACTTAGCCAAGCGATAATATATACTCGTACATTTCGAAAGAGATAAAATAAATTTAACAATAATTTATTTTAATAATGTAAAGTAACAATGTTTTAATCACAACCACAAATCAAAGTAATAAACATTGTTAACTAAGTAAAATAAATTGAGTTTTGGATAGTTTACAAAATTATTGTCAGTTCACTTTGCCACTCCATGTTGGAAAAAATTGTTTTCTTTTCTTATTTTTTTTCATAACTGGTATACCTTGGCATTTCACCCGGTACCAAGCTATTGTCGAATTTCGGGACACCCAGTATACAGGTACTTAGGTAAGTATCTATAGACCATACCATCTGTACTCATTATTGATTGCACTAAGCACCCACATGTATAACCGCCCGCATGATTGTTTGAACTTCACAGATCAATGAACTTTACATAATTAGGTATCTACTTATAACAAACTAAAAATATAACAATTAAGTATTATAACCTGAATTCGAAAATAATTAGCCCCGCACATCTAAGCGCATAAAATATGTTGGGGTTCGCGGCAGTCGGCTAATTATACCAGTGGATACTTGCGCCTTTAAGGTCCTATCCCAATTTTAAAACAATTTACGATGCTATATATAAGGTTGAGAATTGCTTATCACTGGACGATGTTATGCGAAGATGCAATTGAATACGTACTAATACTTTTTATAATACTATTATTATTTCGTATGATCAAATGATTAAGTTGTAATAGTAAAGGAGTCCATATTTTCCTAGTTAATTTGACCATAATTTAATGAAAATGCGTTTACCACGAAGGACGTGAGAAAAATTGCAAAATTTAGGGAATGTTGCCTATTTTTTTTTATCGAGGCAAGTTCGCTCAATCGCGTATTAGATCCCATACTTCATAAGAACGTATACTCAATTTACACTACGTTTATTTCTTACTTCGGTTATTATGTTTAAGCGTCGTAAAACTAAGTTTTCGCGAAGTCGAATCGTGAAATTTGGTCGTAATCTACACATATACTCGTAACGTATCATTTATCGAAATTGGTTGAGCCGTTGAGTATTTACGAGCGGACATAGATACGGACATACAAACATACAGGTCAAACCACCTTTTGGGCTTCGCCGCAGTTGTATAGAGTGGACTCTTCACAAGCGCTAGAGTGGACTCTTCACAAGCGCTATAGTGGACTCTTCACAAGCGCTGAGGCCCGGGTCAACCAGGCCTCAGCGCTTGTGAAGGGGTGACCTTGCTCACCAAGGTCACCCCTAGACGTGTAGAGCCGTGCAAGCGGCGAAGAGTCCCCCGACTATTCGCTGATGACCCCACCACGGAGGAGGGAGGAGACGTGCAAACCGTTTCCTCCGTTCCCCCGGTCGTCTGCGCCGGAGCGGGTCAGCTCGGACATCGTTCTCCCTGATCCGCTCCGTGGCCTCCTTCTGCGTCATCACCGCTTTGCAGAAGGTGGCCACCGCCTGCCACGCTCTCTCGCTACTGAGCATGGAGATCACCACGCTCGGCACGGAGAGATCTCAACCTATTTCCCCTGATAGCGTGTGCCGCTGCGGGCCCCTTGCAGCACACACTTCCAGCGTGTGGTGGGCCGTATCCTCCGGCGCATCACACTCGTGGCAGGCTTGGGGTCGCCTCCCGTCTCGCGATTTGGTGCACGTACTTTCCGAAGCATCCGTGTCCGGAGAGTACCTGCACCAATCGAAAGGTCAGCGACCCGAAAGGCCGCTTCACCCACCTCTGGAGGACCGGACGGATGGCCTTCACCGTCTACTGGGAAACGTAACTATAGGTACCTAAGTTAATCATCACCATCACCGTGGCCGTTGTCGCCGTCACAGTCACGCACGTCACCACCATCTGAACTGTTCACCGTCGCCATCACCTTCCCCTACAGTCAGTAGTTTCCGAAAGGTACACAATCTCACCACTTTTTTCTAAATCACTTTTCATAAGATAAAAAAGTTTATAATTTATTTATTAATCTTGAGTAAATAACGTAAGATCAAAGAAACTTGATTTGAATACAGATTCGATAAAGTTCGTCTGCTCAAATTTCTTAGCAAGGTAGGTAGAGTATAGGTATATATATACTTACTTACTTGTTTACATTATGGACAAAGTTATTGAAGAAAATGTTATTTTCTGACTGATGTTTCTAAATATATTTTTACTCTAATATACTAATAAGCTATCCAAGTATCTTTATCATATTTAATTACATATCTTCTCATTCTAGGTAAGTATTTTTTGGTAATATCACGCTTTAACTATAGAATTATCTTTCTTATAGCGCGTTCCATAGCAAATGCTGCGCAGAACTGGATGTTTGAAGCAACCTCGCGTAATTTCAAATGTCAGGAGGGATTGTTTGATTGTTACCCTTTCAAGCCAATACTACTGCACCGGTGGTTGCACTTGGTTAGACCCAAATTATATCTAGTGGTATTACCTTACCCTATACCTGTTGAAATAGAGTTGAACAAAGCTTGTTGTTAAAACCAAATCTAAACAGATTATCTTTTTGTTTACACCGAACGGATTAACTATAAGGTTAATTTCTCGAAAAATGTTCATAGTATAGTTTTCCGCATGGATGAAGCTACAGCGTGTTTAATATACTCGTAATATCTTACGTGGATGTTCAAATCTCTGTGGCAAGTTGCAGGTAGTGAAGACGTCTGAAGTTTTCAGTTCCTTTCCAATTTCTTTCTGAAGACTGGCTCTATCCGTGCAAGTTGCAGAACAGAAACCTGGTTGCATGTCTGGGGTACCTTCATGAGTTTTCTCTCGGCTCATTTCCGTAGATACAAACGTATAAAAAATTGGTAAAATTACAGATAATAAACCTTAGGATAGGAAAATAATTGAACAAACAACACTTTTGACGTATCATAACCAAACATTGCGTTGTTATGGTAACAGAAAACATACATACACACGGCAAGTTTCTCAACATCCATTCACGCACAAAAACACTGGTATGATTAAGTATAATGTATATCACCTGTGAAATTAAATTCTGCCTTTGGATATACGAGTACTCGTATTATGTAGTGTAGTAGTATATAGTCTGATTTATTCATGATCTACCTCCAAATTTTGTTTAAAAAAGAAAAATAAGTTTTCTTTGCATCGAGTCTGTTACTTCGGTGCAAAAGTAGGTTCGTAGATATATAATATATATAATAATATATAATATATATAATAATATACAAGAAATTAGGTAGGTACTTCTAGCTAAGTAATTTCTCAATTAACTAATTACTTGACTATAGAGTAGAGAACATGAGATGTGGATTATTTAGTACATAGGTTTTTTGCATTGTAGGTATTAACAACTGGACCCAATTGTACGGTCTATGACAGGAAGTAAAGGATACTTAATTGCTTTCCACAGGTTTTACAAATATAAATTGGGTACGAAGGTCGACGTATACGATCCCTCGTAGAATACTCAACCAAAAGCATGAGTGTTGTGCCCGTATAATAGTTATAGTATCAAGCAATATTAAGAAGCACGTATTGCACAAATTTTCTACTTCAGTAGTGGAACTCTGTTTCATGTTTAACGTGGATAGACAGCTAATCTCTGTCTACCATGTTTAAGTTCTAAGTATTTAATTATCTTTTGTAGGGTTCCTTTTACTAACAACAGGATAATGAAATCAATTAATAAAAAATTAATTTGTTTGAAGCGCAGTGATTGTATTTTACTTATGTGAAATTTACGGTACATAATGGTCCTGCAAAATGCACGAGTCTATGGCAATATTAAACTAATTTGAATAGCTTTTCGACACTTAATTTAGTCACAAAATACAATGCAATAGTTCTAGATAACCACCTACTTAAAGTATAAGGCTACGTTTAAATTGAAGTACGATGAGTTCACGCGTATTGTTTGATATTAATAAAATATTGTGCACTACTTATCGCAACACCTTGGTAAAAGCCGACAATTAAATACAATTTTAACATTGGTTGACTTTTATGTCGTATGTTTTTGTTTTAAATGATACTAAAACTTTGCAATAACACAAATCCTTTAAGGAACCTAGCTACGAAGGTACTTTACGCTTTATATTATGTTTAACTACCTATACTTAACATGTAAACTTATTTTTATTTTCTTTAAGTGAAAAACTGAAACATTTTAAATAAGTTCTAAGTATAGTTACAACCACATAAGGTTTTATCTTCAAAAAGAGTGATAACGTTCGCTTCTCGTTAATGACAATTCTCCTACTTAAACTTAAGTTTTTAGTAAAGCCACTAGTGGAGAGTCGAGGGTCTCTGTCAGCTTGCACGACCCCATACGTATAGGGGGTGGCCTTGGTGAGCAAAGTTACCCCTTCACAGGTGCTGAGGCCCGGTTAAGATTAATCCGGGACTACAGCCGTGGCCAAAAAAACAGTTTATAAGTTAGATAAATATACATATTGCGAGCTCTCCCATTGTGAGCTTACGTTTACTTCATTGGGTATGCAATGGTATGAATAAATTAACCGTTATCAGTCCTATCAGGACGAGTGGGTGACTATCAGGCGTGCCTCCCGTCGTCGGCGTCGTACTTAGTCAACAGTGCTCATCCTTTAGACTTAGCTGTTTAAACTGTTTAAATTCATAAACTTTAAAATTTTAATGTTGTGTGTAACTAGTGTGAAAATCGGATGATTATAGTATTTCTACCAACACATGGTATAACTCCACGCCAAGTCATATTACATTAAAGGCTGTACCATACTAGTAAAATTACAAATATTTGCTAACTGACCATTAATCATCCATTGATCATGTGTCCTAAAAAGGGCATTCACTCTATATTCTGGATCATGGAGATGTTGAAAGCAGGCCCTTGATGTCATAGTGTCACGCCAAAGTGTCATTGAGTGAGTGATGTGATTACGACATAAATGATTAGTGACATTCTGCAAAACTATGTCACAAAAATCTCTCAATGTTTAGGTAAATGTTTGTGTTTATATTGGAAAATGAATTTTGATAAATCAACAATGAAAACTATGAGTGTTGGAACATCCATAAACTTAAAGGTTGTAAGATTTGAATTAGACTTCAGTTCACTTATAGAAAAGCCATCACAAGAGAAAAAGACCAAGAAAATCGAAGCACCTATGATCACAATCAATAAAAAGAAGAAATTTTGTATTCCTGCTCCTCCGCCAATTAATAACGATCAGGTAACATAGTCTAAAGGACATTTCTCATTGCCTTAATGTACATATTGTAGTATTCTGGTCGTCTTATATTACTTATATTAAAATAATAACAAAACTAGCCAAATAGCTTATCCAAGCAGAAAGTATATTTTGTGTGAAACTTTATGTAGGTTTCATAAGGTTCTAGCTTGTGTATATTTAATACTAGAAGTCCTAAAGGTAATCTTTTTAATTATTTTTATAATAGCCGACATATAGGTACATAAAATAGCATTGAAGATACTCAAAATGGTGGTAAGGGTTAATCGAGATAGGCCCCAGATAGACGGGCAGCTTGAAGCAGTCAGTATGGACTGCTTCAAACTGCGACTGCACAGTGAACTATGCCTAAGGTCTTCTACGTACACATACACCAAACCGCTCGAGCAGTTGTAAATGCTTCGGGCGATGAACGTTTAAGCAATCGCCAGGCGTACATGGCTCCGCCCGCGCTCTTCATTCCGGGTCGCGCGCGCTTCCCATTGAAATTGACTTGTTGAGCAGCTTCAAGCTGATGACTGTGACTGCAAGAACGGTCCGTATATGTTGATCAATGGCTAACTGCTCGAGCAGTCCGTGTATATCCGCCCTAAGGATGTCTTTTTCTTGATCTATCAGACTTCCTAAATTATTTCTAGATTAATTGATCTAGTGGTCATTGAGGTCCTAGTTGTAAAGTTTATGGAACCCTATAAATACTCGTATTATGAAATTGCTAAAGCCCGATATGCTTTTTTTTTAGATTATGTTATATGCAAAAGACAACGGAACTGTAGGAATACTATAGCACCGTGTGTGTTACAGCCACCTAATATTGCACTAGTATCCGAATATTGCCAACACTAAATAAGAAAAATAAAAGAATTTCAGAAATAAATACCGTTATACTAGCGACTGCCCGCAACTTCGTTTGCGTCTTGGCCTTCGGGCTAGCCGTAACCTCCCATCTTTTGTTCGTTTTTATTTCATATGAACCTTCTAATGACAAAAATTAACACAACAAAAAAAGAATTATCGAGATTGCTCCATCCATTCTCAAGTTAAAGCGTGACCAGGCGAAATAAATTAAATAGCTAGGTATATTATTCTAATATGTAGGTATCCCAAAAACAATCAAGTCTTCAGACACAAAGTATGACCTGGCAAAGTCTCAGTTCATTTCAGTGGATGTGCAAATGCCCATGTGACTAGGCCCTAGGAATGGAATCACCCAAATGAATAGAAGCTCATACAAAACAATAAGGGTATCTACTTCATGCATGGTCCATGATTCATAGTTCCATAAGTACTACGTCGTCTGTGATGGGATTCTGCTCACTGGTGATCACAGAGTTTGTACGCACTGACTCACGAAATTGCCATTTGTGTGTGATGCATTAATTCAGATTAAAGCCGACCCGACTTTACGTTTTCTGAAATTCTCCTCTCCACACAGAGCTTGGGACTGTTCCTTCTCTAAAAACCACCATCGAAATTCCTCCTTCTACTTTATTTATTTATTATTATTATGTCAAACTGTTTGAGAACACTCACACAGGTATTTATAAATAAGTAATTACTTGTTGCTAAGTAATTTCTCAATGAAGTAGTTGGTTCACGATAGAACACTTCAACATAAAATCTTTAGTTACAACATAAATTCTATAGTCGAGCAGTGAAAGTTATATACTAAAGTAAATGCATGACACAACTCTATCGAAATCGGATGTATCTTTTTACACTTGTATTAGGTTGATGGCGTGGGATTTTAATTTTTAAAGCTAGATCCTTCACAGTACAGACTTGTGTGCGTTGTAATTTTTATACAACTTCACTTTTGCAATGAGGAACGAAAAGTTGACGTGAAGGAAACGGTGAATATTACTAGGCTAAGAATTCTAGCATTTGATAGTTCTAACTTCAAGCAAATTCTAGTCTATAGAATTAAAATCGTTGCTTAAGTAATAACTTTTCCTTAAGTAATGACTTTCTGCTTGTTTGTAAATACGGCTGTTAGATCTATCCAACCAACAGAATCCATTTCTTTTTATTTTTCCCCTTGACTTTCCTCTATCAATCAAATTTTTCTCTGGTCTTCCTATTTAACTCATCCGCTGGCCAATTCCAAGATGAGGTTTAATTTACGAAAATACATTAAGTTTTTCAAAAACAGCTTAAAATGGAAAGTAAATGAAAATGCGTGATCCATGAATATTTACAAATACCATAACCGTTCTTAGAATGTTTGCACCACAAGTTTCGCCGTTCATCTATGTCCTCGTTTTTTAAGATTTCATCTTTAATGTAATTGCCAACTTTTGATATTTTACAGAAACGAAATACAAAAGATCTTGTGGAGGAATTACTTGATGAACTTTATGCAGATCGACGAGACTGGTGTGGACATAGCGGAGCTGACTATAGTAGAGGGTAGGTGGTAAACATACTTTTTTTTAACGCGTTGGAAATGTACTTACACATCCCCGCCAACCCGGGGGGATTCGACGGGGTATGTCGGACTCGTCCTTTACGTACCAACTGCACCCATAGCAGCAAGCAGACCATACCGACTAAACCACCACACGGTGTTTCTCCGGGCGCCTTCATGTCGGGACAACGGGCACGCCTAGTTAACATACTTGCCCCGACTTGCAAACTTAACCCAATCTCTTCGATTTTTTCAATGTTCATGTATGCTTATTTTGCTTTTGTTTTGTGGTGGATTCAAAAAATCCGTCCAAATCAAGCTTTACTAATTGATCGTTCACTTTATAATTTTGAAAATATACGTGTTACGACTGTCGTCTGCACAAAAGTAAAAAAATCGTAATAACTTAAACATGTCTTACAGAAAGGAGTGCAAGTGAAGTAGGTAACTCAAGTTTACTGATTAATTGTAAAATAAATTGATGCTTCTCAGATCTACATCAGCACTTTCATTGACATCGTCTCACTCTAACTATGAAGATACAGAAGCAATCGAACGAAGTTACTTAGAATCCTTAGGTGAGTGGTGATAAGGATTTGGTTTACTGTATTATTTTAATAATTTAATACTGGTAGTAATTCGCTTGTTCAGATCACCAAACTAAACTAGCGAACTAAAATCTATTTGTAGTAAATCATGATAGTTCTTATTCTGTTTACCTTTAAGGCCAAATTCGTAAAATGCTTGCGACATTTCTTAGATTTGTTAATTGTGGGTATGTGTAGTGCAAAATTAATAAGTTCGTGCTCTCTAAACTAGTCTAAACAAATGTAAAACTACCCACATTTGAATATAATAATCATATGTTTGTAAATATCATTCTAAGTGTTACACGAATGTGGATTTTAGTATTAACATAATAAGAACTACCATAGTTTAGAGAATTTTAGTTTAGTGTCAAGCGAATCAATACCATTGTTAGCCAATTATATATCTCATATCAATATTAAGTGTATAATAATGTGTCTCTTATATTATTGTAGCTACGATAATGAGTTAACAAGGCTCATTTTTAACCGACTTTAAAAAAAGAGGAGGTTTCTCAATTTGACTCTATATCTACCTATTTTCTACCGACTTCCAAAAAAAGGAGGAGGTACTCAATTCGCCTGTATGTTTTTTGATTTTTTTTTATATTTGTTACCTCATAACTTTCAACTGGGTGACTCGATTTTTGTTTGAAAGCTGGGTGCTTCCCGTGTGGTCCCATTTAAATTTCATTGAATTCGGTACAGTAGTTTTTGAGATACATTCCAATAACTGAATAGAATGGAAATCGGTATAAAAGTTTTTAAATTGTACTTGTTTTATGCGTGTTCGCGGATAGCTCCGTCGTTGATAGCTTCGATTTGATGTTTTTTTTTGTTGGTAGTGTATACTTTCGAGGTTCAACAAATAGTTGATCCCTCTTTCTATGTATTCAATATGGAGTATCATAATAAACATTAACAAAGTATTTTTTTTTGCAAAATATTAAGATTATATTACAGGACAGGATTACTTTATTTACTATATATATAAATAATTTGTAACATAATTGAATTATAATAATACTGAAGGAAAAAAATGATAAAATAACACAAAAAGGGGTGGAAAAATAATGACTAGAAATACTAAGTAACTTTCTTTAAATTTAATAAAACAATTTAAAAACTACTCAAAGCATATAACAACTAGTATGAAGTTGTTGAAAAAATTTTGTTCAGAGCACAGATTTTCAGGCATCTCAATAAAAAATCTTCGTCCGAGTGGATCCCAAGCGTGCTCCTCGCAAGTTGGCGGACTGTGCAGGCTACTCCAGTACCGCGACGGCGGCGTTCAGAGCCTACAAATTACGCTTTGATGTGATCTATTCCCGAAACAAATCGAAAAAGCGCCGAACACACCTTTTAAAATGCGTCGATAAGTACCTATATTTTTCATTAGAAAGCATTGATTTCTAAGAAAATAAAACATAATTTATCTAATATTGAATTTCACTTTAATATGTTTTATTCTTATATATAATATTTTTTTATAATGATAACACGACTAGCAATAATTTAGTTTATAAATAAGAAGAAGATTTAGAACTTGGTACATTTGCATCCAGCCTGCATTTATATTTTTAGTGGTTTGTTTTATTTCTGAAAATATTTCAGTATAACACTTTGGTCCCTAAACTTTGTTGATGTGTGTACATTCAATATACTTTAAATCGATAAATCTTCAAACTTCAAACTTTTTGGGTTGGGTTTTAAGTAACACAAATGGAACATCTCAAATTTAACTTATATATATTACATCAATATTTTAAATGTACGATATGTGTGTTGGCGTCCGGACAAGAAATTCTGTTTCCTGGATAACAACCTCTTCCCGCAACAAGAACATTTTACTAGTTAGTAGTAGGTGAACTTAACTATAAACAATAATTGCCGTTTGTTATCTAAACAAGTATACTTTTACATATAAGTTTGGTAAATGGGTATTACCTACAGATTCAATAGTGGGTATCAATTATCAAGTATTGTGATATGATAGTTACCCGGTTGTGGATATTTGGTAAACGTCTACCCACAACAAAATTTATTTTGTGATAGAATGAACTTAGGTTTATACATTATGGTTTTGAGTAACTTAAGTTACTCTGTATTTAAGTATTTTTGATCTAGTGTAAAATATTGCATACCTTCAATATTAAATATGTTCTAGACGTCGACGAGCTCCGGGAGCAGGTGTCAGAGGGAGAGATCAGGCTGCAACATACAGGTGAAAGACTTGCGAAATGCGTGAGAGCTCGAGACCGATTCCGCCGGCAACAGAAACGACTCTGCGCAGCATTCTCCGTACTCCTACGACATATAAGTAAGTAAGGCAATAGAGGGTAGACAACATCACGTACAAGGTCAACAACTTATAATGCATAGGCATCTTATTGTAAACATAAAGTTCAGTCAAGTTGAGTCATGATTGCTTTCTTGTAACCATGCCATCTACGTCTTTCTTCTTCCTTTGCCTTAACTGTTATATGGGCTATACCAAAATCAAACCCCGCAAAAATATATCCTAACTGATAGCAATACGAGTCAGAATACCTCAGACCTGAAATGTGTAGGATGTAAACAGTACACAGCCATAGTACAGTCTATGTTATCATCGTTGGTTCAATAATCGCATGAGTTTTCGATCTATCTTTATCGTTTCAAACAAGGAATTCATTCATAGAAGCTTAATATAGCATTACGCACATCAAAGTGCCAGAGTACCTTTTCCCTTGTATCTGCTTCCGACACTGACGTACACAGCGGCGCTCAATCGATACGCGGCACACACAGACATCCTGGCATTGTCCCCGCGCGCATGCTCCTGGCATTTACCACGATATTCACCGACGCCAACAACTAGACAAGCGAATGTTTTCTCCCTCTTCGCCAGCGATGTTACTTCGTACGTGGGAAGAATTCCTATGCAGTGTGGTAGTACAGGGCTGGAGGCCTCGACGCTTCATTTCATGATTTTCCCAGTAAACATCGCATCAGCTGGCCGCCTACGCAGTCTCAAATGCTCTCGCGATATGGCCCTTAAATTGTATCATCCTTTACACGTTTTATTGTTCCCCTTACTAATACTGTCTGCCCGTAAATCGTCTGCGGCTCTTAGTTGTTACCAAAGGATGTGTTTTCCGCGTGTGCCTGCAGTAGCTCTGCATCGAATCAAGCTGTCAGTTTGTTAGCTTTGTGCTTAGTGTACTTCCCAAGATATGAGTTTATTGTCCAATGATTTCCGCATACAAGACAGATGAGTGCACTCCTCAACTCTTTAAGGAACTTAGCAGGTTCTTCAAGGACAACTGCAGGTATGTGCATATTTACAAATTAGTACCTTCATTATATTCTTTGTAAAATTAGGAACTATTGTAATTAAGTTATAGTCAGGGTTGGTGACAACCTTTTTTGTATCTTATTTACTTTGTATTAAAAACTCATGTATTGCGTGCGTTGTCAAAATTATCTCTCTTTTAAACCAATTACGTATATTAGCCGGGCTACGTCGAATTCTTTTGTCGTAATCACAACTGGTTTCACGTCGGAAATTCTGCGAATGACCTGAAGCTAACCACTAATGCAGTAAATGAACTTATGGAAATTGACATCCTACTAAAATCATATAAAAAGCGGCATTAAATAGAGTGACTTAAGTTACAGATTTTTAGTAAAATTCAATTATTATTAATATATATTACTTATAAGGATTCCGTGTTCAAAAATATAAACGGAGTCCTCTTGTTGTGGCAACGATGTCCTTATCCATGCGTACTTTCGTCAGTATGTGTATCGACCTATCTGTCTGCCTGGCAGACGGACGAACATTCTTCTGTCAAATGCTTCTCAAAATACATAAGACCCATTTTCTTAAAAAATATGTGATATAACGCTATCATTACGTCTTTTATGTCTAATAAAACCCATTTCTATTAGTATATTGTTGCAAAACATTATATTGTTTAAAAGTTATATTTCGCATTATGTGCTATGATGGATAGTGGCGAGCCATTATGTGCTTATTTTTGGTGTAGGAAAATGATGTGCACTTTCTTTCGGCCACAGAGGTGACGAAAGGGGATATTCCACCAAGATTGGTATAATGGGGTCGCGCTAGCAATAGTCATCATATACCTCTAACCGGATTTCAACTCACTAGGCAAAATATTTCTTCCTTCTAAGTTACACTGGTTCTCTCTAATCCGTACGTCATGGCGTATTTCCGTACTTATTCTTCGGGGCAATGTGTCAGGTGGCGTGAGCGGAGCCCGATTCAGCGTGACCCCAAGTGGGGGCGAAGGCCCCGGCGAGGGCGGTTACGCTGAGTGGCACCAGGCGATGCGACTAGTAGCGCGTCTGCCCGCAGGAGTTCCGCAACATTTCCGAAGGAAGGTAAATATTTACTCATTACACATTATTCAATCAATTTATACGAAATATGTATAAACTACAAGTTTGATATACATATATTTGGGTTAAGTTGTCCATCACACCAGATTACGTTTTATGATATTTATTGCTGCGCTAATTATATACGGTGAAACCTCATGAAAACCCGTGTGACAAGTTTGTGCTTACATAAGGCTGAAGTAAGTATTAAATTTTTAAAAATGTTTGTAAATAAAATTCCCTGACTTTTAGGCCGCGTTTCTCTGACTTTAATTCTATCTACCACATGAAGCCAAGCTTTGCAGCAGGAGTCAGTTTTGAAGAGGTCGTTGTTAAGTCCACAGTAAGAAACAGGATCGGTCGGCGATACAGAATAATTCTAGTTGATTTAACGTTTTTCGGTACAAAAAGTTATAAACAAGTACAATTTAATACTGACTTCCATTCTATTCAGTTATTGCAGTGTATCTCAAAAACTACTAGACCGTATTTGATGAAATTTAAATGGGACCACACGGGAAGCACACAGTAACACACTGCTTTACTCCCTCGGTGCATAATCTACTATACTATAGGTGTCTGTAACCTACCTGTGAAAGCACCAATATTATAAGCACAATAATAATAAAAACGATTAGTGTTGTTTTAGAAGTAGCCATTTTGGCGATGAGTTTGATAAGGCACATAAGTACATCCGTATAAAAGTACGGACTTAGTAAACAACTAGTTGACCCGCCAGCGGCTTCGCTCGCTTGGTCTTGGTGTAGTGGCGAGAGAGTTATTCTTTAAGTTTCAATAACTTGTTATTTATGAACCGATTGACATGAAACGATCAGTAAATGTTAAGTGAAGCTCACCACAGTATATTAGTGAAAGCCACATCTAAATCGGATACGCTCTTTTTGAGATTATTGTACACAAACACCATACTGTACGTAAACAGACAAAAATTCTAACAATATATTTTCATTCTATTTTCGTTCCAATAATATTTTTTTTCATATATTTCCATGTACAGAGTGTGTATACGATCCGTTACATTTTTAAAATATATAGATTTAAATACCGCGTGAATAAATCGATATAGAGAGGGCATAGGTATACTTTATATAAGAATAATATCTAATAATTTAATATTTATCTTTAAATATTAAACTCAAATTCTTTAAATATTATATCAGGTAATTATATTATACCCTGCGCACAATACTGTGATAATAGGTACTTTTGAACTATCATGGTACCGACTTCATCAAGTTATTTCCCACTTTTTGGTTTTCACAGTTTCATTTTTTGGTATTGTTTTTTGTGAACGCTATTTAATTAAAAGACTTACTTTATGCAACGCTTCTTTCATACTTGACGATGTTTAAAAAAATAACTTATTGTTCACAAATGTTGCATTTCAATGACTTGGAAACGGATTACCGTGATCTTACCGTCTCTAATCACTATATTTTATTTTCTCAGCTATGGCTCACATTGGCAGAGCGTCACCTAACTGCAAGAGGCGTGGATTGGCCTACAGCAGAACGAGCTTGTTTCAGAGGCACTGCCCAACCAGACGACACAGAACTTGGTGCTCAAATAATCAAAGTAAGTATAAACGTGAAAACCGAATATCGTTTCTATCGGTGAGTTTTCTTACCAAACATATAGACACTGTACTACGGGTGATATGGGACGTTATTTTGTGACTTGATATTTTTATTTAGTTATCGTGTTTATCGTGTATTATCTACAATGAAAAGCTAGAAAAAGCTCGCAGAAGGCTTGTTAAGAATTTATGAAGGATTACCAGTTTTTCTACAACCTTTAAAAATCTCGCTAAAATGTCAGTTGAATAGTTGAAGCATCAATCAAAACATGTAATATCCGGGTTTAATACGAGTATAGGAGCTACGGTTGACAGTGACGGCCTTTTTTTATATTGGATTTATGTTTTTTACCCGGCTTGAAGTAGGTGATATTATAATTTTAATACTATAACAGCATGGTAACTTTGCTATTCCATATTTATATAGGTGCATATAATATATTTAAATACATGTGAGAAATTTCGAAGAAAACATGGTGTTTGGTGTTATATTAACGACTTCCATAAAAATTATAATTTTGAACATGGTGCATGCAACTGTGCCGAAATATCGGTAGCTCTAAAAGCAACTAAATCTTGGTCTACCTCCCGTGAGTACTAATATTTATAAGTGACAACCGCGAAAGTCTAAAACAGTGTTTTCCATAAAATCAGCCTTCCAAAAAAATTACTCTGTCCCTTCATAACTGGACAAATGTATCCAATTTTAATATTAACTATTAATTTATTAACCAAATAACAATAACTGCTTTTTAAAAGTTATAATTTTTTATTGTAGTGCAGTAGGTATGAAAAGTAGAGTATGCACCTCGAGGATAAAGCCGGTCTTCTTCTTGGGCGGCTTTAACCCCTCTCTTCACCTAGAACTCTACATAACACCCTCGCTGCGCTCAGGGATTAATTCTAGAGTCCCGGTTACACTCAGGGTTCAATATGCCGCCCGTGACGTACGACACTGCTTTACTCCCTCAGTGCATAATCTACTAATACGAGGCTTGATTAGATAATTTACCTAACATATATTTTAATTACTCATGAGTTTTTGAGAACGTAGGGAATAACAGATCAGTTTTAGTAAGGTCTTGAAACCTACACTCATTAACTCTTTCTCTTTCTTTCTCCTTCTTTCTCTATTTACTTTCTAACTTTCCTTAGATTCGCAATAATACTATTTATCTCATACATGTTTAGTTTATGGCTCATGACTCTATAGCTGTGGATACTAACCCATATCCCAGACATATTTAACTTTCCTTTGAAATCTCCTCTCCCTGTCCTACTCAGCGCGCGCGCAGAGAGCGTTTTGGCGGCAAAATCAGCGGGGAGTCGAATTTCATTTCAAGTGGCCGCGCGCCAAGTACTTGAGTGACATTTATGGCTCTAGCAACCATAAACTTACGAGTTGAATCGTTCTGTTTACATTTTTTGTTTGCTCTTGAACTGTGCTTTGACATTGTATTCGAAAGATTTGTTTTATTTCTTTGTTTTAGTTGATACGGCCCGTTGAGAAAAAGGGATAGTAAAATAGTTGTTTACATTTGAAATAAATGACCTTTTTGTGTTATGAAGTGTATTTTTTTATTCATCATTTACTATTCTAAATTCTGCATAATATTTCCTTTTCAAAATGATATAACACTACATATACGTTCATAGTATTATTTCTACATTTCGGCCTCCGAAGATTGGCCCAGAATTGGCGGCATGTTTTTCCCGCGCAAATGTGAACCGCGGTTTGTAAGTTTATTTATAAATCGCGTAAAGCCATTTTGTTCTATTATTTTACGATGTCGTTGAGGTATAACATTCTAAATTCTATTTGTGACCTAATAAACCTATTATCTAAACAACGTTTCTCCAAAAGATCAAATATAGCAACAGTCATAAAATTCACAGTAGAAAAGAAGACGTTTTGTTTCGATCGGTTTATACACCTACCTATAATCTTTATAGTAACAATAATATTATTTACGTGCAGACGATGAAATCTGGTTTTCAAAAATATGCAACACTCATAACCTATCAGTACAAAACCCCATCACAAAACAGATATGAAATCGGTAAAACTGCTCGAATATATCAAGCAGATCGGATCGTGCCATAGTAACTATTACGTAATATATGCCAGCACGTGTAAGCGGTCATTGACGCCACCCGATATCGTACGATCGTCAACTAGGTAACTTTACGGCACAACACACACAGAATAAGGTAATAGTGCCTGCACCACCCGCCGCGTTGTTAGGTACCTACAAAAATCTGGTTTTGAAAAACAAAATAGAAAAATAACACTCTTTTTGTTGTGTATATCGGTCGTAAAAACAATAAATAATGAATATTACATAGATTCGTACCGATGTAGTCGCAAATCACTTCACAATTAATTTTTGTACGCAACCACTCAACAAAAAAAGCAACCGCTGCACGCCCCGCGCGCCCGCTTCTTTGTTAAGTGGTTAAAAATATATTTTCATTGGAAATAGTCGATATTATGAGTCTAAATAATAGTATGGTTTAAAAGGTAATAACTAAAAAAAATAGCTATACGAAAATACACCATAGTTCAGTAGATATAACGATAAATGTCCGACCGATGACAGCTGCCTCGATCGAGGCGCGCTGATCCTGACGGAGACGCGCGTTTTGACTCGATCGATTCGCGCCGAGTATAACAGGTTAATCTCCGTACGTAAAATCGTATAGGTAAATTATCTAGTATATATTAATCAATACTCTAATAAAACTAGCCGTGAAGAATTATATTCATAAGAATTAGCCTAGTATATCTTAGTTCGTATACCTGGTAAATATGTTAGATACATCAAAATCAAAGAATTTTTTCGCATATTTTAACGAATGTATGAGTGTATGCCTGTTTTCACCAACATTTTAGGTAACACCTAAGCCTATTGAAGTGACATTTTTGTACTGCTAAGTGTTACCTAACTGGCTTAGGTGTTGCCTAAAATGTTCGTGAAAACGGGCATTAGTCTTGTTATTGGCTTGAAACGAATCTAAAAAAATACCTTAGTGTTGAGGCAGTATAACATATGAATAGGTAGGTAGGTATGCGTCAAGCTATCAGGCGTAACCGTATGCGGGTCAAACAGGTACCTGGTACTTATACATTATAAGTATTCAGATTGAGAGTGATAGTATAATTTAAATATCAATCTTCCGCGCTTTAAAAGTTACTAATTACAATACAGCTACGTATCGTCACCGTATGTTTAAATATACAGTAGGACCTCTTTAATCCGAACATTTAAAATATACCCCCGTTCGGACTCATGGAGCGTTCGGATTATAATACATACCAGTTGCGCCCCGCGGTTTACCCGCGCAGTGATGATGATGACAATAAAAAGAAACATCTGTTAATCCAGGGTGTCTGCTACCTCTATGCCCAATTCCGTCAACAACAAACAACTGCGCATGACACCTCTACTCGACATTCGGTAAGCAAGTAGTGAGATGGCGAGTGAAGGAGCGGGGTAGGTACGGGGCGTTCGGATCAGTGCTGCTAACTCTGAAAAATATTTTATGCTAAACCTAAGTTTGTAAAAATGCCAAAAATATACCATACACTTTGGAACATGCCAAAAAAAATGCCAACACAATTAAAAAGTATTAATTTTAAAAAAATATTAGTAAAAAAATATATAAAACGTAATAATTACTCCGAAGGGTGTAAAGCAGAAGAAGAAGAGGACGCATATGCTTCGTTTGTACTGCCCTACCTTACGTAAGATTGAATCAAGGATGTCGTAGGAATGACAGCATTACAAAAAAGTTTACTAGAAAAAAAAGATGCGAAATTTTATTCTCTATAATAATAGTCATTATGACTTTTGCCCTAAAGTGCATAGTTTTCAAATTTTGGCCGAAAACGTCTTTTCTAGATGGCGATTGTGGCGTCACCTGGATCTGTAGGCATTTTGTGATTTTATGTTCAGTAAGTGATCCTAAACCTTATAATAACCAAAATTTGGATGGGAAATTTAGTGCAAAGTTGACCCAAAAAAATGTCTATTTTTACTGGCCTATTACGTACTAACGTATGCATTGCATTCGCAAAACGGAATGCACTAACAGGGATTTATACTATATTTATACAAGTTCGACGTTACTTGACGCTAGATGGCAGGATTGAATGTCAATGAAACACCACCCGATTCTAAAACGTTCCTGATAACGCATATTTGTTACTTTTTAAAACAAGCCGCAGACTTATCAAGGAAAATGCTAAAAAATATGCTATATAGTAAATTGAATATTTTCATACTATGTGACTCCAAAAATTGCCAAATTTAGCCATAAAAATGCTAAATTGGCAGCACTGGTTCGGATTGTAGAGGGGTTCGGATTTAAGGATGTTCGGGCTAAAGAGGTCTTGCTGTACTAGGTGGCCTCTTGTGTGCCCACTTACCTTAGACAAACTAAGTATGTGCAATAAATTCAATCTCACGTTTTATGGAATTAATCAATATTAGGTAGGTATAATACCTAATCTCATATTGCTTAGTTAACTAGATCTGTATTTAGCTAGGCTGGACTTCGGAATGTCTTTTATAAACATAATGCCGACGCGGCGACGTACTTTTCGTAAACGCCAAATATCTAGGCCAGTCACGATTTTTATCATAACATAATTCTATGTTATTCACTGCCAATAAATACTCACAAAGGATCTTGTATATTGGTGCCAAGTTTGCTCCCATAGAAAGATGACTATCGTTTAATGTCCGGTTGTAAGTCTTTACTAAATGATTTGTAATTGCATAGTACTTTACAAGACCGACGTTTAGAAATATTTAAAATAAATCTTTGCGGCCAGTTCCTAAATTAATTTGGCCTTATATTTTCTTGATCTTTATCTTCAATGTTTTTACGTATAACGGCAATGTGGATTCTATGTAACTTATTGATATTTTTGTAAGTACTAACAAGTTACAACTGACAAGACGAGCAAGTCTTGGACATGAAGTTAAGAACTACGATTGCCCATGACAGTTGCAGATTTGCTCAGAGCTTTAACTTGAAGTTTACTGTGGCACGCTACTGCACTAATCACCCGAAGCGTTCCCTCATGGTTTTCAGCGTACTAAGTGTCATTCACACACAAATAATTGACTTTCTACGTCGCCCTTCTTACAATAACGCAGTAAAAGTTGCGTATTATTACTTTGGGGCAGAATGCCCTGCAGTAGACCATGACGGTTTTTTGCAAAAGTGTCATTGCCACCTATTAAATCAACTTCTTTGCCTCTCACTATTTACACGTCGACCTCTGGAGGATCATTCCCTTTACTTCGTTCTCTTCTTCATGGAGTAATAAAAAATATGTTGAATTTGTTTGATAATAATTTTTGTACATTTAAGGATTTACATCGAACCGGCTGCTCCTTATTCTGTGGCGCCGAAGGTCGAGAAAACCAGGCGATGCTTCGAAGAGTACTGTTGGCGTACGCCAGGTAAGGACTTCGTAAACTTTATACTAATATGGGACAACACCCACACAAAGTCTTCAGGCCCCAGACTAGGCAGAACCTGTATTATGGTAACCTGATGACTGATAAACACACACATATGCACACCGCACCACCACACAGGTCAAATAGGCATGTTCACGTACACAAATGTTTGACTAGTCCGGGGCCAGCGGCTCTACAAACTGCGCCTGCAGTCTGACATTATAACGAAGGTACTTAAGTGATATCACCTCGTTATTGTACCCTTACGCTGTCATCAACACAAGCCTTCAGGCAATTCTCATTACTCGTATTTCATCCATCAGTAAATACCATTACAGCGTTTAAAGGATTAATATTAGAATGAGTGTTTGTCGTCGCAATTAACATTTTAAAATAAATATTTTGTATTTTTAGATGGAACAAAGACGTTGGTTACTGCCAAGGGTTCAATATGCTGGCTGCTATTATACTAGAGGTTATGGACAAATCTGAGTCAGATTCATTAAAGGTAACTTTAACTTTCAGTGATCGTATTTATAACGTGATATTAACGTAAAATAATTTTATTTCCTTTTACTTTACCTTTTTAATTTTATTACCTTTCCGTTGTATTATGTTGTAATATCAAAATGTGATGTCCTGTAGCCACTACGAGCCCATAGATTGATGACTGTGCCTCAATAATGCCTTTACCCGAATGGTTAAATTAAACATTATATATTATTTGGGTAGTTTTATAATGAATTATAAAAGTTTGCCTACCACTCAAAGTCAATGTCAAAATAATTTATTCAATTTAGGCATCAAAGAATGAATTAAGAGTGAATTGAATGAGATATCATTTATTACTATTTTAAAATAATTATATCAGTGATTTTGAATAGTTAGTAGCCGTTTACGAAGTATCCAAGTAGGCACAAGGTGGAGTTTTTTAGGAACGACGAAAAAATACAACATGGTTTTTTTTTATGGGATAGGTTGGCAAATGAGCAAGTGGTACAACCTGATGGTAAATGATACTGACGCCCACGCGGACATCCGCAATACGAGAGGTCTCGAGGATGCGTTGCCGACCTTTGAAGAAGGAAAATAGGAAGGAGGAGGGTGGAAGGAGAGTGGAAGGATAGGGGGACGGGGAGAAAGGGGAATCGGGCCTCCGTAAACTCCCACAAATCAACTGAAACACAATAACAAGCTATGTTACTTCACCTCGGTGTTATGTGGGAGCGTGGTACTTGCCCGGTTGTGCCGGCCCATATGGCTGTGGGGTAACAGCGTGGCACTACCACCAACAATGATAATCATGAAATCAATTCCTGAGACAAGTCGTTTGCCTGATGGCAAGCGTAACGTCAACGGACATTTTAGCTGAAGTAAGTATCTATAAATATCTAGAAACGACTCACATATAAAATCAACAGTTGTATCACAATTTTTAAGTCACTAACGCCTGCTTAGCGATACCAAATGTTGTAATTTTAGAGAGAAAAAAATTAACATCGTTGGACGGGATTCGAACCCGCGCCTTCCGACAACCCGTGTAAGAGCAAAAAAGAACTTGTTTTAAATAAATAAAAAAAAATGTTCCAACCCTGGTCATTGACAAAATGAAGTTGAGACAAAATTTAACGGCCTTTATGAAAAAAATCAACAATTTGTAGTTAGACTTTTGTTTTCATTAATAATGGAACTTTCACTAAAATTTGGCTAACTTTGGATAATTTTATTGTGTATGTGTGTACTAACTTTGTTTTAGGTGATGGTATACCTTGTGGAGGCAGTTCTTCCTGAAGGCTACTTCGCCGATGACCTGCGAGGTTTGTCAGCTGACATGGCAGCTTTCAGAGATTTGTTGAGATTGCGCCTGCCGCGACTCGCTCACCACATGGATTATTTACAAAAGATATCTGATGGTTAGTACATATTATAAATTGAACTTATTGATGTGGAAATGTAACACTTTTACTACCGTGCTTTTTAAAATAGTGATCTAAACAGTATCGTCTTTGGTTCCTGTTCGCAAAATTTGAATTCAATTTGCCAATCTTATCGCAATTTGCTTGCTTGTCCTTCTTAACTCCTGAACTGTTACCGACCAATAAATATGATCTATCATTTAGTAGCCATTGTTATAATAAAATTGTTAAGTACATTAAATAAATAGGTACTAACTCTGTATATTTTTATGATCTAGGTAATCTAAAATCTCTTTTTTTCTCTAATTTTATCCTATTCCTTTGTTTGCTATATTTTGTACTGTGGTGTAGCTATAAGAAGTATCTACCTATATATCTATGTACTGTCACACAATTTTATGCCTGACCAGGTCAAAAAGGTTTTGCTTTGCACACGTGCATTGCAAGCTAACTCCGCCTTTTATTGTATTGCCCAATGACAGGCATAAAAAGCAATTCTGTTGTAACAATCTTTTGTTCCTAATTTTTTTAGAAAAAGTATGTTTTTGACACGAATATGATCATTGTATTTTATTACATTAAAAGTTGCAGTTCTTTTAAACGCGTTGATAGTATGTACTATGATTTTTTCTTGTATACGTTATAGGTTTACCTCCTTAGTTTTATATTATAATTATAAATCAGTTTATTGTATTTATTAAACTATCTTATTTCTTAATTGTTTCAATACCATATTATATTCCTTTTAAGCATGTTGGTTACTTCTGTTCCAAGGACAACCAGGTAAAAACTGTGTGAAAAGAACTTGTACTTACAATAAGATTTTATGACACACCTATAAGCAGAGAATATGCGGGGGCAGCCAATGGTAATTTCACGCAAAATTCACCCTTAAGATGGTCAGACATAAACTTGACTGATGGAACATTGACCATTCTAGATGTAAGTTGATATCATTTTTGACCGCATCATCACTGGCCATCAAGTGACAGTAGCCAAACACGTAGATATTGAAAAAAGCGTCCAACCATTGTGTGAACGATACAAACATACCTACTCGTACTATGAAATTAAACTTTATTTTTATGTCGTTTTCTTTTAGTGTACTTAACACTCATAACCTTGTGTTATAATGTCTTGGATAGACTACCCGTAATGAATGAATCCTGTAAAACACGCTAATATTATAAAGAATTCGAAAGTATGTATGTTTTTGATGAATGTACTATGTGTATTGAACCAATCAGGATAATTTTAATAAAGATCGATGACAGATGTTAACTATAGTACTTAATAGTGACACTGTTATACTTCTATAGTTATTTATCTCTGCGGGCGCAGCTAACGGTGTTCAAATATCGCCAAACCAAAGAAAAAAAATATTTTTTTTGCGTGCGTAGTTATCATGGCGTCTGCATTTAGTTAGCTAATACACACTTAATCAGTGTTTTCACATCTCAGACAAAATAAAAAAAAAGTCAAGATAGAATCTTGTGATCACAGAAGTGAGGCCGGTAAAACTATGCCTCGCCGTGTACATACATACATAACAATACACACAACGCGTACAACGAAACTACGCCTTGACTCGTCCCGTCAGTCGAACTTTAGCGGCGCGTAAAGCAACACGTAAGATTCTAATTAATATTTTATT
This sequence comes from Selenia dentaria, assembly GCA_917880725.1. Lineage (NCBI taxonomy): Eukaryota > Metazoa > Arthropoda > Insecta > Lepidoptera > Geometridae > Selenia > Selenia dentaria. The sequence goes on along the minus strand of OU862884.1, from coordinate 20,878,253 downwards.
TCAAATTATATATAATAATAATTTTTATTTATTTTAATTATCATGACAGCACCGATGCACGCACTACTTGTTTAGAAAACCGGCCTCCTTTCCCTTATCACAGCATTCTGTCTTGACTTTTTTTATTTTGTCTGAGTTTCACATTAGGTATTCAAATATATTTTCAGGTGGCGGAGTAGAGCCCCCTCTTCCAGACGTGTTCACAATGCAGTGGTTCCTCACTCTCTACGCCACCTGGCTCCCCCGCGATTGCTTGCTCAGAATATGGGATCTGGTGCTGCTTGACGGTAACGAGGTGCTTCTATTGACTGCGCTGGCTATTTGGGACTTGCTTCAAGAGTAAGTTGTAATTTCATTATGTTTGTTTTTTATATTAAAAACGCTACAACCACGAGGCGGCCAACCTAGTGTTAAGAGTGGTAACCTCTGCCTAGAACAGATGCATTTCCTCACAAGTGACGAACTATAATTATGTTTAGTAAGACTCTTAGCCAATGACGGAATGGATCTTGAAGGAATGAAATACTATACAAAATGTAAATGTAGTATCATGAAGTTTCCATGAATCAAATTTAAATATAATGAAATACCTAGCTATGTATGATGTATAACAAAATTATAATTTTACATAAACAGGAAGAAAACCTTAAAGTAAATAAGTATTTCCTATTAAACGCTGTTCGGTTATATGTAACTAGAACAATCTAAAATCGATGAGAAGTCGGCTCTACGTCTTATAACTCAGCTGGATTTGATATCTGAATCTATTGATATATTTTGCCACCATGTACCAACTCTACATTATCTATGCAGTATTTTTGACATATCAAGAACGGAATTAGCTAACTGCCAACAATTGCTTTTTATATGAAAACGATTTTGTCGGTATACGAGAAAAACTACAGTTCCATATGCCTACTACTTCTTCCACCTTGATTTTTTGATTTTGATAGAAAAGTATTGAGAAGGTTCCTTAAATATGCTAGGTATATATGCACCGTCTACATGTTTAGAAATAACCAAAACTATTTATCCTTTTCATATGTATAATACCAGTACCTATAGATGTAGGTAATTTCATTATAGTTATCGTTTTAGGTAACGAGAAAGTAAATAAAAGTATTTGCCTAATAAGTTTGCGGATCAGTAAGTACTTACGTTTAGAGAATTCTATTTATCATGCTAAATAGGTAGGACACCTCAGCGATATGTGATATTGGTGCGTACCACTGTCCTGGCAGTTATTTTTTGCTTTTTTGAAAATTTATCAGGAAGCGGTATAATCACGAGGCCTACCTTATGTAATGGTAATCTCTAGAACAGATGCATTTCCTCACAAGTGACGAACTGCACTGCGCTTGTAATCCTGATACAGCAGGATCTCTTTAATCCGAACATCCTTTAATCCGAACCCCTTTACAATCCGAACACCCCGTACCTACCCCGCTCCTTCACTCGCCGTCTCACCACTTGCTTACCGAATGTCGAGTGGAAGTGTCGTGCGCAGTTATTTGTTGTTGATGGAATTGGGCATAGAGATAGCAGACACCCTGGATTAACATATAGGTTTACTTTTATCGCCATCATCATCACCGCGCGGATAAACTGCGGGGCGCAACTGGTATGTATTATAATCCGAACGGAGGGTAAATTTTTAGTGTTCGGATTAAAGAAGTCCTACTGTACTTGTTAAGTATCATGTGCCTGTAATGTCGCCTGTAACCATACCTTCAAATCAAAACACAGTATTGCAATAGGCAATACTACCCCGGAAGGATATTCTGGCTACAAGTAATACAACATTATCGTGTGTATGGGTTTCATTAGCACTGTAACAAGCGAAATCGTACTAAAAATAGACTGAGTAATTGAGACTAAATAATATGTAATACCTCGACGTAGCGAGCACAATGCAGTACCACCACAGATCATAGGTGTCTATGAGTGCCACAAAGAAACTTCTCAATCAATCAAATTAGCCAATCTATATCTATGCATATAACAAAACTGTTGAGGTCGAATTTCTGTACAATGAAACATAATGCTAAAATTCAAGTCATGGGAATCTAAGAAGTGAAATCGAACTATTTTTTTTTTAATTTTTGTTTCTCTTTTTGTCTGTCTGTTTGTACGAGCTAATCTCAAAAACAACTGGATCGATTTAAATAAAATTTTGTACGTTGGTAGCTTATGTCCCTGGTCAACATAAAGGATACTTTTCATCCCGGTAAATTGAAGAGTTCCCGTGGGATAATTAAAAAAAATTAATTAACCGTATATCACGGCCACGCGGGCGAAGCCGCTGGCGGGTCAGCTAGTCTTCCCTAAGTCAAAAGATTTGCGTGACAATTGTTATGGACTAGCGCAGTGTCATGCTTCCTCGTCACTTGATATCATTCAGAACTGAGTACATTACAGTCGGATCCTGTCTGCACGGTCGGCGGACGAGTTCTACAGCTGCATGGGGGGAGGAGCAGGTGTGATTTGGGAGGCTGGCGAGGCGTTGGTAGCACGTGTGGTTGCGTTTGGTTCAGCGCCAGAGCTGCCACGGCTGCGCGACCTGCATCGGTACCGGGTGGCACCACCAGCTCCTCCCACCTCTGCACCCATCTATCATCCTCCTCTACACTCAGCGGTATGTGCTTGGATCATATTTAAAGTCAAAATGATGTATTCATTTTAGGCATAAAAATAAATTCATTATAATGTACTCTGACGACTCTACCGTCGCATTCCATATTATATAGAGCCTACCGAGAAGAAGTGGCAAGAAACTTATGAACGCAAGTTATTCATTATAATGTACTCTAACGACTCTACCGTCGCATTCCATTTTATATAAAGCCTACCGAGAAGAAGCGGCAAGAAACTCGGGGCCATTCTTTTGCTAAAGTAAAAAAGTTTCATTTGCACAGAATTGCGCATGTTACCTCGACATACCTATTGGCTTTTATGTCTGATACGGTATACCTACTACTAAATCTTAATTCTAGATCCTTTCCTGCAACTGTATTTTTTCATTTAATGCTACGCCTTGTGTGTTGCGCGCCAAAAGTATAATTTAAAAATGAGATATAGCTATCCAATGTTGTTAAACACACAAAATGTATGTTAGGATCTACCCTGATTAATGGGTAGGTATTACTAAAGCCCTGGCAAACTTCCTAAATGAAGTTATCGAAACATCTTTGAGCAATTTTAAAAAGTAAACATTTTTGTGCACTAGTTTATGAAAGTTGGGCGTTTGTGCAAACGCAGTTTTAGTACGCTTACGCCGGACATAAACAAATCTTTACGAGCATAACATATATACATATATGTTATGCTCGTAAAGAACTCTCGTTACAAGAATTATAAAAAAATTAGGATCGTGTTCATTTCAGATGCAATCCATGACGAAACGAGGACTAAGACTATTTTATTCAGAAGACGAAGGTGACTCAAGTGATGATTGCAATAAAATGGCCCTGACAACGGTAAGGTTATAAAGTATATTAAATATATTATAATGTTAAATGCAAATAACTTTTTGCTAACATTGTTACCTACACTTAAAAAGAAATGGACCAACTAAACATGCCTGTAAGCGGGAATAAGTACATATATTATATTCGTATATAATAAATTCTTATAAAATAACTGCCTACTAAGATACCTATAGAAGGCCAATTTTCGTTCTTAAAATATACTAAACTTGATGTTGAGCAATGGTAGCAATTCGCTTTTGTAGCCACCTAACTAAATTAGCGAACTAAAATCTAAAATCTCTAAACCATTGCAGTTCTTAGTCTGTTCATGCTAAAAATGCACATGGATGTAACAATTAGAATTACAATTCTAAAAATACGATTATACTATTCAACTGTGGGTAATTTTCCATCAGTTCAGAGAACACTTAGTTACTTAACTGCGATATACATACCCACAATTTTACAGAAATATCAAATTTAATGACTGCCATTCGATGCGTTGTACCTACATATTAATTTACAAAATAATAGATTTTAGTTCGCTAGTTTAGTTTGGTGGTCTGTACAAACGGATAGCTACTATGTATCTTATTGTATACCCATGTTATTAACCAGGTAATACCAAGACGAGAAGACCGCGTTGGCGCAGGAGATCGGCTCTCATTAGATATCGGCGCTTTGAAGCGTCAATATGCAAGACTACGGGAGCGACAACGACAAGCTCATGTCATCTTGGCGGCAGCCTGTGCTAGACATGCTGCAGGTAATAATATATAATGTATACTATCCTCAATTATGGCATGTCAAGACAATAGGGTCAAATACTTTTCTGCGTAACACAGGGTTGAAAATCTCAAACACGAGTCTACCAGTTATATAGCAATAGCCGTTTTGCCTTAATTTGCAATTCTAGGGGCTTTGCTCGGTTCAGCGCCTTCACAGTGAGTTTTCAGTTTTGTAGCTTCAGCGACTTACACGATAATGAATTAGTCAGTCAGGACATGGAGTATATATTATACAGCGTGTAACAAAAAGGTGTAGTAATACATTGTAGACAACGTAGTAGTGTGCATATGTTAGGTACAGTCAGTCAGGGTTCACATGGCATAGCATTTTTTTATTACATAGTCAAAGCAACTGAAAGTTGTTCTAAAAGCTCAAATTCCAGTACTTTACCTGTTAATACTATAAAGCTATGTTAAGTTAGGGATTAGTCAAGAATGTTGGTCTAACTATCGATTAAATGTCTACTATACGATTTTAACGCCTGCTTACATTTTATCCTCGGACTGGTAGGTGGCCTTGGTGACCTTGGAGTCATCGCGTCTTACACCGTTAGTCAGAAGACGCGGGTAAGGTCCGTCCGTGAATATAATTGCGGCTCTAATTGCAGGTGCTACTACAACTTAATTGACAAAGATACAAGAATGTAATCTGAAGTTCAAATCCCTGAGCATTTAAAACTTTTGTCTTTTAACATTGTCCCATAAATATTCATAAAGTTTATTTTTCTTTTCAGTTGGAGTCCCTACATCCCCAACCTCACTGACAGTAAATAACCTACTTCTAGGAAAAAGTGCTATTGTCAGTTCACGAGGAAGACGCCTTGGCCCTCCACCAGGTGCAGTTCCTCCTTCCAGGCAATCGCGTAGTCATGAAAAGATCGAATCACGAACCCGTGTGCGCTCCACTGATACCATTAGTTGGCATGAAGAAAAAAGTAGGAAATCACTTAGCAGACGCAACTCTGTAAAGTGGAAAGATATTAAAAGTGACAAATCAACAAAAGTTCGAAAATCGTCAATCGATTTTGATGAAACTGGTGATGGGACAATAGTATCTGAGATAGAAGCAAATGAAATGATTGCATCGTTAAGATCCAGAAGCTCTAGTGAAACCTCATCGTACTCATCCCATACTGATTCGAGTACTGATACCAGTCTTTGCGATGAAAATGCCAGAGGTAGTGACTCTGAGACTGACTTGCCCGATGATGATATTGGAAAAAAAAGCGCGAGTGTAAAGAAAACTAAATTAAAAGTTTCTAGTTGTATTGGAGATTCTAAAAAACCTCTGGCACAAGGTGTCAAAAAATCAATTATAACGAGTACGCCTTTATTTAGTAAAACATTAGATGCAAAACAAAGTTCGGTAAAAGATATAACAGATTATTTGGATTCTGCGGCTGGAGAACCCTTACGCACTTACATTGATGAGTTCGAATCTAAATTAAAAGACAGCTTGCCTAGTAATGAACCTGAAAGCTTTAATTATGATAATAAGACTAAAATCTGTACACCCAAAAGCCCTTTTAATACTAAAGACATATTAATGTCATCTTCTCCTACGGCTGTATTAAACCTAGACCCTCTGTTAGTACCTAGCAAAAGGGCTACTTATTCGTACTACGACAAAATTTCAATTCCATCATCACCAGAGCCTGCACATATCGTAACAACACCACGACTGTCCCAAACAGATCATAGAGTACCTGAAGATACTACAATACTAACACCTTCTAATGAAATGTCATGTACATTTAATATGGCACTGCAATCAGTATCACCTAATTTAGTTTCCCCAACACGTACCGACGCCGACTTAGGGGTTATTCAAAGGTTATGTAGTAATAATAAGGCTGATAGTGATTTCATAAAATCGGGTAAGGTAAAAAGAACTTCAATATATTTAAGTCCTGTTGATTTAACTCCTAATAATTGCGATTTCTTCTCAAATCTTAAAAGCCCAATAAATCGAACTCTACTATCTCATGGGAGGCCACCAGATATCATTGACAGTTTCACAATGTACCCTAATTTTATACCCGACATTGATTTGTCAGATAATAATTCCCCAGAAGTTAGAAGCTCTCTTCAAAGTCCTGATGAAGAAAGTATAATAATCAGTGAAGATGAGCCCCCAATCCCATTAAAAATTGACAAATATTTCGAACATAGTCCAGAATTTTTCGGAGCACGTGTAACAGACCCAAATAATGCTGATATACCCAATCGGCGATCAACGAGAAGAGTGTCACGCTTACCAAAGAAACCTGATTCGCTAACGCTGCAAAGTAGTCACAATGAATCGTATGTAAGAGAGAAAGTAGAAAGAGCATCATCGCTGCCACAGAGTCACAGTTTTACGAAAAAACTATCATGCGAAGATGAGTCTGACAGTGAAATATTTAAACCAACAAAACAAATAACTCCAGCGGCAAGTTCTCCCAAAGATTTTATTATTAAAACTGGACGAAAAAACAGTGAGAGAGCGTTACAAATAATTCAAGAGAATTCAAAAATTTTGAGCAGGATTTTGACTAAGCAGAATATTTCGGAATCTAATACAACGTCTACTGTAATAAATACGGACATTTTGAACGAGAAGTCAAAATATATCTCTAGACCAATTGCAGAAAAGATTTCTGAAAAGAAACCAATAGAATCTTCTACACTTAAAGAGTCGACGTCTGATTCTTTGATTGGATGTAGGAAAAGAAACTCTACTAATGAAGCAGTTGTAAATCACGATTTTGTAAGGATAAGACCTATATCAATTGATGATCCATTTTCTTTGGAAGCTCGTGAAATGGTACCTATAAAGGAAGAATTGCAGAAAAGTTTAAAAAGTCCAAGTATTGACGGTTTAGGCAATAAAACTGATACATACGGATGGGAAAATAAAGGGTTTTTAGCTAAGTGTGACTTATCACCCTTTCTGGACAAATCAAATAAGACTTTTGATTTCGATTACAAGCGTAAAACAATACACGTCTCGAGCTACGTAGAACACGCTACGGAACTTAAACCTACGTTGACCTCTGACTGGTCACGGCATTCATTTTCAGGAGAATCTAAAACATCCGTTACACTACCTTCCTCAGAACCCAAGGGCGCGACTACTTTTGGAAGACGTTTTACGACTGACGACAGTAATTATCCCATATCTAGCAAGTACAACGACTATGTGATATCCGAAGCCAGTGACATATGCAGAAAAACTGTGAATCAATTACCGAAAATTTGCGATAACTTACTAAAGACTGACGACAGCCAAGCTAGTGATTTTACTCACGTTGTGACTTCTTCGATCAGTTTTACTTATGAACCGTCAATAGACGACGATTCACCGACAGGAGCGAAAACTAACTCAAGTGATACATTGTGTCAAATAATGTCGATCGATCAGGTGTCTACTCCTATATCTCCTAAAATGTTTCCGGTCCGCGACACTCCGACATTACCAAAAGATAGCTTAGAGAAAAGTGATACGATGAAATTTGAGTCTGATGATACATGCAGTGCAATCACGTCTCTTCTCGAAACAGATACGTTGTCTTCGTTGTCATATCCTCGTAGTCCTTCAACAGGATCCTATCACCCGTTCCCCACACGCCCTTTGCGGATGCCTAAAGAATTAGGAGTAAAATTGGGAATGTATCCGAAAGATGTTATCAACTCTGCTCCAAAATAAATTATACGATAGTTTCTACAATGTTTCACTGTTTTCAAACAAGTTTGACTAATAACAATGATTTATACGCTATATGCCACATTCTTTTGATACCTGACTTTTAAGCTTTATTAAGTACCTATTGTAGTTAAAATACTAAACTTACGAAACGAGCGGTTTCTTCGACTACGTAGCTACGAAAACTATTAACTTTATCGTTATACAATTAGCATTTTGTATTGCATCTTAATAAATCTACTTCCGTAAGTAAATACGACTGTTTCTATTCAAGATTAGATGACTACGATAAATGTCGACGTTTTAGTAATGTAATTTATTGTATATTCTACTTCTTATGTGAATATGCTTTCAGGCTGGAAATAACTGCTTTACAATATAGTATATAAGTTACGTATTATTGAAATATTTATTTTGGGATACGGAATTAACGTTAACATAGGCATACAATAATAGAACTAATTATGTATATTGTTATGAAATACGAGGCTTTCGTATTCCAGTAATTTTAGCTAAAACAAAACAAACGAGTTGCCTTGAATCCAAAAGTGTAATGTGTATTAATAAATGAGCGGCGCATTACGTAATGTACGTACATTATGTATCGCCACGGAGGTAGGATTACTAGTTCCAAGTCAATAGTGGATCTATAAAATAACTAAGAAATAAAAAATGTATCCAAATACAGTGCTATGTAAGTCAACCCTATCTCTGCGAAATAAAACATTTTGTTGTTAGTTTAAGTATTTTATTTCACAACACACAATGCCTATAAGATTACCATTTATTCAAACTCATAATTACATGTTGCATTACTTTACTAAAATAATGGTTAAACATACTTGTGTACAAGATCTTACTTAGTGTTTATAAATGTTGAACATAATCAATGTTCTTTGAGTAAATACGTACGTTATAGTTACACATATTAAATTTACTCTTCTATGGGCTAGGTTTTGATTATTTACTTGTACAAGTAAATAATCAAAGGGGCTAGGCTAGCATAAACATAAATCGTGTTCTATAGCCACTGGAGGCATGTATGACAAGGACAGATTCTACAGAACTGGTTCATAAATCTCAAAATAATTAATAATGATGGGGTTACTTTGTACACTGTTGCTATTAGGTACCCCTTGTTATAGATGATTAGTGATACATTTTACTTAACACTACGATAAAATCTCAATATTATTTTTAATATTATAATCAGATGTGCGCCTGTCATTGTTTGCATTGCAAGTTATATTTAAAATGAAACTTTTGATTATAATTTAAAGTAGGTACGAGTATAAAGAAAGTATAAGTACTTGTGGTTTAAGGTAAAATAACACCATCCAAAGCATCATTAGTTTAACTGTAACTACAATAGTTTTTTTATAATATAATATATTAGAACATAACCAAACTAAAATGAATATTTTTAAACACACATGTGGTTAAATCAGTCGGTATTTGTCTCTTGGGTTTTCCACCACTTTCTTTTTACACTGTGTTCGCCTCTTGGCCCCCTTTTGCGCTTATAACATTAGTGCTGAGGCATGACTCCATTCAAATAAATCCAGCTTACACAAAGTCATCAAGTACAGGTGGGCATGTGCATACGAGATGTTTATCACCATACATGTCATCGATGCGACTCACTGTTGGCCAGATTTTTGTTTCACCTTTTACGAATGGCTGTAACAAATAAAAACAATTACAATAATAATTTTCATACATTAAGAAAGTATACGCAAAAACTGTAAAAACCAAATGCTCCTTCCGCCCTGTATTATATAGTGATTCGTAGAGCGTAGTAATGGTAATAGTATGTAATTATTTCAATAGTTTCACAATACTTAATATCATGGGTAACTTACAGCTGGAAAAGCAGCTTGCTCTCGACTGTAAGGACGATTCCAGTCCTCTGAAATTACTTCTTCTTGCGTGTGTGGCGCCATCTATAAAACGCAAAGTGCGCGTACATATATTTATACGATTTTATACAAAGGTCCATAATATATCATTTTTCCAATTCGGGTGTCATTTACATTTTTATAAACGTGATAACTATATAATAGTAGATAGTAGAAATAGATAGTAATAGTCACTAGCTTGTTTAGCAGTTCCAGCAATGTGGTTAATTGTAGTAGGTATCTTTAGACCTACACTAAATATTCTTAGCAGCTTTCGATGTTAGCATCAAAATAATATTGGTCCATTTGCGTTGAATCGGCAAGGTAAAAGAGCTTGACATATGGGTAGCTCACGAATAGAATGATCGCCAGCCCGAAGCACGCGTCGAGTCGAGTGCGTGGTCGTTTAGCGCTGGTAACATTCATTTTTACCAAACGGGATGAGCATTACTGCAGATGTGTACTGTGAAGAACTCAACATAATGATGGAGATGCTCGCACATCTCCAAGCTTTGGGCAATCGTTCGGCTCCTGTACGACAACGCACGACCTCATCCTGCACGGCAGACGGTCTCCAAGTTACAAGAGCTGGGGTTGGAAGTTCTCCGTCATGCACCATACTCACCAGAAATTGCCCCTAAAGACTTGTACTTTTTCCAGAACTTGGAAAACTTCTTGGCGGGGAAAAAAATAATAACCGAGAGGGAGTTCAAAATGCCTTTGAATAATTTGTTGCCTCCCGTCCAGCAGACATTTTCAAAAAGACATCAATATATTGAGTTGAAAATACTATTGAGTTGAAAAGAATGCATTGATTGCATGCGAAAAGGGCAATTTCATAGGTATATTGTGAAAATTGTATGGGTTATAAGTAAAGTAAATAATTACCTTTAGAGGGTTCAATCTTTTGTCAATTAATCCATCTTCTATGTCTTTGATTTCTTTCCTTATAGTGATCAAAGCTTCGCAAAATCTATCGAGTTCTTGCAGGTCCTCAGACTCCGTTGGCTCAATCATCAGCGTGCCTGCTACGGGCCATGATATCGTTGGTGCGTGGAATCCTAAAATATTAAAATATAATGTGCAACTATGTAGAAAATAAAGAATATAAGCTAATAAAATTCACTCATATGCATATAAGAATCTATAACGCATATAAGAATTATATATAAAAATTATGTGTTATACTGACTATATCAAAATCAGTGAAGTATTTTACTAAAGTGGAAGTGTTGACTATTAAACGTAACGTCTGCACTAGTTTTGATCAAACTTTGTACAGGGGTAGTTATGTCTGTAAAAGATTAAGGACTTTCACATTGAAATTTTAAGCCTCGATTTAGTTATTAAGCTTCTTGCGAAAGAAGTCAGGGGTAGACAACTGTTAAATAGTTAGTCTAATATTCATATTATATCAATAAATATCACATAATATAAGTACTATAAAAAAGTAGGCTGGTATAAGAAGCTCACCAAAATCCATAAGTCTTTTAGCGATATCTCCAGGCTCGATGTTAGCAGACTTCTTCAGGTCTCTCACGTCAATGATGAACTCATGAGCGACCAGCCCTCTCTCACCTTTGTACAATGTCTTATAGTGACCTTCCAGCCTTCTTGACATATAATTCGCATTTAGAATTGCTACTTGGGTTGCTCTCTTTAATCCTTTAGGTCCCATCATCTGGAAGGTATAACTTTTTATTACCTACAGCGGAAGAATTTTATTTGCTTTTTCGCAATTTATTACCTTGTTTAATTTAGCAATAGGTTCTCGTTTTAGTGGCGTAAAATTCTTTGTTGACACAAAGAGTTCATCCAAGGTAGTACTGCCACTTCCTATTTCTACCGCTGAGTAATAATGATAGCATTACTGTATTTCGGTTTGAAAGGTATGGGTGCCGGTGAAATTGCAAGCACATTAGACTTAACAACTTAGGCCCGTGTTCACCAACACATGTTTAAACTGTAAACGGACGTTTACTTCTTAAACGACCTTTTAGCAATATTTTGCTGTTCACCAAGCAGTAACCATTGATTTAGTTCCGTAACCGGCTGTTTAAGTTAAACGATGTCTTCGACCTTGTTTAACCATTGGTTATTGTTTATTTACGTGGAAATGTCAGATGCTCAGAATTATATCTTTGAAGAAAATAACGTGTTCGATGACTTTGAAGATATTGAGCGAATTTTACTTGCACCCCGTATTTTACAAAGTGGACACAATTGTTTAGAAGAAACTGACGTAAAAGCATTCGTTACAAGATTTCGTTTATACAAACATAGTGCCTTGGGATTACTTGATTTAATTGAAAGAAAGTTGTAATATAATGTCATCCATAATCACTTCAATAAAACTCACATGAATTTTAGATTTAAATTACCACGAAACAACCCTGACGCCAACAATACAAACACATGGAACTTCGAATCGAACTTTGATATTACCATAAAAAAGGTGCTGAATTAGAAATACATACATCTTGGGAACATACCATTGACTTGGCACGCATTACATTTTGTGGTATATTAATATTACCTTACCATATTTGAATGTACCTCGGGTAAATGTAAATGGTACAAGATACGCTACCATCTTTTCAAAGTAGTATTATACCATTCATTCATTTACGACTTTCAATTCGTCCAAAAACGCTCGATTAGTTAAACATTCGCTTTAAAAAGATAGTGAACACCAAAAAAACGCGACACGTTTAAACAACTGTTTAAGTTTAAGGGGGCGATTAGGTAATCAATGGTTAAATTCTAGTTGGTGAACTCCAGCCTTGGGGTGATCGGCGCAGTGCAGTTTGGCACTTGTGGCGAAATGCATCTGTTAGGTATAGGCTGAGGTTATCTACTGCTTTACACCAGATGTGCCTCGAGTTTCTTAATTAAACATTTTTTTGTATGAAACTAAACTTATTTCCATTTATTAAACTATATCATTTTATCTATCTATTCCTTTAAATGTACTCGTAACCACAAAAGTAGTGTAAAGTTTCGTTTACTTTTATATACGCCCATGAAATAGGAAGAATGGCGGATGATCCGAAAGGTGCTGCACTGACAGATCCAAAACTGTGAGCTGCATCTCCCAAATCAGCTAGCGGGTCAACTACCGGATGTGAAGGCAAAAACGGGGCAAGGTGGGCTTTTCTGAAATATTATTACAAGATTAAACGTCCCACAGACAGCGTGCGTAAGACACTGACATTCGAGTTGAAGTGGGAAGTAGGCATTTATTTGTTGACATTTCGGTTAGGGCAAAAGATTTTCTTTTATTCTAAAAGTATTCATAATTCATTCACAAGTACGTAGTTATGGAACATAATTACAATAGTAGCCATGATCCATTACTATGGTAATCATGGAACATGTCTACAATAATCATGTTCTATAACTACGTAGGTACTTGCTTATTTCCGTATAAACAAATTTAAACAAGCATATATATTGGCACTGGCTCTCAGATTTTAATAGTTATTTTGAACTAAAATAAAAAAAATTGTGTAGTAAATCTGACTTTTGTTCAACCAATCAAATCCTATGGTTTTCTATTTAAATGTAATTTCAGACGCCCAGAATACTTACAGGTCTCAAAAGTTTAAAATTGATACAGACAAGTAAGCAAACCAGTTTTATTTATGAAACCAGACAATCATGAAAAACTGTAAAAAACAAATTAGCTTGCTTTGTGTACAAGATAGTATAGTGTTATATATTTACACTCCGATAGGTCCCATGCCAGGGCCGCCTCCTCCGTGTGGAATGCAGAATGTCTTATGCAAGTTCAAGTGGGATACGTCGCTGCCATAATCACCGGGACGACACAATCCGACCTAAAAATAAGTAAGCAGTATTCAGAAAGGATTTCAGGACCATGTTTCGCAGGGAAGATTCCCTCTTATAGCAGCATGTAGCATTAGTAAATTTATTTTAAAAACAAGACATATTATTTATTGTCTCTATCTGTTATTTTGGTTTTGAGTTCTCGGTATTTCAACATATGTGTATAGTTTGTATATATATGTGTACATGTAAGTTTTTTTGTTCAAGATTTCAATCAACAGTTGTTATCAACTGAGATACATAATAACCCTGCAGGTATCGTTTTCGATGTAAAATATAGTAATCCACGGGATGACATTTTTGCAAAAAAATATTTTGTAAATGATATCATCATCATCATCATGATGATGATGATCATCATCATCATCATGATGATGATGATAAAATAAATAAATAAAATAAATGATAAACGTGTCTATATCATCTGCAAGGTCTGCACCGTTTGACAGGCAAATAATTATACATAAGCTTAAATTTCCGATCAAAGAAGTAATTTAAATGATTGGTGGTGCATACTTGTGCGTTCATATTGGCTCCATCCAAGTAGACCTGGCCCCCATGCGCGTGTACGAGCGCGCAGACGTCCGCAGCCCTCTCCTCAAACACTCCGAATGTGCTGGGATACGTCAGCATCAGACATGAGATGTTTTCGCTGTGCTCTTCAGCCTAAAATAACGGCATAACTAAGACAGGTCATATCAAAACTTGGAGACTTACCCCTATAGCAGGTTTTGGAAAATAGTCGACTATCCACAATATAAGCAAATACCTCGCTTTAAGCAGACTTCATATAGGATTTTAACTCCGGAATGTCTTAAGTCCATGTTTTATATTGTCCCTTAGGTATCCGTCGATTTTAGTTTCATTCATCTTTTGTTCTAAGCGTAAACATGATGCCGAGTCATTAAAGCGGATAAGGTTTCATCACAAAATATCAACAGTTAGGTATGATTGTTGCGCCTTGAAAGTAGTAGTTGAAAGGCGTACCTATTTTCATCCATCACACATGACGTATCGATCAACTCACTAAACTAAGAAATGATATTGCTCAGCTCAGATATTTAAAGCTACTTATATTCAAAAGTAGAGCAACTATCTTCGCTTCCTAGTTTAATTAATTGATTAAGTACCTATTTAGATTTGCAGAAAACTATTCGTATACTAAACGTAAATAATTGAATAACGCGTCGTGTTTCCGTATTTTACGCGTCGCGTTCTCTCGCGTAAGAATTTTTGGAACGGCGGAAAAATCAAAAAATTAATTTTTCTTAGTTTTTGTTTCTTCGAGTATTGACGTGTAATTGTAGTGTTTGTATTATTCACCGTTAAGTGTTTTTAAAGGAGCATAAGTGTATATAGGTAAAGTGAACAAAAACATAAAATGTTGTTTTGTGTTTTCCTCCTCAATAGTCTTAGAACTTCAACTACTTGAATGGAAATCTAACTTGATGCAACTATAAATATTTACATAAATAACTTGAAGAATAGCAAATATACAGAAGTACGTGACCAAAAACAAAGGAGAACTCTCATGTTATCTGTGCCGCATGTGAACTAAACTAGTGCCTCTATGAGCTGTACTAGCCTCGCGAGTATGTCTTTGAATAGATTAAATTTAATAAATACTCGTATTCACCGCGCACCTTAAACAAAATCCTTAAAACTTACATTCGAAAAATTTTTAAAAATAGAATCAACAATAAATCTATATAATTATGGAACCTCCTCACAAAATTTCACGAGAATCGGTTGAGAAATGGGACCTGCCGTGCGATTATCTAATGATTCGTTGACGAGCTCACCGATGTCAACTACTTTGTGAGATATCGCCCTTGTACATAAGATTGTTTTTCCAACGTTTCTTGTCATCTCGTCATTTATTTCATGGATGTTGTCAACGATACAACGATGTTTGCTCTTAGAGAATCACACGGCTGTATTAGAGGAGAACAGCCGGACATCCGGAAATACGAAAGCATTATTGCCCAAGCTATTGACGCTTCGTTCGTTCTACGCACTCGCTTGGTCAAAACATGATGGTTGATGCTGCATGCAATTGTTTTTCGCTAACAATATTCCTATACGACACGGTTAAAATCAGATAGAGAGTATTACTTATTCTTTGATTTTGTTGGTGTTGGTGTTTATGGTCGCTCAATATACTCACCATGTCCTTAAGATGCTCCATATCGATATCTCCAGAGGGTGTGACTCTAATGGCACACACCCTCATGCCAGCCATATGCGCAGATGCCGGGTTGGTTCCGTGAGCTGATACGGGTATGAGGCAGATGTTCCGCTGGAACTCTCCGCGGAATTCGTGATAGCGTTTGATTGTACGAAGACCAGCGTACTCGCCCTGAGCACCGCTACAATGATGGAACATTTTCAATTGATTACTGAGATTATCATGTTATTATCATAACCAACTTAAAAAAGAAAAAAATTGATTGTACTCGTATGTTTCTTTATTTATATGATACGTGATTTCTCCGCCAATTACTCATTGATTTTGATGGTTCTTTTTTGTTTCAGAGAAAATAATTAATAAATAATAATTAAAATATTTTTCTATTTAACAATTTACTCTAATAGGTATGTTAAAGAGTTACAAAAATAATAATTCCTATGAATCTACTTACTCCTAAATGAATAAAAAAAAATAAGAACCCTATAACTGATATAACCCAAATTTAAGCACATAAAATCAACCATTCTTTTCGCCTTCAAAGTAATTATTCAAGGAGTCTCGGTTAGTGTAAGTAGTCACGCAGACACAAAAAAAAGACAAACTCGAGAGGAAGAAGGGTCTTAGCACACTTAAACGAAACTCCCACCCGGCAAAAGAATATTATTCAAATATAGGCTTTAATATTGTTCTTTAGATATACTTTACATTGGCAACATAAAAGTAGTAGAGGCAGCTGTCAGCGAGCTTGCTGCCGTCGGACTGATCGGGTAGTTGATGCCTCGCTTACCACGCGTTGTTAGCAAGCGGTCGGCGAGGTGTCCGCGCGCTAGTAGTCGCCGCCTTGCTTCAATGGAAACTGATCATGAACTGTGTCTATGGCAGAAAGCGAAAGCGGTCGCGCGTGGACAGCTGGGTGCCCGCTAGCTGCAGTCGGCGCGTGGACTGCTGGGTGCCTACTAGCTGTCGCCACGTG
This sequence comes from Selenia dentaria, assembly GCA_917880725.1. Classification (NCBI taxonomy): domain Eukaryota; kingdom Metazoa; phylum Arthropoda; class Insecta; order Lepidoptera; family Geometridae; genus Selenia; species Selenia dentaria. Next base: position 20,861,402 of record OU862884.1, on the reverse strand, counting down.
GTTGCGGGCAGTCGCCTTAGTATATGGCGGTGTTGGGTGACAGCGATGTTGGATCTAAGTCGTATAAATGTGCCAAGACCTGAAGCATACTAAAACGAAAGGAAACTCATTCAGCGTATTCTTTATCAAGAGAGTTCCTATGTCTACCTTCTAGGCTTAATAACTTACCTGTTTGGCTGGAAAGAAACTCGATCGTATCCAGTAACAGCACACAGGTCACTGGCCAGTTCTTCAAACAACGTGTGGTAACCCTGGCACTGATCTAGCGGCGCAAACGGATGGATATCAGTGAAATGCTTGAATGAGCATGGCATCATCTCCGTTGTAGAGTTCAATTTCATTGTACATGAACCCTAGGAACAAAAACAGGTAAGTTTTATATGTTGGCATTATACGTTTTCAGCCGAGTGGCGAGTATTTATCCTAGATATTTTCTTCTTCTGCCTGTCCTCATCGGACGTCGGTGACCATCCTTCGGAACTCATTCCTATCTTGAGCCAACCTATACTTAGGTTGGCAGCGTCATTAATATTTGTCCAGCGTTTAATATTGTCAATCCAAGCCAGCTTCCTTCTTCCAAGACATAACAGACTAAATAAAAATAATATAATAGACTTAGGTACCTATTTCAAATATTCAAAGACAGTATTAGTACTTATATACTAATTTATCTAACCATAAATTACAGACCATCATTATCTTACTAGGTTTAAAGTGAGGCTGTATTTATCTAAACAAAACCAGTTTTCCATAATGTATCATTATACATCTCTAAATCTGGGAACTTAGTATTTACTAACAAACTTTTATATGCCATATATATAACTAGTACTCACGGGAGGTTGCCCACAATTTAATTTATTTTGGAGTTCCCGATATTTCGACACAGTTACAAACACCATGTTCATGGGTAGACTGCTGAACACCCAACGGTGTCTACCCGTGAACATGGTGCGCCCGTTTTATATTTCATGTTTGATGATATAAGTAATAAAATTTAGAATTGTACCAAGATATGCAAAAGCAATAATCTTGTTCCTAACATTTTTACAACAAATACTTACTAAAGGTATCATGGAGTGCACCAGCGAGATGTCCTTGTTCTCCAATCGCTTCATATAACGTACCAGCCTGGTTTCGGAATGGTGCATGTTGAACACAGGATGCGTCAGATATGGAGAAGTCCTTCTGAAAGATCCCTGCATGATGCTACGGGATTTGACGTCACCAGATTGTGTTACCTGCAAGTAAAGGAGCTATACAATATAGCATGTTATAATATGAATAGCACTTGTGACATCATTATTTTAGTACAAGCGGTAGCTGCACATTAAGTACTATCAGAGGAGGTACGAGTATGAATGAGGAGGTAATGAAACGGTCAATAGGGACCAAGCCTGATGGATCCTGTAACCAGTCTGATTGATCAAACGAACGAGACTTTAGCAGCCTGACAATGTGTGTGATTATTCCTATCTGACTTAATTTATATTACTCGTATGTTCAGATGTTTAAAGGATGGTGCTTATAGAAAACACTCAGCCATCCTTCCGGACCAGGCAGTAGGCGCCCCAATATTTTCCCTAAGTTCCCACTCAATCAAGTATATTATTATAATTTTTAATTGTAACTTTTAGATGAATATACAGCGTGTAACAAAAATGTGTAGTAATACTAAAACCACACACGCAGAAGCTTGCATACAATAAAGATCTAGCTATACTGCGTCCCAGGAAGTAGTAAAATTTCAAGTACCTAACCAAAGTATTCCTAATATTCAAACAGGTTTATTCCTAAACAAGTACAATTTAAAAAATTTAATACCGACTTCCATTCTATTCAGCTATTGGAGTGTATCTCAAAAACTACTGAAACAAATTTGATGAAATTTAAATAGGACCACACGGGAAGAATTAGCTTTCAAACAAAATAAATTTTGAGAATCGATTCAGTCGAAAGTTATGAGATAACAAATATATAAAAAAAACAAAAAACAGTCGAATTGAGTACTTCCTCCTTTTTTTGGAAGTTGGTAGAAAAGTAGGCCAACGACGGCAGCCAGAACGTAGACTAGGTAAACAAGAAGCCTAAGCAGGGCCTGGGCTGAGGTTTGACGCTGGCAGAGGGCGAATGCAAGTTAGAGGGACGGAGGTGAATGAGAAGGTGGCGTGGGGCTGGCAGAGCGCATTGACCTTTTTTTTGAGGGGTGGAAATGCTGTCCACTTCCCTTCCGCTACGGGGGTAGACGGAAGGGGGTATGTGGGGCTCAGACCCATTAAAACCCCCCCGTGAGCAGTCCTCCGCCAGATGGTGCGAGATTGGGTTGCGCTGGCATTCACAATCTCGCCCCAGCGGTAGGCCCGGATTGGTCTTAACCGGGCCTCAGCGCCTGTGAAGGGGTGCCCTTGGTGAGCAAGGGCACTCCTCATACGTGTAGGGTCGTGCAAGCCAACGAAGAGTCCCACTACGGAGAAGGGAGGAGGCGAGCAAACTGCCTCCTCCGTACCCCCGTTCGTCTGCGCCGGAGTGGGTCAGCTCGAACGTCATTCTCCCTAACCCGCTCCGCGGCCTCCTTCTGCGCTATCACTGCTTCGCAGAAGTTGGCCACCACCTGCCACGATCTCTTGCTGCCGAGTATCGAGTTAACCACGCTCGGCAGCGAGAGATCTCCGCCGATTATCGCTGAGAGTGTGTGCCGCTGCGGGCCCCATGCAGCACACACTTCCAGCGTATGGAGCGCCGTATCCTCCGGCACAGAGCGCATTGACCTTTTTTTTTTTTTTTTTTACGCAGAGGAAGATTTTATATCCTGATCACCAGCCCAGGGTAGAGCTGGTGCGCGTGTGGGAGTCTCCGCCAGAAGGGCAGAATACCCACCAAACCTCTGCGGTGTTCCATCGTCCTCGACAGGTGGCGGAGGCCGTGGGACCATTCGTATTCACCACAGCCCCCACCGATGTCGCTGCCCGCCTGCGCAGGCCCAGCCTCTGGGGAGGGTGTAAAGAGTCCTCCCCGCCACCACCTCGTGGGATGGCCTGGAACACGCAGGCCATCCACACCTCGTGAGGACCTAATCCTAATGGGGGGCACCGGCCGTCCCAACAGCCGATACCTCAGGTCCTCTGAGCGGAGACGGAGTGCGAGCCCGATCGGCTCGCCTCCGTGTCCGCGCTCTCCGGAGCGGGAGAGAGAGGGGATCTATCTCCCTCTAGCGCTCCTCGGCCTCTCTTTGCAACATCACAACCTCGCAGAAAGAGACCATCGCCTGCCATGACTTCTCATCGTCGACCATCTTCGTTAAAATGGTCGACAAGGAGAGGTCCGCCCCCACGACTGCAACCAGGGACTGCCGCGCCTCGACAGCCCCTGGGCAAACCTCCAGCACGTGCTGCGCGGTTTCTTCTGCACAGCCGCACTGGTGGCACCCAGGAGTCGCCTCCCTCCGGACAAGGTTGCGCAAGTACCTCCCGAAGCACCCGTGCCCCGAGAGGACCTGTGTCATACGGAAGGTAAGCGACCCATGCCCTCGATGGACCCACTGTTTGAGGATGGGCTGGACCGCTTCGAGGAACCGGGTTGCTCCGGCTCCCCTCCGTGGACCGACGCCCAAGCGCCTGCTCCAGGATGCCAGAGCGGCCTCTTTGGCATCCGTACGCCACTGGCCATACTCCTGAGGAGCAGGGTGGAGACCCTCCTGTCGCGCCCACGTTTTACGCCAGAAGACCGAGGACAGAACCTCGGCCTCTAGATCCCATGGAAGGGATCCGGCGAGAACGCAGGCCACCTCGTGTGAAAGAGTGCGATAGCCCCTGCATACCCTCACCGCCATGGCTCTTTGGGCTTTATGGAGCAGGGCGGTCTCCAGAGCGCATTGACCTCAATGAACTCCATCCAACATGTCTTAAGCTGTCCAATTTGTTACACACTGTACTATAGTACCGTAGTTTTTAATGTATATTTTAAATTTCGTCAAATAGCAATTGCATGTTATTATTACATATTAATGGAAATTAGATAATAGATTTAAGATAAAATTAGTTCAATTGATTGTTATAATTTATAAAATATAAATTATAACAATCAATTGAACTAATTTTATCTTATGGCGCGTAGATTAAAATGTAGGAAAAGGTGTTTGTTAATTACCTCATCAACCTTCTTGCAATCGAAGATCCAAAGCAAATCATCAACATCCTGCACAGTAGTTGTCTCGTCTAGTGCCACACCCACCGCTCCGTCGTCGAAGTATCTTAAGTTAATCTTCTTTTGTTCTGCCCTTGTTTTTATTATAGTAGCATCATGCTCGGAAAGTGGAACTATGTGAAGAGTGTCAAAGTATACGTCATTGGATTGCTTGTGCCCGCGCTGACGTATTCCTGAAAACCATCGACGTATTGAATTTAATAGTATACAATAGAATTTTAGTAGAATAGCAGTATCTAGCTTTTATGCTTTATTTTTATCTGCAGGTATGTGAATCTGATTTAATTACTCCTTCTATTCCTATTTCCATAATAATATACTAGAACGTCCCAAAAATTGACGATAGCTGCGTGAAAACATATGATTTCTCGTTTTACATTACTATGACAGTTTAATAAAACACCGTTTTTCGTTTGTTAACAAAGTACCAGGATTTTTTAGCTATACATAATGTAATAATATAATACCTTCATTAATTAATGCAATACTTATGATAAACATAATTTAAATAGCAGATGCATCTGTTATTGGCTTAAGTAATCTGTTAGATGTTAGATAGATATACAAGACCGCAAAAAATTATAGGTAGTTAACGTCTCTTCTCTTTTCAGTAGAACTCTTTGTGAATAAGTTGGGCCGGGGTACTGCCACCACCTTTATCTACCGCGGATCAGTAATGTTCGCAGTACTGTGTTTTGGTTTGAAGGTATATGGTTGCCGGTGAAATTACAGGAACTTAACAACGTAATGTCTCAGTGTTACAGGCGCAGTGCAGTACGTCACTTGTGAGGAAATGCAACTGGTCTAGGCAGAGGTTAGCTTACTTAACATCAGGCGGACCTCGTGCTTGTACCGTTTCCTAATATCATAAAAATAATCAGATATACATTATAGTACTTACCTACATTTTTATGTGTTAACTTTTTACAACCCACATTTCGATAAATAAAACTAGGTAAGTGTATAATTTATATGACGCGGTTATTTTTGTATAATACATATTCCTAGAAACAACCTTCATCTTTGTAGTATCTAGAAACAGCCTTAAATGTATGAACTACGAGTATCTATTTATATAAATATGAACCCCTATTTCTCCTTGCCACGCTATAACTTCAGAACGGACGGAACAATCATGCTAATTCTTTTTTTGTTGGATTACTTAAGCCAGGAGATGGTTCTTAACAAAGAAAAATAAAAAAAATGGCATGTTATGGCGAGGCTGAAGGCCGAGTCTGCTACGCGAACGAAGTCGCGGGCAGTCGCTAATATTCAAATAAATACTTATATCTTATGCATTTGATATGTTCTTACCATGGTCAAGCACAAGAGTAGCATTATGTACTCTAGTGGCAATATCTCTTAGCCCCTGAGGACCGTGGTAGACCGCGAACATGGCCGACATATTGGCTAGGAGGGCCTGAGCTGTGCAGATGTTTGATGTTGCTTTGTCTCGGCGGATGTGCTGCTCTCGTGTTTGTAGGGCCAGTCTTAAAAGTCAAAAGAAAAATACCCATCTTTTATTTATTTAAGAGTGCCAAAAATAATTGCGTACCTAGCGTACCTTAGATATATCAGCCCCAACCAGTTTAAGGTCTTTTACTTTGACTTCTCCCACTCAGATAAAAATATCAAGACCTCATTAACTCTTACGCATCCGTCCACGTTATGGTAATCCATAAATATTTAGTTCTAAGCGTAAACAGGATGCCAACCATAGTGCAAACCACAATTTAGAAGCGTTCAAATACTTTTTTTAAATACTTTACCTGTAAGCGTCTCTGCCAGAAGCGTCTCTTGTGACTCCAACCATTCTTCCAGGCATAAGCCTGACCAGCTGGTGTTCAGCAGCAAAGAACCCAGCATGAGGTCCTCCATAACCAAGTGGTACGCCGAGCCGTTGCGACGTACCTACTGCAAGAGCTGCTCCGCATTCTGCAGGTGGCCGGAGCAGAGCCATGGCGAGAAGATCTGTCGCTACGACCACTAACGTCTAGAAAAATATGGGTTTGGTAATGACAACGATTCCTTTTCAGTTACTACTTACTCATATGAATGGACATACAAATCAAAGCTTTGAAAAACTTTCTGACAAACTAATAAATATAACCACTTCATCTGAAATGGGGATTCTGTGCTTTATATAACTTATCGAAAACGTAATTAGATTTAAAGACTTACTCCATGTTCCTGAGCAGCTGCAGCTAATCCCGAATAGTCGTAAACCAAGCCTCTGGTGTCAGGGCATTGTAACAGAACAGCTGATATGTCTCTCTGAGCGAAATCAACCTTTCTTACATCTGGCACCACGGTTACTTCAAGACCGAGAGCATCTAGACGAGTTTGGACTACGGCTAAGGTCTGCGGATGAGTCCGTTCGGATACTACGAATTTGGTTCTTTTGTTGTGTCTGAAAATGAAAACGTTTCATGGATAAATTTTTACAGTATATTACTTAAATAGTAGTTAAATTTATTTCTTGTAAGATTGGATCAGAAGAGTATAAAGTACATTATTTCTATATTATGCATTATTACTATTTAGCACCGGTTTTCTTTCATAAAATAATTAAAAATGCTTGTAATTCATAACTATGAAGGAGTTCTTAAGAACCCATGCATAGACCTTCACAGACATGCATATAACATATCATCAATCATATAGTATATTATACACCCTCTAACTTTCATGCACGCATATATACTTATCCTACTTCCTAAAAGCTTTGGTAATCAAGTATTATAGCTCTGTACTAAGTATAGCATAAAGGGTACAACATTTCAAAACTCCTTGCAAGATAGCTTGGGAGATAAATACTTCTTTTATTGTGAAAGTATACTTTTTTAGTAGGTACATTTATGTACCTACTTACGCGTTTTTTGAGAAGGCTATATAGGTTATTTAAAACTAAAACAACAGTAGAATGCTTTTTAAATGTAGGTACTGATGTACTCACCTAATATGATTTTGCAAATAAGATAATTGTATTATATATTACGCACACACGCGTATGCTTTAACTTTTTATTATTAATTAGAATCAAACCCGCTTTGAGACTTTGAGTTTGACTTTGTATTATGAGTGTGTAAATCTTCAATAATTTGAGTGTGAGCATTGAATTCGATTAATCGATGGTGCGAATAAAAACCATTGTCACCTATGACAAAGCGACAAGGCTTCCGCAGCAGCTGTGCCCTCGTCGAGTAGAGAAGCATTTGCCACATCCAATCCAGTCAGATCGCTGACCATGGTCTGGTAGTTGAGAAGACCCTCCAAGCGTCCTTGAGCTACTTCAGGTTGGTAAGGAGTGTACTGTGTCGTCCTGAAATTTATTTATTTATTGTAAAAACCTTTAACTAATTTGACAAAGATAACCATGATACAATAGTGTAGTACCTACCAACTAAATTACGGCTACAAATAATGGTTAATTAAATTATATTATTATTCTTCTGTTACATTATTGTAATGCTAACATTGAGTTGATTCCTAAATGAATTCATTTCATCGATGGAATTTCTCGAAAGGTGTAAAAATGTACTATTACTCCAATTGTACTTAGATGTGTAAAAATGTAATATATTATAGTGGCAGAATCTGTCTAATCGATAATAAGCTTCTCTTATGCATGTAGTCATTATTGCATCATTGTGTGTCATTAAGTCATTATTGTATCATTGACATAGCAAGGAAGCTAACCCTACTAGCTAAACTATTGGTATGAACCGCATCTAGCCTAGTGACACTTTTTTGTGAGCACATCTCTGTGAATAAAGGAAATATTACGATTACAGATTAATATCTAGTTAGTGCGCCCTTATCGTCTTCTCTATACAAACTCATTTCCTGATTTCTTCTCTAGATCTTGACGCTTAGTCTTGTGCTAATATGTTTATGTGACATAGATTTTGACCAAGCTCTGATCGACCCTATGTTAAGTTTTAATTATTTAGGTTAATTCTTATAGAAGGTGCCGCCTACGCAGGTAAACGACGTTTTTCGGAGGATTATAGTTATACAAGTACAATTTGAAACATTTAATACCGACTTCCATTCTATACAGTTATTGGAGTGTAACTTAAACACTACTGGACCGAATTTGATGAAATTAAATGGGACCACACGGGAAGCATCAGCTTTCAAACAAAAAAGAATTTTGAGAATCGGTTCTCCCAATCAAAAGTTATGAGGTAACAAACATAAAAAATACATTCGAATACAACTCCTTTTTGGAAGTCGGTAGAAAAGAAGGACTAAACAAAGGGACATGGTAGCGGTCCTAGATAATTCAGAACTATCTAAATGTGATATAGTCCTATAAAATAGTTAGGGCTGGTGTCAAGATCTTGAGAGGAAATTGGGGAATACGTTTTATGTAGAAGACGCTAAAAACTTACTACAAATATTATACGTCTCTGATATTACGAATGAAACCATCAATTGCTAATTATAGGTCTAGTTTGAGGGATCTTAATTAAAACAATTATTTTATTTTTACCATCCAGGATTCTCGAACATATTCCTCATGATTGTATGAGGAACACAGCAGTTGTGATATCCCATGCCGATGTAAGATCGCCATATTTCGTTTTTCTCCGCTATATTTCGTACCCTTTCAATGAGATCGTATTCACCTGAAAATTTATAAAAGCAGATTTGTTGTGATTGTATCAGTGACTTGGGCGTCTGGGCTCATAAATATGTTTTCATACCACCTACTCGACAATATGCAGTTACATATAACGCAATCTCGACGTAAAGCAAGGCATTACATCCCAGGGAGGTAATGTAGTATGAAACTCCTAAGGCCGCTGTCAACGCTCACAACTGTCGCGCCCAGTTTAGCCGTTCCCTTTGATTCCAATTCATAGATTCGTATAATCCGTATGGATCACTCACGCGGTCGCGAAATGTGCGCCAAATGTTGTGTAAAAAATCGATAGAATCTTATTTTTGATGTGTGACACTGACAGCTCGCAACGACCACGTAAACCCATCTTCGATCCGCGAGCGTTGTGGTCGCGGCGTGAGCGTTTCCAGCGAAGTAAACGATGACGTATCGAGCTCGCTCACGATGATCGTGAGCGAGCTTGTAAGGGAATGAGTGTGCAAACGTCGCGTGTGATTTCGGCGCTTATCGGAACGTAGTAGATACGGGTATTGTGAAGAGCGTTTATTCAAAAGTCACCTCAGGCAGCACACAGAAACAAATAATCCCCAATATATAGTATTATATAGGTATGCACAGAAACACAAAAAAATGCGCCATTGTAATGAATTTAAAACAAAAGACGTTGATTGGTGTTATTTTAACAACTTTCATAAAATGTTCGTAACAGAAATATTCCTTGGTCCCTCCATAACTGGACAAAATATGTCTCCAATATTATAATTAACTTTTAATTTATTTTACTTTTACATAAGTTGTTTTTTATGAAGCTCTGCGTTTTTATTGTTTCGCAGTATGTATGAAAAGTAGAGTGTTCATCTCGAGGATAAAGCCTGTCTTCGTCTTGGGCGGCTTGAAACCTTCGCTATAAATATAAATTCAATTAAAATTAACTCTGGAGTTACGCTCTGGGTCCAATATGCTGCCCGTGACGTAAGGCATCAAAATGTCGAAAAATCGGTAAATCGATTAAAATATACTTATATATCTACAAGCACAAAGGTGCTATACTAAAATTTACTTACTCATTGGATCACTGATGTTCATAAGACCTTTTAATTGAATCTTTTCCGGAACTGCATCGTTTGTCAACTGATCCAGGCTCTACAATAAAAATGACGTAAAATTTAGTTTGAAATAGAGCAGAAAAAGAGAAACAACTACTGAACTCGTAGAAAATGATACGTTGTTCGTCGGACAACGACACGTTGACGATGAAAAACAAGTGAATGACCAACTTCCCTCGTGCACTGACTGAGACTCTACATCTTTGCCTACATACTCCATCTTAAACTTTCTGTACGATAGAGGAGACAGCTGGCAGTATAACTGGATACTCACTGTATTCAGTACTGCCCGCCACGGTACGCAGGGCGAATCTCCATCTGTAGGGTGTTCTACATCGTACCCATATGCCTAAACACAGACCTCATTCTCTCGTTATCAGTTCTACGCGATATAGGGCCAGCCCACTGACACTTAAGCTTGCTGATTGTTTGATCTATGCCGATTTTTTATTCAATCGGTTTACTTTATTTCGAACCCTTGAACAATCTTACATTTGTGTAAGTATACTAGTCCCACAATAACGGGTAGAGCGCTATGACTTAATATCATCTTTAGTACTGCGGTATGAATGATAGCGAGAGCTTATATGCTGTACAACTTAGATAGGTATATTTTTGCTGACAATCGTATCTAAGTCTTTAAAATATCTAATAAACATGATTTTGTTAGTCACAGCTAATGTTCTTTCGATTCGGTATCCATTGCAAAACCAGCAGCGACTCAAATCTGCCCCCGAGGCGATATTGTATGCATGTCATTAGTGTTTGATGGACTCGTAGTTAAAACGAATGCCAAAGCAATAGGAAATTAAATGCAATAATGTATAAACCGCCTAGTCTTCACTGCGAGATGCGTTCGTTGTACACTATGGCTGTAATACAGTACAATGTAGTTTAATTACTTTTTCAACAATTGCTTATACCTACCGTTATTATCCTACTTCCAACTAATATTATAAACGCGAAAGTTTGTGAGTATGGATGTATGGATGTATGGATGTATGGGTGTGTGGATCTTTGTTACTCATTAACGCACAAAGGGCTGCGGCAATTTTGATGAAATTTGGTATGGAGGTAGATGAGACACTGGTTTAACACATGGGATACTTTTCATCACCAAGCGGGTGAAAAAGCGTATAAGCGTCAAAGTTTGTGTCAGTTTCTGATAGCTTAGTCAAAAGCCAAGTCAATTTGACAGCACGATACACTAGACGTGTTCGGCGACCGTCAAGCGTGATGAAATCTAACACAAATACCGCCAAGCGTGATGAAATGTAATGACAGTTTTTTTTCCATGGTCATTAATTGTATTTTATTATTATTGTTTACTGATTGATATACTAAGTATTTAAATGTACTCAAATAATACTATTATAGCAATTGCGTCTGACCATGTAGGTACATATTTTTTGACATTTTGGTATAAAGATATGCCATTGGAGAAATAATAAACTACTCGAAGTACTAATCCTGCGCAGACGTAGTCGCGGGCGCCAGCTGGTTTATATATAATTCTAGTAGATACATGTAGATCTACTTAATACTGGAGTGTTACCATACATTTATATTATTGCATTAATATGATAAAATGGCCTACTCAGTACTCCTTTCAAAATAATCAAACGGCGAAATACCGTGCGCAGTTACCAATGTCACCACGGTGTTATCAAACAAATGTTAATGATGTTACCGAGTGACTTATATTAAACGCAACGTTAATAAAGATTTACGTGTAAGTAATTATTTTTAGAATTTTATAATATATAGATAACTTATTTGAAATTAAATTAAGTAATTGATTATTAATTTTCTATAGTTTTGTATTTTCGGCTAAGGTCCAGACCGTACATGTAGGTACAAGCTACGGCTAGCAGTCACTCTGTAGGGTACAAGATTATGAAGGGTATATCGATGAAACTCTGCAATATTTGCATCAGCCTGCATATATCTACTCCGCGACCATCATATAAACCTTAAGCTACGTAGGTACCTTATATCCCAACAAATCTAGCATAGTCACAATGTCCTGGTCTCTGGGTCCAATGTGCCTGCTCGGGAAATCTACCCTCTCGGGAAACAGGGTATTTGATTTTGAGCTCTGTGTTAGACATCTCGCGTAATTCCACAGCCGTTTTTCTCTTTGGACACATGCTTGAAAACCTACTAGTGCTTTTTTTGATACTAAACTCCGATTTAATATACTATACATTTTTTGATAAAATTATAACACTGTTACACTTAAATGATCATTTTAGCGTACGCCTTGAGAAAGCGATGGTAATGTACTGAAGCGTTGATACTGAGGTCAAAGTATCTTCCAATACTAGAGCGATAAGAAGCTGTAAGCAAATAATAATGAAGATTACGTAATGACCAATCCGTCATTACGACGACCCATTATCATTAGGGGTGTAGAAAATATGATAAACAAGTTAATATTTCTGTAATTAAATACTTCTCCTCAGTATTCTTACATAAACCTATTGGACAACATCCACACAAGGTTTTCAGGTCCCTAACTTGGAAGATCCTATAATATGGTAGCCTGGCGACTGATTTACATACTTATTTACATATAAGTACACTTACACAGGTCAAACAGACATGTTCATGCACATAAATGTTTGGTCTATGCTGGAATCGAACCCTGGGACCAGCGGCTCAGAAGGCAGTGTCGCTACCAACTGTGCCAACCGGTCTGTAATGTAACTCCTCATTACTAATTTACTTATTACTTTAAATGTGTAGTGTTCATTTGCCATTTAGATATTTTATTTTATGTTAGTGCCAGATGCGCTCCAAGCCAAAAACCACCTTAAGTGCGTTTGTGAACAGTGTCGGAGAGCGACTCCCCATCCTATTTTCATTATACAGATTTGCTATGAGCATGTACGTAACTATGTGAGCTACGGTATCTGCAAGGAATGATGGTAAAATTGTAGTGAATTCACAATCATTCCTTGAAGATATCGTAACGTATTGCGTTACGTGACTGCATGGTCATAGCGAATAATGCCCCTGATATATGTATATATAACGAGCACAACAGTTTTTAACAGACAGGACACCTTTTTAATATCACCGAAAGTAATAAAACAGAACCTATGACGTCATGGCATGTACTAAAAAAGATTACTCGAATGAAAACCTAGAAAATTTTAGGGTTAGGGGACTATCATTTGAATATATATATATATATATATATATATATATATATATATATATATATATATATATATATATATATATATATGTCTATGATAATCATGATTTAGCGTTTAAACTTTTCCAAAAAATGTCTTAAAATGCTATTTTCGATATGCTTTCCCATGCAAGGGGCTAAAATGCAATCTACAAGAAAAGTTAAATGGCTTACAAAATGCCTAAAAATTAGTTGCAGGAAAAAGCGAATTTACGCTTAAAATATTACAACGAAAAATACAAAAGAATCCAAAAGTTATTATAGAAATAACTCAAATATTCTGAAAAAATGTATAGTAAGAGCACAACAAGCAAAAAATAGTAAATTAATTAAAAATAGCAAAAATGTGTGTAAAACATCATAGGAAATATATAAAAATAAATTTTTCAACCTCCTCAGTTTATAGAAAATATACAAATAGATGAGAAAACTACTTATAAAGAACCAATTCAAATAGTACACTCGTTATTATTTTTTATTGACTAAACTAATAAAAATCAAGAAAATGATGCCATTCCTTACAAAATGAACGCAAAGTGTGTCTTAAGCTCAGTAAATATACTATTATTCCAGTGTCACCAACAGAAGCCAAAAACATCATAGCAAATCTCAGATGTACAAATATAGAAGGAGAGGATGGCATTGCTACTAAAGTAATCAAGCACTGAGTGATATACCTCCTAGCAGTAGTTGAAGTAATGCCGATAAGTACAAAACCAGTCTACAAAAGTCTACAAAAACAGTCAAAATTCTCAATCAAACTTCAGATTAAACAGCTTGGCGTACTCCAAGGTAGTGTCTTGGGTCCATTACTCTTTTTATTATATATATAATTAATCAAGCTTAATTATAATTCATTAATATATAATTAATTAAGCAAGTTAATCAATCAATCAAGTTAATTTCATCTCTTTTCTTTTGTAGATGTTTTCTCCAGGTGAGTACGATCCAGATGCATTCCCAAATATTTCACGGTGTCATTGTGTGGTAACATGTTTTCACCTAGTTTAACTGGCGGACATTTTCCCTGGCAAAGAGTGAATGTGGTTTGGGTAGATTTGGAGGCACTGGCTTTGATTCTCCATTTCTATAGCCAAACTGCTAAGTAAATAATACTAACCAAACTTAATTTATCTAGTCCATCTTGGAGGAGCTAAGATGCTTTTAGCGGATCCTTACTGCTGGCAAGGATGGCATTGTCATCCGAAAATGTAGCAATTAGTAGTAATTCCAGAACTTTCAGGTAGGTCTGATGTAATGATGGTGTATAGAACTGGACCCAACACCGATCCCTGAGGCACGCCTGCTTGTATGTCGTAGAAGCTTGATGTGTACTCCTGACATAGAATATTCTCTCCGATATGTACGAATTTAATATACCAAAGTAAGAGTGTGATAGTAGGCATTTTACAAAGCAAACCTTGATGCCAAACTCTATCGAAAGCTTGCTCTATATCAAGGAAAGCTGATGAGCAGTATTCTTTGAGTTCTAGGGATCGGTCGACGACTCTGTTTACATACATGTTCGACAGTGCTATGCTCTTGTCGGGACCCGAATTGATAGTGTATCATTCCTTCAGATAGAGTTCTAAGTTTGCGCGAGAGCAGTATTTTTCGAACAGTTTTGAGAGGACCGCTAACAAACTGATGGGTCTGTATGAGCTTACTTCGTTAATAGGTTTTCAAACTTTGTGGATCATTATGATTTCAGAGATCTTCCAAATGCTCGGATAATGGCCAAACCTCAGTTTGCCATTAAATAGTAAGTATTGAAAGAAAAACCATTCCTTTTTTAGGAAGTTGGACAAGAATTTCTTTGGTAATTTCGTCCAACCCAGGTGCTTTTTTGCTATCCATTTCTACCTAACCCAATGATTAGTTAAGCTAGCAAGACGACAGACAAGGACACACTACCAACGGGAACCATTCCGCCAGGACCGCTTAGGAAGCTACCGCTTATTAAGAAATAGCTGCCCCAATCGCAAGTAAATAAATTTCAATTTAGCTAAACAAAAAATATTAATACATGTTACATATACAATATTAATACATATTGTGTAAGTAAGTGTCATGCAAGTGTAATGTATTTGGCTGTACGAGATAGACGTCAGCACTATAAAGTCTGATTTATCTATGGCACGGTAATATTATCTATCAATACTACCGTGTCTTTGGTCAGCACCGTACATAAGCGATACTACCCGCGCCAGTGTTGCCGCTTGACGAAAATATAATGCGCCCTTTACCGCAACTGCGCTATATTTTGCTAAAACTCGGCATTTAAAGCACACTAGATTCCGCTACTATTTGTGAATATAAAAATAAATTTTAACAAAAAAGAAATTTTTGTATTAATTTTAATTTATACTAGGTACTAAAATCAACTAAATCAAACAATTCCACAACATCTTCATTGTCATAACATCCCCGCCCCGGATGCCGATGATGAACCTGCACTAGCTACTTTCCCTTTTTTATAGTTTTGGTAAGTTTGTTGAGAACATGTTTAGGTAGGTAATATGTGTGGTAGCTTTACCTAAGTATTTTCAATTGATGACGTATACCGAAGTTTATTGTTTCAGCTGAGATTCGGTAACATAGCATACTATGACTATGTTCGTAACGCTGAAGATTAGTTTAATTAAGCGTTTGAATGTGGAACTGACAAGACAGTGATAGCTAAGTCCACTAATTCCTGAAGGACATCTATCTCAGTTGCATTTTTGTATATAGATATTTGAGCCCAAAACTTGACTGTACCATTACCATCATGTTCCCATTTGACGAATTTAATTCTATTGTGTCAACACTTTCGTATATAATTAGTCGGTAGATTTTTATGAATTTGCATCGCTTCTTGAATTATGAACTCGATACAGCTTTTTCTAACTTAGATTGCTAACCAAAATCGAATTTTTGCGCCAGATTCCACTCGATATTATTAGCAAGCAGTATATGAATGATAATATAAATGAGAAAAAAGCGCAAATCCGCTAAAACGGCAGCACTGACTGCATTAGTCTATGGTCTGAGGTCTCAGTCTGTTTCCTCTGTGATGTAAAATTAAGTGTTTATATATGCTTGTTTTATCTCCGTACATACGAGATGAGGGATATTGTGGACTGATTCAGAGAAATTGTTATTTAGCGTAGTTTTAGTAGTAGTAGTAGTGTCGAGTAGGATGTGGGCAAGTGACACAATTAACGTTTTTGAGCTCTACGAAAGCTTTCAACTAGAATGCCATCAATAATAACACCACAAATGACCTCACTGTTAATCGAACGCACCTTGTCATAGATAAATCAAAGTCATGCCCTACGTCGTTTGTGCTGATCAGATTTAGGCAATCTATACTAGTTTGTGGATATTTTAGGGAAATACCCTTTTCTTAGTGCGTTCGAATAGGCTCTTCGTGAGCGTTTTAGCGAAAATAACGCTAAAAACTCTCACAAGGGGCGTTCGAATTGGGAATCTGTGGGTGAACATGTCGTTCATGTCTCTTTTTGTTCAGCGTTTGGAAAGCTAAAAAAATGAATTTTTGCCACCAAAGAGTGCAATTTTTGACCCACGTCCGGTGCATAGTTGTTTGTGATCGTTTTTTGTCAGCTATGTATTTGACAGCATAATCATGCGATTTTAGGTCTTATGCACAGTTGAGCGTTCGAATAGGGTGTGGGCAAAAGTGACAACAATAACGTTTTTGAGTTTTACGAACGCTCTAACAAAAGAGCCATCAATGACAACGCCACCAATGCCCTCTTAAGCTAAACGAACGCACCTTCTTTGTACCCTTTGCAAAGAGCATATTACCCTTACCTCTGGTATATATTTTGGTCTATGGCTTTGGGTGGCTTTTGGCTGGGCTTTATTGTTTGTGTTGAACCTTAGACAAAGAAAAGAATAGACGGCGGGTAGCTCCGTTTCATTTCAACAAGAAAGAGATATAGTATTGAGTTATTATAAGTAACAGAAAAGGACAAAGCTATACTATATCCGTCTCTAAGAGCGTGCCAGCTTTTTCAAGGCCAGCGACATAAGTAGCTAAACAAACTTTGACAGTTATTTCGTCTTTGTAAAATTGTGAAGTTTATTTTGGCATTTTTCTGTATCACTTTAAATATATTTGCTTGCATATATGGTTTTAAAGCAGAGATAAACCTATAAAACAATGCGGTGTAGTGTACTTAACTGTAAAAGTGATAGTGAGCGGAAAATTCCTGGATTATCCTTTCATATGTAAGTTTCAAGTTTTCTTAAACATTTGGTTATTATAACAATGTACCGTGTGTTAACTGTTTTATTTAAGTGGCATAGTATTAGTTTTTGTCATAATAAGAGTGGTCAAAGCACTTAAAATCGCGATTTAAAATAATGTTTTTATCATAACCTAAAATTCAGTGTTGCTAGTGTCGGGTCGTGCAATTTCCCATTGTAACAACGATTTATACATTAGTAATTAGATAAATACCTAATGTAAGATATATAATCAAAAATAGAAGCAGATACCTATTGAATTATTTGATTGCATCATTTTCAATAAATAATTTAATTTTATCTTATATTACAGTTTCCCGTATAACCCTGATATTCGAAAAAAATGGATTGCTGCCTGTGGTCGAAATGAATGGGTTCCAAAAAAGAGTTCTAAAATGTGCAGCAGACATTTTGATGCGGACCATATATTAAAAAAAGGAAGATATACTTACATTCATCCTGAAGCTGTTCCAGTTATGATCGTGAGAGAAATATTTATATAAATTTGATTCTTATCGTATGATTTCCCTTTATAATAAAATTAAGGGTTCAGTAGTTTCGGAAATAATGGTGATACTGTTGGTACGGAACCCTTAGTGCCCAAGTCTGACTCGCACTTAGCCGGTGTTTTATTATACGTTAATGTTTGACAATTATTTAATCTCTCAACTTAAATTATACAGTAGTGTTATGAAATTAACTAACTAGATAGATAAGTACACTATTGTATTAGGTAAGCCTGTGATGACAATGCATGTTTTTTAAAATAAATAGATATTTTTTTGTTTTTCAGCTTGGAGATGACGAAAATTCTAAAAAGCTATCTGAACATCTATCAGCATCTGCAGCAATAGCGTTGACTACCATCACAGATAGTCACCCTGTGTCTACTGACGTGTTGCAATGCGATACACAATCTGTGCCTGTAAGTGTCTACTTCTCCTTTTATTAATCCGTCAATCCTTCCTTCTGCCAGAGGCAAACCAACAAAATGTTTGCCTGTAAGTTTATCTTTACAATAAGATGCATACATATCACTACGCCTATAAACCCCGACGGGGTAGGCAGATGTGTTCTCCTATTACAGGTGTTTCTACACCCAAGTTTCGCAGTTAATAAGCCCCATGTAATAGGAGGCGAGCCTACTGACATTCATAAATATATTCAACACTTATATTAATTTTTGTTATGTAGTTTTTAGGATGATGTTGTCATAGAAATAAGTACTTCACTTAATGTAACAATTCTTTTAGGAAAAATCACCTGAACTAACACCAAGAACTCTGAAACGAAAATGGAAAAATGAAGAAAAACGATCTAAAGAAAGAATGAAAAAATTAAGAGCGCTTCGAGAAAAATCGCGACGGTTGAATAAGAAAGTGGCAAATTTAGAAAATATTCTAACAGAATTGAAGTCAAGATCACTTTTTAGTGAAGAAGATTGCGACCTAATTGGATCACTTGAATGCGGCAACAAAGACTTCTTGAAAAAAGTTATTAGCCCTGGTCCTGCTAATTCTAAGTATTCTCCAGCTCTCCGAAAATTTGCGCTTTGCTTGCATTATATAAGCCCAAAGGCATACAATTTTGTAAGAAATTCATTCAATTCTTGTTTACCACATCCGTCTACTTTACGTTCATGGTATAAGAGTTTTGACGGTAGCCCAGGATTTACTGATAAATCACTTGAATGTATAAAGTTATTAGTTAAACGTGCTAAAGGTAAAACAATTTATTGCGCTCTATCTCTGGATGAAATGGCGATTCGGAAACATGTTCAGTGGGATGGTAAGCAATGCGTGGGATTAGTAAATTTTTGAGAAGTGTTAGATGGAGATAATGTTGCTGTTGCTAGGGAAGCTCTAGTATTTATGGTCACCGCTGTAAACGACAGTTGGAAAATTCCAGTGGGCTATTTCTTGGTGGATGGTTGTACAGGGGCACAAAAGGCAAATTTGGTAAAACAATGTGTGGAACTTTTAATTTCATGTGGAGTTAATATAATATCACTGACGTTTGACGGTTGCCCTGCCAATTTTTCTATGGCCAAATGCCTTGACTGTCTTTTGGATCCTTTAGATTTGAGTAATCTTAAAACTTCTTTTACCATTCAGAATCAAGAAATCTCTATTTTTCCCGATCCAGCACATATGCTGAAATTAGTGAGAAACACCCTTGGAGGAAAAAAAAGAGCTTACCAACTTAAATGGTCAAAAAATATCTTGGCAATTTATTGTTAATCTTCATAATTTACAAAACAATGAAGGCCTTCATTTGGCTAATCGACTCCGAAGCCAACATATCAATTTTGCTAAACAAATTATGAAAGTGAAATTGGCAGCCCAAACGTTCAGTTATTCTGTAGCTGAATCTATAGAACTGTGTCGAAAAGATTTAGAAATAGCAGATTTTGTTGATTCAGAAGCTACAGTAGAATTTATAAAAAAACATAATAGCATATTTGATATTTTAAATAGCAGAAACTTCCATACATTTGGTTTCAAAAAACCTATGAATGATAAGAACTATAGTGACATTGAAAATTTCTTGAATGAAATGGAAAATTATATAGTTGGATTAAAATTAAAAGATCAACCAATATTACAGACTAATAGAAAAGTAGGTTTTTTTGGATTCTATATTTGTATTCAGAGTCTTAAAAAGGTTTACCGAAATTTAATCGCTTCCAAGATTTTGAATTTTGTGCCCTTGTACAAAATGAGCCAGGATCACCTGGAATGTTTTTTTAGCTCTATTCGTGCCAAAGGTGGATTTAACAATAACCCCACTGCTATACAATTTAAAGGCGCATATAAAAGACTAGTTATACATGGGGAAATAAAACATATTACGTCAGGAAATTGCATCCCCCTAGAAGACATAAAAATTTTAACGTTCAGTGAGATGCGGTACGAAAATAAAATTAATTTATTTACGCATACAACTGAATCTATTGATAATTACGAGTCAGTAGAAAGCCTACCAGCTGTCGATGGTGACCATGACTACTTGGCAGACCCCTCTAGGCTTTCTTTGTACACACAAGAAGTCATTGTGTACATAGCCGGATTCGTTGTTAAAAAGTTGAGAAAAGTAATTAAATGTGAGGAATGCCTCCTATCTTTAATCTCCAATAAATATGATGGATTTATTGCCAAAAAAGATAAAGGAGGGTTGATCTATCCATCGAGGAGCGTTACTAAAATATGCGAACGTGCTGAAAAAATATTTAGATTGCGTTCACATGAAGGTATCAAATTTTACAATGAGAAAAACTTAATGCAGAAATTAATACTTTCATGTTTTAAGGACTGTATATGTGACATTTATATGTTTGAAAATCTTCACAATAATGATGACCAAATACTGATTGGAAATCATAGAATAATGCTTTTGAAAGCAGTCGCCATGAATTACTTTGAAGTAAGGATTCACCACAGTACCAAACAGTTTTTTGCACCCAGAGATAGGATTCGTAATATACATAATAAACTAGTGCTATTCAAAGGGCAATAAATGATTCTCTCTGTTCTGTGGTCTTATATAGTATGTTTACATTAATAAAAATGTTGATTGTGATTCAGGTAATGCCTTTATTTTTGGACCCTTGTTTTATTCTCGAGGAACTAAAATTTAAACTGGTGATATAATGAACCATTGATAAAAGTGAACCATCGATCTCGTAATCCGATCGTATAACGAGGCTTTTAACTACCCAGCTTGATAACTACGTAGAAGAATATATATTTTTATATATCACGATATACGATAGAATATGCTATAATTTATATATTATTATTATATCGCTCCACGCCACGTTATATTCCTAATCTGTGCTCCGCTCCGCGTTGGAACTGCGTGGTACTTAAATCTCCCTGTGTCTGGGTAGAGGGTAAGGTTTATGGTATCACTGAGTTTAGTTTTTTGTCTCATGTGTGGCCACGCTACCCGATCCTCTATAGCTTTCTTCCTCTAAGTGTTGAACACAAACTATAAGATACTACGTATCAGACGGACCTCTACAGTACATTCTTTGCTAGACACGAGTTCTGCGCTCTGATTGGCTACAGCAAAATGATGTATGACAGTTGATTTTTTTATTTTGCAATGGATGTTCTACTTACGTACGTACCTATGTAGGTTGATCGTAAGTAGGTTGATAGGTGCATTACAGTAACCTGACCTCTGTATACCTACTTTTAATTATTATTGAAAACTCTATGGGTGTATCTATTTAACAAATTAAACATATTATTTTATAGATCTATCATTTATTTATATTTTACTCATAAGTTTTGTACATTTTACATACTTATTGGAGTCTTGCCTCCTTTTATTGTATTTATTGTTTGTATCCGAGCGTATCAATGGCGCCTGCTGATGTCTAGGATGCATCAAGAGGATTTTGAATAAGTTGTTACCATAATCATGTCAGCATGTAGACACCTATTAATAATAATTTTCATCATGTGTTTTCATGGCATTTAATTTTTAGGTGACGATATATCCATCAAAATATTTGTGACACACTTGAATTGAAGGGTACTCGTCTTATTCTCACTTTTATATTGTAATGCTTTACAATGCATGTCGAGCCATTTTGGACTCTTTTTTTGGGAAACGTGTGTAGAATGGCGTAGTCGCGAACTTGTACAACCCTTGCACACAGCACTTGTAATACATCTCTTATCTCTTTCACGTGAATTAGTTACTTTTAAAATATCATTAAAACAAATACGCAGTGCAGATAATTAGCTAATAAACATTTATTGAACACTATGGCTGGCCTGACCATAAAGAAAATTGTATATACGGAAAGTGGGTGACTTATCAAATCTTAGTATTTAAGTAAGTAATATTAGTCTATGGAGAAGTGCAAATTTCAATTGCAAACAAAGAGGATTTTATTACTTTCTAAGGACGGCAAAACAGAGGAGAGGCAAAGGGGTGATCGGGGGAAGGCAAATGTCATATATGATTTTTCTATGACGTTTCTCGTGTCTAGTTTTTTTACTAGTAGTGCGTTCGAGTAGATCACTTCTGATCGTTTTTAGCGAAAATAACGCTAATAACGCTCACAAGAGGGGTTCGAATTGGGAATCTGTGGGTGGAAATGTCGTTCATGCCTCTTTTTGTGCAGCGTTCGGAAAGCTAAAAAAGAGGAATTTTTGCCACCAAAAAGTGCAATTTTTGACCCACGTCCGGAGCATGGTTGTTTGTGATAGTTATTGACAGCTATGTATATGACAGCATAATCATGCCTTTTTAGGTCTTATGGACAGTTGAGCGTTCGAATAGGTTGTGGGCAAAAGTGGCAAAAATAACGTTTATAAGCTTTACGAACGCCTTAACAAAAGAGCCATCAATGACAACGCCACCAATGCCCTCATAAGCTAAACGAACGCACCTTATATAGATTAATACCCGTGGTGTCAGTGCTGCCAACTTAGCGCGTTTAGCGCCAGATCTAGCGCTTTATTTGGCCCAAAGCGCGTTTTAGCGCCTAGCGCTAAATCTAGCGCTTTTTTGAAATCATATTACAATGGCTTAAAAACGCATCAGTATCTTTTATAAACTAGCAACAGTGAAATGCCAATTTCTTCTTGTAATTTGTAGTCTATAAGGGATTCTCTGACAAATGTTTTGCTTTGTCATTAGTTAGGATAACTATGATATGACTTAACTATGCTAGTCTTCGCTTTGTTTCATTTCATATCAGGAATATACAATTTTATGAGTAATCGTCCAATAAAGTCCAAGATCAACCATCTACTTCGACCAAAGAGAGTTTAGAATACGTTAAAGACCATGAATCGGATGAAGAGTATGATTAAGACCTGATTAGTTCCTTAAACCTTACCTAGTATAGTTCCTTAGTCTTACCTATATAGTACCTTTATTCAATAATATTCTTAGTTCGCTATTAAACATTAGGTATTCAATTGTTATTAATAAAAGTTCCTACTTATTATTTATATTTTTTTAATGTTTACTTTCTATTTTGGCTCATTTACATAACCAATTTACTATAAACTTGATAAATCTTTTCGCCACGGATTCCGATTTGAGCGTTTTTTTTTTCGTAGGTGGCATTTAGCGCTTTCTAGCGCGTTTTTAAACTGCTGTTAGCGCGTTTTTGCAAAAAGGAGTTGGCAGCACTGCGTGGTGTTGAACTGCTGTGGTATAGAAGAGGGTTCGTGATAAATTACATATCCATTTATTTATTAAACTTTGAAAGAAATGACTTTATCAGACTATTCTGAATTAAAACGCCAAGTGATACTGGCGATCGCAAGCCGAGACACTCACAATAACCTGCTACAATCTTTGAAAGAACTCTTCAGAAATGGGATCAACTCTGTGAGAAGATTTGAACAAATCGGGAACATTGATCAGCTCCTTCAAGTTTTAGAACTCAGGGATTTGCTGTCTGAAAACAACGTCAGCCCTTTGAAGGATATAGCAAGAGAGGCCAAAAACCAAAAATTACTGAACAAAATAAATGAATATGAAGACAATCATGAACCAAGAGAGTATTTGAACTATTATGGTAAGCCTTATTGATATTATTTATGAGTACTACTGACTATGAGTATTCGGTTGTTTAAGCTTTCGTAGAATACCTATATAAGTAGGTACTTTGCATTGTAATTCTATCTGTCTATTATTATGGAACCATCAATTTTTGTCCAACTATCTCCAGAAACCTTAGAATAGAACATCTCTGTATTTGTAAAATGTAATTCTGTAAAAAAAATTTATATATATATATATGTGTGTATATTCTGGCTAATCTCAGAGATAGGTAGATCTATTTTGACAGGATTTTCTCACTGACTGTGATTAAATTCCACACGGACAATGTTGCAGGGGATAGCTAGTTTTTGATACAATTAATAATGATTTGTGATTGCATTGATTATGTTAAAATGGTAGCATAACCCCTCACCAGTCGATTGTGAATATAACAATGAAATTTCTATTGTGTCTGGGTCGTTCGACTGATGAACGACAGATGAATGATAAGTTAGCTAGGGTTTGACCACCTTAACACTTGCAATACACGAGTTTGACAAAAAAGTATGACAGGTAAACCTGCCCACTAATTGTGGGACAAATCTATTAGTTAATATTTACTGTGGTAGAGTTAAACATAACTTTAGGTAGGAAAATCTGCCATTGCATGAAAGTAAGCAAAATTTGATTACTTCCCATTATTTGCATTTTTATTTTATTTAAAAATTTGTTATATTACACATGTACACAATTCGATAAGTAAAATAGAGACATATTTAGCTACAATAGCTCCTCATAATAATGTTTGGAATGTTTCAGCATCAGAAAAAGCAAATAAAGCAGTATCTTCAGGTTTTATCAACACTACACCCTTTGAGACAAGTGCAGCCAGTAGGAAGAAAGACAGAATATTCCTAACTGTGACAGAACGAATAGGCAGTTCATGGAGAGAGTTGGCTAGAAGCTTGCAAGTCCAGGAACATATTATTGATGAAATTGATAACAACTACAACACAATGGCAACAAAAGCATCAGTAATGCTAAAATACTTTAACAGTAGGGCGGATCGTGAAAAATGGCATATGGTTCTCTGTGAAGCATTAGAGAGAATTCGCAGGAAAGAACTAAGAAACTCAGTGCAGGAGATAATGGTCATGAATATTTAAAATAAATAGTTATATTTAAGAAGAGGATAATAAATTTAAAATCAAATGTTTAATATAAGGAAAATCATTTATTTTACAAATAAAATACTAATTTACATTGTTTCATAATATTTCTTATATTATATATAGTTATTAATAAAAATACACTATAAAATAATTTTGGCAGTGCTTACAGCATTTAGTTTCATTGATTTTTATCGTGGAAGCAGGATAATGGAATGTTAACAATAGTGTAACACTGGAAGGCACATCTTCATCACAGATCATTTCATATCATATTCGAGGCACTTCATTTCAAAGCAAGTATTGATAAATTCTTGTTTTGCTTAATACATTACTATTAATTCGAGCTAGAGCATACAAAAGCATGAATAAATTGTATTAACCCTCCCATTATTAGTCTTATAAATACATCTCAATATATTTGAGCACTGAATGTTTGTGATATATTTTTCATGACTTCATTTGAATACATTTTAAAATGACCTTGTAGTCATTATCATCAATGAAAGCACTGTATACATAATACAAAAAAAAAACACTATGTTATAAATTAAATCTATTACTATTACAATAGTAGCTCAATAATAAGGTATGGAAAAAAAAATGTGTTCAATGTGGTGGCTGATAAAAAATATTCCAGCATTGACAACATAATTTCAATCATAAATTCCATACTTGGCCACAGAATGTCTAATTATATCATATACTAGGGTATATAACAATAAAACCAGTTTAAAACAATTAATCATCAATTTCATAATTATACCAAAAACAACCTGCACAGAAAGAACCCTAAGAGCCTGTTCCTACAGAAACATGCAAAAGACACTGTTCAAAATGTCATGGCTTTTATACATATCTCATGTAATGACATTCATCCACAAATGACATATTTTACTGTGCTATTACCATAAAAATGGTTTGAAAAAAGGATATGAACAGGCTCTAAAGGGAACAATTATGTCATAAAAACTAATGTGGTTTTCACTCATTTTTACTTTGAAATATGGGATTCTCTCCAACTATAGTTTGGACCTCTGTGGTCGATATTCAAACCTATCCAATAAGTATTAAGTGAGTAATCCCGTATTTCTAAGTAAAAAAAAAGGAATTATATTTCTAATAACGGATTATGTCTAAGAATATAGTCACTTTAAAAATGTAATTGAAATATAATATTAAAACCACTTGAAAAATCCATTGGGCTATAAAATAGAAGAATCAGCTGATGCAGTAAGTTTTTTTTAGTTTATGTATTACAATATTCAGAAGTTGTTATTCATACTGGGGTCAGTAGATATAAAGCTATCATGTACTATTGTTGTGAAGACCAGGTGTATGCGTTCTGGAAGAGTTTCTGCCATGGCGAGGCTTGACTGGCTGCGTTTGCGGAATGTGTTGTGACGACAGGAGTGGGGCATTGCCACCGCAGCACGCAGCGCTCTGGGTGAGGCATCATAGCCACATGGCGCCCGTCACGAGAACGCAAACCCGCTATACCCTCTAGAAACAAATACACAACATTAATAACGCCTTTAAATGTTAAAGTCATTTATATAATATGAAATATACGCCTAGAGGCAATGTGGGCAGTAGTTAGTATATTATTCTGATTGGAGATGCTAAGTCCTGCACTAACGTCCCGCTTGGGGTGTATTGTGCATTTCCCCCGCCAGCTACCCTAGCCATCCCAACTCCTTTATATAACGGAATATAACCCTGGGTCGCTCGTACAACTGCTCCAGTGATATTTGAGGTGTTAAAACTGATGATGATTTAGAACTATAGTGATCCTCTAGAGGATCACTATAGTTCTAGCTAGTATATTATAATTACAGTGGGCCTAGGACAAGTATTGCATAAGTTATGGTAATTGTATCTTGAATTTTGTACTAAAATGTAACTAGTATACTGTGGCAATGAATAATTAAAAAATTCTGCGACATTTTACAATTAAACATAATTGAGAAGCAGTTACGGCAATATTCTGATCGGCACTGTACTGTGCTTGTCACCTCCAGATGTCACTGTTTTGGAATACATAGTAATATGTTTTAAACCTACACCAATATAATTGTACACAGCTACTTGAAAGCATACTACCAGAAGTTGATGATGGTACCCACCAAGACGGACTTGGGCAGACATAGATACTTCAGTTCTAAAAAGTAGCCTTTCCGTTAGATTGTCTTGATATCCTATAGATGTATTCCACAACCAATACAATTTAAAATCTATATGTATGGGTCGTGAAACACTTATATATCTTGAAGGTTCTACAGACTAATACCGGCTTCAGAGTCTGTACAATAAGAAAGTTACCTGGGCTGCCATTGGGATTCATGGGGTACACTTCAGTAGGCGCTCCGTCATCGTCTACATACTGCATGGCCGTCTGTCCGTTTCTCTTTAACAGCTGCAGTAGGTGTGGTTCAGAGACAGTGAAACGACCCTCTCCATGTGCCACCCATATACCGAGCACACTACCGCCCATTCCGCGGAACCACACGTCGGACTTGCTTTCCGTTATTTTCACTGCACTCCAGCGGCATTCGAATCTAGAATAATTAAGGGATTAGCTATGGGTAGAATATTACTGTGAAATTAGACTACGGACTGTGGGACTGTACACATCAAAACTGTTGAGCCAATGTCACTAGTAATCATATATTAAATGAATATATATCTTTAAATATAATATGTATATATCTGTTTGTATAAATCATCACTTTAATATTATAAAGGCGAAAGTTTCATAGTGTTTTTGTTACTTCTTCACACTCAAAAGGTTGGTAAAAAACAATTTAACATAATTAGATGTAGTATGTTAGATGTAAGACATGACGCGTTGGAATAACACAGGATACTTTCATCATCACCATAATCCTTCATCGCGCGGGCGCTATTAGTATACTACAACCAGTATAATTATTATTGAGGATGAACATTTTATCTAAGATAGGATAGGAGTCACTCGCCGTGCGCAGTATTACAACCTTGCGCAAGCGTTCAAGAGGTTAAAGCATAGCCTGGTCACTTCCAGATATTCAGCTTCCAAGCTATTGCTTTTTATTAAGTACAAGGATTAGTTAGGTTGAAGTTGGAATAGCCATGCAGCAATGTAATTTACTCAGTAAATGAGACTTTAAGGTCCCTTCAAGGGTCGATGTCATAACAATGAAATTTCTATTGTGTCTGGCCGTGCGACCTTTGATGCATTAAATACTCTTAACCGTAAAAATTATGAAATCGTAGCCACCCTTACCTTTCCGAAGAATTACGATCTAAGAATATCTGCGTCCTACTCGCGCCTCTGGCACTACAATCTGGGTCGATCCAACCCAACAACGCCATCAGCTGGCATCCATTGCACACTCCCAGCGAGAATGTGTCGCTTCGATCCTTGAAGTGTGCGAACTGAGAGCTCAGGGACTCGGAGAATAGAATCCCTGCTGCCCATCCTTTGGCAGAACCTAACGTATCTGTACAAATGGATATTCAAATTAGTTTGGTACCATTACAGACTTAAAAAGTAACATACCTAATATTGTATAAATTAGTCTAGCGCTTTCTAAAATTCTATAGTTTTAGTGCGGGCTATATAAAAAATAATTCTGTTAAACGTTGACCAAAGAACTAAGACCTGGTGCAGGGACAGCCGAGAGCGGGAGCATAGTCAGCGAACCTGGCCCCTATTCTCTTAGCTATTGAACTGCGTTATCGCAACTCAATTGTCGATTTCGATCGCGTTCGGATCTAAATCTACACAAAACTGTCAAAAACGACAACTTTCGTGCAATCGAGTTGCGCTAACGCAGTTCAATAGCTAAGAGAATAAGAGCCCAGATTTAATTGGACTACCACAGCCTTAGTCGAAAACGACTACAGCTTTGGTATTCGAAATATATTTTAAATGTTCATACATTTAAAGGCATTCTCTATAGGCAGGCCTATCATTCAGCAGCCTGTTCGTCACTCAATTTCGCTCTGGGAAATTGTGATATTAAATAAATAAAAGCTACTACAGATTCCCTGAAAAACTAGCAAATTATGTTACTCCGACTGAACTAAAGTTTGAAAGCGTAATAAAGAGTTTGTAGATGAATAGGCGGGATTAAAGCCAAACAAAATTCAGTGCCAGCCAATATTGAGGGTAGGAAGGAAATTACTGCAACCGGGAACCAGCATTTTAAAACAAAATGCATAAAGTTCGTGTGGAACGAGGGAGTGCGGCTAATAAAGCAAATATGAACTTATTGAAATAAATTAAAATTCTTCAATTTTTTTTTATTATTGTAATATTTAATAATGAGAATCATTTCTTAGTACTATTTGCAACACAGGGCCCCAACAAAATCAGTTAGGTTTCAAGATTATAATGAAACACTTTACTTAAATGACTAGTAATAAATATGATATATGAAAAAATACATTATTTTATCGTCCTTTATTCTGAGTTCATAATATTCACCAATAAATAATAATGTAGATACTATAAAGTCTTACCTGCGTAACTGAATCCACCTGGGAACACCAACCCTTGGAACGCATCTAAAGTAATCTTTCTGCTTTGCAAGTCGCTCATGGTTACGTCGAAAACATCGAAGTTGGCCATCATCATAGACGCGATCATTTCTCTGTCACCGTTCGTTCCTGATAGGATTAATTATAATAATGAACAATGTTATATTCCCTGCACTTATTATGGAAAATTATAAAGATGACTGAAAGGAAAGTTAATAAAAATGTTATGTAATGGTGAAGTAGTCAAAGGGATGAATAAACAATTATTGGTACGAGATATTTTATAGATTGAAAAATATACTGAGAACGCAAACATTCATGATAATCTATGATGTATACATGAAAGTACTAAATATCAACGATTTCTTGAAATGTTGGAAAGATAAAAACGATATGATTTTTATCCACGACTCCTACGACTTCAGTAATGCGCAATGTTTTCGTCGCTTACTGAGGTATGTACGATTTTCTACCGACTTCCAAAAAGGAGGAGGTACTCAATTCGACTGTACGCTTTTTTGTTATCTCATAACTTTCGACTGGGTGAACCAATACTCAAAATTCTTGTTGTAGTTTGAAAGCTGGTGCTTCCCGTGTGGTTCCATTTAAATTTCATCAAATTCGGTCCAGTAGTTTTTGAGTTACACTCCAATAACTGAATAGAATGGAAGTCGGTATAATATTTTTTCAAATTGTACTTGTATATAACAAGAATGATATGAGATTTATTATTTCTGCCCCATACACAAACCTTTTTTCTCATGTTTTTATTTTAACTAGATATTAAAATTAATTACATATAATTTAAAAGTGTTTTCCGCCGCGAAGGGGACGGAGTAGAATATCCCTCCGCCGTCGTGATGCGAATCGCAAGAGCCGAGGAATCCCGACCTACTAGGTGGAAAGCCATGCAAGAGGATGTCTTGGTTGGAACCAACGCAGTGCCAGATATTCTGTCCCCAAGGAATAATACGCAAGCATTACTCTGTTAGGGTATGTAGGGCACTGTCCCAATTAAAATTACAGGGCGAGACTCAAAAACCTGTGTCTAGGGGTGACATAAGCTTTTGTCATTTAGAAGAGCGCAGCGCAGTGCGACGCAAAACTATAGTTCTTAGCTCTGGGTGGCACTGCAACTGCCATAGGCATGCGTAGTGCTTAACATCTGGCACAATACTTGCATGTCTTATAAATTGTATAAAAAATATATTTACCCACCTTCTTCACGCAAAACTGCTACTCTGATAGATTTGGTCTTGACTAACGCCGCGGATGGATCGAACGTTACGTTGTATGTGACACCCTTGCGGTTTTCCAAACCTGTGAAATGACAATTTTGTAAGTTATGGCAGGAAAATGTAGAATAACTAACATTGACTAACGGAAACGTCCGAACACGAGTGAGTTTTCATAAAATTTAAATATAAGCAAAAATGTACACAAAGAAATATAAGCGATCCGAACACGAGTGAGTTATCAGAAAATTTAAATACAAGCAAAATGTACACAAAGAAATATAAGCGATCCGAACACGGGTGAGTTATCAGAAAATTTAAATACAAGCAAAATGTACACAAATAAACATAAGCGATCCGAACACGGGTGAGTTATCAGAAAATTTAAATACAAGCAAAATGTACACGAATAAACATAAGCGATCCGAACACGAGTGAGTTATCAGAAAATTTAAATACAAGCAAAATGTACACAAAGAAATATAAGCGATCCGAACACGAGTGAGATATCAGAAAATTTAAATACAAGCAAAATGTACACAAATAAACATAAGCGATCCCAACACGAGTGAGTTATCAGAAAATTTAAATACAAGCAAAATGTACACAAAGAAATATAAGCGATCCGAACACGGGTGAGTTATCAGAAAATTTAAATACAAGCAAAATGTACACAAATAAACATAAGCGATCCGAACACGAGTGAGTTATCAGAAAATTTAAATACAAGCAAAATGTACACAAATAAACATAAGCGATCCGAACACGAGTGAGTTATCAGAAAATTTAAATACAAGCAAAATGTACACAAAGAAATATAAGCGATCCGAACACGAGCGAGTTATCAGAAAATTTAAATACAAGCAAAATGTACACAAATAAACATAAGCGATCCGAACACGAGTGAGTTATCAGAAAATTTAAATACAAGCAAAATGTACACAAAGAAATATAAGCGATCCGAACACGAGTGTGTTATCAGAAAATTTAAATACAAGCAAAATGTACACAAAGAAATATAAGCGATCCGAACACGAGCGAGTTATCAGAAAATTTAAATACAAGCAAAATGTACACAAAGAAATAGAAGCGATCCGAACACGAGTGAGTTATCAGAAAATTTAAATACAAGCAAAATGTGCACAAAGAAATATAAGCGATCCGAACACGAGCGAGTTATCAGAAAATGTAAATACAAGCAAAATGTACACAAATAAACATAAACGATCCGAACACGAGTGAGTTATCAGAAAATTTATATACAAGCAAAATGTACACAAATAAACAAAAGCGATCCGAACACGAGTGAGTTGTCAGAAAATTTAAATACAAGCAAATGTACACAAATAAACATAAGCGATCCGAACACGAGTGAGTTATCAGAAAATTTAAATACAAGTAAAATGTACACGAATAAACATAAGCGATCCGAACACGAGTGAGTTATCAGAAAATTTAAATACAAGCAAAATGTACACAAAGAAATATAAGCGATCCGAACACGAGTGAGATATCAGAAAATTTAAATACAAGCAAAATGTACACAAAGAAATATAAGCGATCCGAACACGAGTGAGTTATCAGAAAATTTAAATAAAAGCAAAATGTACACAAAGAAATATAAGCGATACGCGGCTGTCACGCAGCTAGAAGCAACCGAAAGACGAATACATGGTGGGTATGCTATAGAACGCGCTTTTTATGAATGAATTCGTCGGGGAAATACTGCCAGTTTGAAAATTCTCGTGAGTTTGACTCATATTTATTTAATATTAAAATCGATTTTACTCACGTAATTAGCCGACTGCAGCTGCAATTGCAAGATTACGCCGCGATCTTGTAGCGTAAACTCCCTGAGGATGAGCCCGAAACCTAGGTCGATAACGTCGGCTAATTACGTGAGTAAGTCGGTTTTAATATTAAATAAATACTGCCACCATACCTTATGGCTACGTTCCGGTAAGCGCCGAAATCACTCGCGGCGCGCTCGCACACCCATTCCCTTATAACCCCACGATCATCGTGAGCGCGAGCTCGTATGTCACCGAAAACGCTCACGTCGCGACCACAACGCTCGCGGATCGAAGGTGGGTTTTCGCGGTCGTTGCGAGCTGTCACTGTCAAAGCATCAAATAACTGTAGGATTCTTTTGATTTTTTGACAGAAAATTTGGCGCCCATTTCGCGACCGCGTAACCGTTCCGTTTGGGTTGAACATTGCAAGCATTGGTCCATAGCGGAACGCTAAACCAGAGCGCGACAGTTATGAGCGTCACGGCGCTTCCCGGAACGTACCCTATGTCTACTGTGAAGCAATAATGTTTGCATTATTCTGGTTTGAAGGGTATCGGTGCCGGCACATGAGACTTAACAATGATGGATTAATAACTAAATGTCTCAGGGTCACGGACGCAGTGCAGTTCAGTCTCTTGTGACGAAATGCATCTGTTATAGGCAGAGGTTACAACTTATCACAAGGGAGCCCACGTACTTTTACCGTCTCCTAATATAATTTACTTTAATTATAATGTAACCAACTTTAATAGGTAACTGTTGTAACCTGAAATTGTATATATTAGTAAGAAAGTAAATGTGTATAATGTTACCTCTCCATTCTTGATCCACGCATTCCGAGTTGGCTTGCAGGCACTCTAGTCTGTAGCTTGTCTCTTCCCACATCCTGAATACATCTATCAGTTCTGTGTCTAATACTACTTCACCATTTACTGCGATAACAACCTGTTGATACACAAGTACAATTTGAAAAACTTAATACCGACTTCCATTCTATTCAGTCATTATTGGTGTGTAACTCAAAAACTACTGGACCGAAATTAAATGAAATTTAAATAGGACCAAACGGGAAGGACCAGCTATAAAAAAAAAGAATTTTGAGCATCGGTTCACCCTATCGAAAGTTATGAGGTAGCAAACATAATAAAGTCGAATTGAGTATCTCCTCCTTTTTGGAAGTTTGTAGAAAAGCAGACAAATATTATCTGAGAGATGGTTGGGACAATTTGAGGCTTTGATTTTGTATATTTTATAACCTTGAATTATTGACGTGTTTTATATAATATAATTATTGTGAAATATTAAGTGTTTGACTTGACATGTAAGTGACTGACTGGATATCCATGTTCATAGTCACATCCATCTGATTCTGAAAATTCTTATATAAATCAGAGTGACGCATATTATAATTTTTACGTAACGAATGGCAACATTACAAAACCGAATGGGTTCAATAAAAAAAACTTTAAACTGTGATGGAGATGGTGAAGTCACACACTTCAGAGAACGAAGACGGCAGATTTAGGCCCCAGATACACGGGCAGCTTGAAGCAGTCAGCATGGACTGCTTCAAGCTACGACTGCACAGTGAACTACAGTCTTCTACGTACACACATACACGAAACCGCTCGAGTCGCACCGACTGCTCGAGCTGTCGACTGCTCTTGCGCAGTTACCTCCGCCCGAGCTCTTCAATCCACGTCAAGCGCGCTTCCCGCCCCTCAATTGAAATTGAGACTTGTTGAGCAGTTAATACCAACTACTCCAGCAGTTATCAATGGCAGCTTCAAGCTGTTGACTATGACTGCAAGAGCGGTCGGTGTATGTTGATCACTGGCTAACTGCTCGAGCAGTCCGTTTATATCCGCCCAAAGGGCTACATTTTACCATTTGGTTACTGACCCTTAAAAGATATCAGTACAATACAATATTATACAACACATACCTCAGAATGCATTCCATATTTCCCAGTAGTGCCAATGTTCTTCGCGCTAACTCCGGTATTCTTATATTCGTTCAATACATACTCTAAATCTTTCTGAGCCACTTCTAGGACAATACCAAGTTCTTCATTGAACAATGCTTCGATTACAGTCACGTTGTTTTCTACTTGCAAGTCAACATTTATTCCTCGAATACCGGCAATGCCAAGCTCTAGGACTGTTGTTATGAAACCGCCTTCGCTTACGTCGTGCCCAGACAGGAGTTTCTTTTCTGAAATAACATGATGATATTAATATAAAGTTTCAATTTATTGGAGATTTGTACTTCGTTTGTATAATACATTGAGATTGAGGATTTTCGTTTAGTACCTGGCGT
This sequence comes from Selenia dentaria, assembly GCA_917880725.1. Classification (NCBI taxonomy): domain Eukaryota; kingdom Metazoa; phylum Arthropoda; class Insecta; order Lepidoptera; family Geometridae; genus Selenia; species Selenia dentaria. The sequence continues at coordinate 20,826,451 of OU862884.1, read as the reverse complement.
AGTATTGAGTAGTGACGCAACACAATAACTGACTTGAGCTTTAACAACTTATTGTCTCAGGGTTACGGAGGCAGTACAACTGAAATGCATCATATAACAAACGTGTATTATGGAAGCGAATGTCTGTCTGCTCCATTCACCCGCTCGGATTTACTCAGTTCATCCGTGATCATGGCTGCAACTGTGTCGAAATATTGGACACTCACAGAAAATATACATGGTAACTATCCCGTTAATAATTTGACACACATTTCAACTCCATCAGAGTCGCCTATAATAATATGTACAGGCAGCTGATGGGGCTATCCCGGAGCTGCAGCGCGTCCGGAATGTTCTTCGACGCGCGCATCGATACTTTCAACGCAATCCAGCGTATAAGGATATCCTCATTCATGTCTAGAGTTTACAGGTGTAAAAACGCCATTGTTAGGAGTCTGGCAGACCGCCTGAAGCAGACTGAAACCTACCGACGTTGGTTGGCCATTGCCACCTGATATTTTAGTATATTATTTTTTACAATTTTATTTTATTATATTTTTTATGGATCATGAATCTGAAATAAAGTCTTATTATTATTATTTCCTATAACAGATATATTTCTAATGAAATGTATCTGTTATAGGAATTACCGCTTAGAGAGGTTAGGCTAGAGGTTACCGCTTAACACTAAGGGGACCTCATACTTGTATGTAACCTAGTAACAAAAAAGGTATCATATTATTATTTCATGTTACATTACTCATTTTTTTAAATATTTTTGTGTGTTACCCGTACCCATTTGTAAAAGAACCAAAGTTTAGAAATTTTAATTTTTCAATTAATAATAATAACATACTTATACTCCTCACTGAGATGCCCTGTGTTGCGGGAGGCTTGGACACAAACATAACAATATAACAACATCCAAAACCTCTAACATTTCTGCTCTTCGCACAAATATCTACCCAGGCCAGGGATCACAGGTTCGTACCGAGTTAAGGGAGCTATCGCGTATCATAATATTAGTGTCAAATCACACTATTAGGTCGTGTTACACAACATTCACTAAACCAAATTAACGTTATACATGTTGAAAAGGTCATATTCTCTGTCACCTTCCAAATAAAAAACAAATAGAATATAATTTAATATTATTTAGCGATAAACGTATCGAGAAGTCGTGCAAGTGAGCCTTATGAAGGCAAAAGTTTGTGTGTATATTTGCTGTAATAGCTGAACGGATTTGGATGCATCAGGGATGGACATGTTTCTTAACCCTTTGCGTCCCAGAGACGTAAATATACGTCAGTTTCATTCATAAATCTTTTGTTTTAATTATCATGGTATAGAAAGGAGTAAGCAGCATTTACAAGCTTTTTCATCCCAGCTTTTTTTCCTGTGCGATAGAATCCCGCGAGGCCGGAACAGCGGGACATACAGCTTATTTACGGTATTAAATATTTAGAATAAGCGAAAGCGGAAACGTATCTTGAACATGATCGTACCTTTCAATAACTTTTGTGTGGTTTTGAAGAGTGACTTGAGAACTGCCGGATCATCTAAATCAGGAGGGTTATCGCCAAGCTGTTTATAGCATTGCGCTAGTGCTGATCCGCCGACCCTAACAAAATGAAAAAAAAACACTGTTAATTAGACATAGTAATATGCATGTATACAAAGTAAAATTGCAATTAGATGTTTTAACTCTGTTCGCCTTGCTTATCAATCACTTGTCTCAATATTAAACAGTGGTTTACAAGTACAAAAAATCGATTAAACTACCACTGACTAGAGGCTGTAGCACAAACAATGTGCGAAAAAGTATTCGTATTGAAAGCGTCCACATTACACGCCTTCGGCGTACAAACTATGACATATCTGTGTCACAGTTGCCCTAGATAAATTACAGTTTTTACTTTTCCCTTATGCAGTTATTTGTGCTAGGCCCACAGGGCACGTATTAAAAAACAAAAGAAACTTAAGTTGCACAAGTTTTACCTGTATTTCCCTGGAGAAGCAGGCACATACACCAGAGCTGAGCCCTCTTCCTGCAATACCGGTTCAATCTTCACGGTAATGTCCGGGCAAGGAGCATATGTCGATATTACTAACGTGCCGGGCGATTTCACTGCAACAATACATACTTTTGCTAAATCTTAAATACATAAAGTTAATTTTCGTACATGTTGCGTGATGTACGTAGCGTTAGACCTAGCATTGCGCATCCCACCACTTGTTCCCCTGACATTTGTAAATATTCTTATTCTTATTCTGATTGGGGTACTGACTGAATGATGATTAATGCACTGACATCCCGCTTGGGATATATTGTACATTTCCCCCCCTCTAGCCTGTACCCAAACCATCCCAACTCCTTAAAGGTGCTCTCTCACTTCGAGCATTCGCCTGTACCTAATGTAATGTTACAGATTCAAGCATTACATCAGTGAGGGAGGAGAACCGACCATTACAGTGGGCAAATTGTAATGTTACAGATTCGAGCATTACGTTGGTGAGGGAAAAGTACTGCGCGTTACAGTGCGCAACTTGATGATACAATGTGCAATATTTTGATACAACTTGTAACACAACATTACAACTGAATGCCTGTCAAGTCAGGGAGGATGAAATGTAATGAAATGCTCAAAATAGAATTTAAAATGTTACATTACAAGTGAATGCTCCAGGTGAGTGCAGCCAATGCCAATGTTACGGAGTATGACCCTAGGTCGCTAGCACAACTGCTCCAGTGAAATTGGTGGTATGTTGTATTCGAAAATAATATATGATTAACATAATATGGAATTAGCAGAAAAAAACCTAACAATGGCTATCGTAGATTTGTGTTCCGTCGAGTTTTATCGTGTAAAAGTAGTGGTGATGGATTATTAACTGTTACGAGTAAGTGTTCGTAAGTGTGCACAAGTGAAGGCAAAGTGTACAAAGTCATGAAACAGTGTTTTTGTGTTTTCCTCCTCAGACGACATTGAAAATTTTGTTATGCTTTCAACGCTGTACTAGAACGTGACTGAGTGAGACACTTATTTATGCGTCTGTGTCTTGACTCTACTTTGAATAAACATCTAAATTGATGCAACTACGTTACTGCTTTAACTTAAGATACTAGTATGGCAAATGTGCAAACGTACCTCTCTCTCCCGCAACGTGAGCGCACATAGAGAGCGAATCCTTCCCGCCGTCAATGGCGACACCCAGCGTGCCCATCGCGTGACACAACGCTTCGCAAGCCACTACCAGCGTGCCGCCTTCTATTCCTGTTTTGCCGCCCCACATCCAGTTGCCTGAGCATTTCACGTCTTCTAGTTCTGAGATACCAGCGAATACCTAACAATAAAAAAAATAGACAAATTTAGGAAAAACACTGGCATTCTCGAGCGAGGTTAACCCCACGACTCCATAAAACCGTTCTGGGGCCATATTCGCTATGAGCATACATGCACGTAACGCGGCGCACTACAATACCTGCAACGGACGATAGTAAAATTAAATTGACTTCACTATCATTCTTTGAAGCTATCGTAACGCAGCGTGTTACATGTTTGAATTTGTCATAGCGAATAAGGCTCCTGTTGCTTTGCCAACACCACTAAATGCCGAAATATTTTCTTCCCTTACTACAATTTAGTGCAATTAAACGCCATCAACCGAGAATAGTACATACCATTTAATAGACTTATTGAACAAAATGTATTTCACTTGATATGTTCTTTAAAAACCGTGTGAATAAATTTACATGTGATTATTTATTTGGGTTCGACTGTATCTCATTCACTTATATTGGCACTCAAACATATGTTGGAACAAAAAAAACCCCTATAAATAATTGGTTCTTTCTGTTGTCATATCAACATCTAACGCACTGAGAATTAATATAGCCAATAAAAATTAAGAAAAATATTATGGTGTACTATTTTACTTACCAAGTTAGTCAAAGCTTCTCCAAGGGACATCCTCGCGCCAGCCGCAGGGTCCAAGAGACCCTTGATATTCTGGGTCCCGATAGACGTCGCTGAGCCTACGAGATCAGTGTAGGAAAGGGCAATGATCGCGCAGTCGGCTAATGGCGTATGCAGTGGCCCTACACATTGCTGTTGCGCTACCAAGCCTGTAACGCATCGATCTACCTATAAAATACATAGTCATGTTAATTATTAAATTCTTGAGGGGGAATTGGGTGCAAAACAAAGTTAGTATACAAATGAATCCGAAATCCAGGGATAAACTAATAATATAATAATAATAAATAAGATAGACCTAAGTGGCGTGCAATTGGAGAGGCCTATGTCCAGCAGTGGACTGCTACAGGCTGATGATGATGATGATGATGATAATAATAATAATAATAAGATAACATCCACGCAAGGTATTCAGTAGCTCAATTATGTATCTCAGATATAACTAGGCAGATCATGTACTATGATAAGCTGAGCTCTGGTATACATACTTATATATACATATACATACCCAGACACGGGTCTAACACATGTTCAATTGTTCATGGATACTAATGTTCGACCTGTCTGGGGATCGAACCCAAGACTAGCGGCTCAGAAGGCAGAGATGCTACCAACTGCGGCCAGTCGAACTACCTAACAATAAAAAATAAACTTACTAACAGATTTTACACGACATTTTGGCTAGATAAACTTATATTTCATATCTGGAATTAGTCAGTATTGCTCCTAACCCTCTAAAGTAAATGGGTTTTGAAATATTACAGGAGACCTCCGCTTCATTCATAAATCTTTTGTTATAGCGTAAACCTGATGCGGACGGATTAAACTAGCACGTCATATTGAATATATATTTGAACATATTCCTATCCAAAGAATAACGTATAGCCACGTACTGAAATAGAAGACATGTTTTGCTTACTTTATTAGTCAAGTATCTCTTGCTCGCGACATTGACGAGCCTCAACACTCGGTCCAAGGCAGACTTAACGGTAATATCCTTGGGTATTGATAACGCCACTTTCGTTCTTTTGTCTGTTTTTAAATCGAACGTCTTCCGAGGCATGTTTCCTGAAACAAAAATATGTGTTTAAGCTTTTGTTTGTGCACTGATGCGAATATTAATAAAAAAAATAAAACTTATAGTACGAGTAATATTTTTAAATCAAAACATTAGTTGACTAGGAAATTATTAAGGTTATTTTTCATTATCATCGAACTTCGTTACAATTGTTTTCAATTACATGTTACATTCTATGTGGTAGTTTTTTAGTATCTGCTAGATGCTTTATACATTTTATTATCAAAGAATTTACGCTATACTTTAATAATTTTTTTAATGTACGTATTTTTTAGGTAAACTAATTTCCTTGTTAAATGAAAATATTATCATCTATTACGATGACAAATTCTTGAACTATATCATAATCAGCCCTTTTTGTTCCCACTGCTGCGACTCGAGTCTTCGTCTCAGAGAGAGGAGTTGGGCAATAATCCACCCAGTGCGGCTTGGTGCATAGGTTAGTGGCCAACCCATGTCGAAGTTTTCAGGCCGCCCGAAAGCATACGACATAGCCTAACGACTGTTGTCCGAAGACAAACAACCGTGACCGACGGCTTAACGTGCCCTCCGAAGTACGGAAGCGCTCAGTTGAATAATACCACTAGCGGTCACCCCTCTAAGTCTTGACCGCAGCAAGTGTTGCTTAACTTGTTGATCGGTTAAGATCGCCAAGTCAAGCTCCGCTACGAGCGCTTCGCTTTCTTGAACTATATTACAATCAAATACCCTATTGGATATTATTAATATTCTTATGTTTTTAAAGTAATAGTAAATATTATCAGTACATACCTAATACAGCTTCCAAATGCAAATCATACGGCAGTTTGGACTTCACTTCAGGTTTGAGCCTATCCTTTCGTTCGATATACTCATCCTTGTAAGAATCTTCAACTAGACTCATATAGCCATCGCCGGTCACTTCGCCAACAAACGATACTGGACATCTCTCCCTTTTGCAGATTTCTGAAAATACACTGTGGTGTCATCCAAAATGAAGATCTCGATAAAATCTATGTCTGTAAAGAAGCTTGTAGTCTAGCAGCAATCATTCCGATATAAAGCCCTTTTCAATGCTGTCATCTCAAATGAAATCTTGACGAGATCAACGACTTCTATAAAGATACAGATAGCCTAAGAGAAATAGTTTCTGAAGAAAGCCTTTTTAAATTTGCCAGTTCTGTGACAAACTATTTAATTAATCAGTGGAGCTATGATGTTATTGATTTCAAACATGATTTGTCCTGCCTGTCATCTTGGCGTCAGTCATGTAGACATCCGTCATTTTGATATCATGTCACAGCACAGCAACTACACAGTCAGTAGCAATAAGAAATATGGTGACATTAACCGGAATCAGAACAAAATGTAGTAGTTCTGTTACTGCATTTTGTACCATTTTATTAAACTTGCTATAATCCCATTTTTTACCGTGATGTAATATGTTGGACTTTGCTCTACTTTTTGCATTAGTAGAAATTTAAAAAAAAATTAAGTGTAAAAAAAATTTTGAGTTAATTAATTTTTAATTATTTTGAATTTCATATTATAAATAAATTTACATTTATTAACATCTACTGTTTTGAGCTTTTCATTTACATAATATTGTTGTTAGCATTATTAGTGTATTATATTGTTTGTAAGCATATTGTACTGTGGTGTCCCAATAAAGTCTAAAATACTTTTTATCACGTCTATTCGAAGAGGGCTAGTTTGTTCTTCGTAAACAGGGAACAAAATAGTTGTTTAATCCTTAGGGACTAAAAGTGATGTGAATTTGGAATGTGGATATTGTAAATAGATGTTTCAATCACCAAAGAAATCAATCATTAAAATTGTATGAAACCAACTAGGTAACAGGGAGTAAATAAAAAAGTTAAATGAATAATTAAAAATACGCACGAAATACATTTCGCCTTCGTTCGTACAGTAATTGCTTACTTACTCAAATTCGAATTTTAGTAATAAAGTTTAATAAATAAATTGTGTGTCTTCCTCAAATATGTATAAAACAAAATTGTCACGATGCATTCCCATAATTATTCAAATATAAACATTAGTCTCTTAATATTACTATTTAATATCTCATTGTTTCTAATTGTATGTAAATAAATAAACATACTATTAATATTAATAAGTTGCACTTACTTCTTTTATCATAGAGGATGATAAAAAGTAGAGTCAAAGAAACACTTATTTGCTCCCCTGGGCAAAAAATCTACTAATACTGTATTACTAACCTTCAAGAACAGTCCTGTTTTCTTTCAAGCACAGCAATGCATCATTCTCCTGGTACTCTGCCCCCCAAAGCTCGAGAGTTGTGAGGGTCGGGTCTCCTAATTGGAACTCTTTAGTGAATACCACCCCACCTTCCGGTTCTACCAGTTCTTTAAGGACGTTTCCGTTTCCGCCAGCTCCTTGGTCGTGTATGGCTGAAAAATAAAGAATATTCATATTTTTTCTATGCCTTCGTATCTTGAATATTCGTATATAGGGCGTTTTGTCTGCTCTTACATAACTTTGAACTTATTTCACACCCACCTGCATCTTTAGTCTACCCGTGAACGTGGTGCGTGTAAGTGTGCCGAAATATAGGGAACTCCAAAAGCTACTAAATCGTTCTCTTTATTTCACACCCACCTGCATCTTTAGTCTACCCGTGAACGTGGTGCGTGTAAGTGTGCCGAAATATAGGGAACTCCAAAATCTACTAAATCGTTGTCTACAACCCTCATAGGTTTACTCAGTCAGTACTCATGTACTAATTATAACTTATATTAATTTATTATCAGATCATATAAATGCAGGTAACAAAGATCTTACATAGTAGATTGTTATACAAGGAAGGTAAGTAATCAACTAAACCAGATATGCTTACGCAAACAATTGAGAAAAACGCGCGAGGATACATAATAATATAGGTTGTAATTGAATTGATCACTTAGACTTTACTTAGACACTTTATCTGGACTAGAACTTAATGTTTAAAATATGTTTGCAACACTGGTAAGTTGGCTCATATTTTCTGGAATTCAATTATTTCTTAGGCCGCGACGCCTTCTGAACAAATGATATCCAACTAAGGTTTCAATATCAATCAGGACGTAAATTTTTCTCTCTAACAATTGCAATGTTTGGTTTCACTAAGCAGGCGTTAGTGATGTATCACTAATAAAAAATAATAAATAATCATGACTACAAGTTAGGGAGCTGGTTCCTATACCGTGTTTTTATTATGGATATGGTGAGAGAATAGTACTTTTAAAGACATTTTGTAGCTGGTTTGTTATTAATTCGTGTTGATTTATTTAGTATTATTTTGCAGTTACACTTATTATAAAGGGAACCAATGTCCAGGATTATGAGGCCCTGGTACCAAAACCGTGATATTAAGGAGTTGTTGAGCATCAAAATCTCCATAACGAAAAACAATTTATATAATACTTGAATTACTATATTAAACTAACTAACTTAAGTCTTTACTTAAGTTTAATTAGTATAAATTTAAATATTGTTTCGTCGACTAAACTACTTACATTCAACCGGATTAATATCTGATTCTAAACAGCCTCTCACGACACGGTTGAGACGATTCCCCATTTCTGCGTCGCCTGGAAACAAAAGTTGATGTCAAATAAATAGGACCGAAGTCAGTTTGGTTAAACTATTAAAGCCCTTGGGTGAAAGCGAAAAGTGAACTATAGTTCTTACGTACGCTATAATATTTGATTCATCATCATCATCCATCATAAACTGCGGAACGCAGCTAGTTATCAATGATGATTTCTTAGACTTTCACAATAGTTAGTCAATAAGTTCGGTTATTCGTAATTTTTTACCGATTATTCGTATACAAGTGAATATGAAGAGTCGCAACAAAAAAACAAAAAAGCATCAGACTACGTAACTTTGAAAGGAGGTCATAATTCCATGGTTTTACGGCTAAAGTTATTGAAATTGTGTGAGTTACGCCTGTACAAATTCATTTCGTCTTGAAGACTATGAAAATCAAACGGTATCTATTAGATTAGAAGGACTATAGGACAAATCGTCGTTTACATGTATGTTACATGTTCGACGATAGCTTTATTATTATGTAATAGTCAAAATTAGTTGAATTTTTATCTTTGGCAAAAGCAGTTCGAAGCGGGAATCGATATTGACAGGACTCGACAAAACAACCTGTATATAATAATAAAAATAATATGAGGCAACATCCACACAAGGTCTTCAGGGCCCAAACTAGTCGAGCCTGTACTATGGTAACATGATGACTGATAAACATACTTATATGCATGATTATATGTATACATATGCGCACCCAGATACAGGTCAAATGGACATGTTCATACACAAATGTTTGTTGTCCGGGGATCGCACCCAGGACCAGAGGATCAGAAGGCAGGGTTACTACACTTACTACCAACTGCACCAACCATATACACACATCAACATGGTCTAGGGATATTTCAATTTAACCTAAATAGCTAAAATTCTATTAACTTTTTGTTAAGACACCTACACATTAAAATAAACCTTGTTTAATAGCCTATCTAATCTGATAATAAATTTTAGATAAAGTTAAATATAAAAAAAACTTAGAATAAGAGGAAAAACTCAGATAAAATTTCAATCTTAACTTTATTTTTGAAACATCAAAACCTAAACAAAACAACTAATTTTTTTATAAAAATTGTTGAAAACTTAAAATGAATAATCTGTGGATCCACCTAAGACTCTCCTGACACATCTGCAGCGGACTCAAAACAAGGGCGTCAATATCCTGTTGTGGAATACTGCCCCAAGTCCTGCTAAGATGCAAGAAAAGCTGGTTTTCATGCACAATATCTTCAGAGAAATTCCTAAGAGCTCTTCTCTGAAGCATATCCCAGGCATGCTCAATAGGATTTAAGTCAGGGGATTGTGCAGGCCAGTGTAAAGCTTGGATATCATGCTGTTGTAACCAACTTGTAACGATACGCGCCGTATGTGGTCAATTTGGCATTGTCGTACATTAGCTGGAAATTTTGTCCCATTTGCTGTCTGCGGGGCAAGATTACAGGCTCTAGCACCTCATCTCGGTATTTTAGAGCACTCATATTGCCTTGTATCCAAACGAGGTCCGTTCTACCGCCGAGACGAATTCCTGCCCAAACCATAATCGTGCCATCTTGATATGCATGAACTTGTTGTGGGTGCTGCAATCGATTCCAACGTCCATGTTCTCTCCAAACGTGTACTCTTCGCGAATCAGGATGAAACCAAACCTGGATTCATCAGTGAAAAGCACAAGTGACCATTGAGAATGGTTCCAGTTTTCGTGTGCAATAGCCCATTGTAATCTTCATCCTCGATTGCCTCTCCTTAGCGCTGGTAACCGAAGTGGTTTCGTGCAGCATTTACTATGAATCGGTCCTGTACACGTGTTGTAATGCGTTGAGGTCCTCTGTGCCGTTCCAACACTTTCCCCGTGACACGATAACGTGACCAAAGCCTGGATATAACGCTCTGACTGGTTCTCATGGCAAACCGCAATTTGGGTAGCGCCAGCTTTAACCATGCCCACTGCTCTTAACATTTCGTTCCTGGTCAAGTGTCTACGTGGCATGATAAATGAACACCGTAGATGCGTTTGACAAAGATTTATAGAAATTTATGGAGTTTTAATTAAGTAAGAAGTTCGTGAAGATTTACTTCTTTGGAAGAAATTCAATGAGTGCGAATTTCATCTTAAAACAAAACCTTTATATACAAATTTGAATTTAAAAAAGGAACTTAATAATGTTTTTACAATCTGTCATCAATAGTTTTTTTGTAAGGCCAGTACTTTTTAAGTTATTTAAAAAAGTTTTATATATCCCTAGACCATGTTGATGTGTGTAGTATTTATTTATAATATGACCTTTAAAGCACTAACGCCCGCTTTAGCGATACCAAACATTGCAGGCGGGAATCGAACCCGCAATTTCCAACAATCTGAGGATGTGATTTTTTCTCTCTTAAATTGCAATGTTTGGTATCGCTAAGCAGGCGTGAGTGCTTTAAACTGCATATTTAAAAAAATATGATATAAGGGTAGCGACATTAATAAGTAAGATAAGTTTTAGAAAAAAAATTTCTTCCGGTTGGTTGTTAGTTGTCAGCTGTCAAGCTGTTCAATAGATGTAGCTCGAAGGTTCAAATTAAATAGAGAGTTAATATCGATGGACCGGACGTTGTGCCTCGGTGGACCACTGGTCTGACACGGATTGTCAGAAGACGCAGGTTCGAATCCCGTCCAAAAAAGTGATTGTTTCTCTCTAAAATTGCAACGTATAGTAAATGTTACCTCTCTGGACAGCTCCAAAATCCAACGCGTGATCCCTGGAGTCTCCGCCTTGCACTGCTACTGAGGAGGCCGCTCCGCCTCCCACGCCAATACGGTACACAGGGCCTCCCACTTTTACTAGCATCATCCCTGTCGGTCACGCAAAATATAAGTATGAGAAACATAAACGTAAACTGTTGGTATCATAATATTTTTATATAAATCAGGCCTGGGTTAAAAACTGGCCGAATGACAGTTTGACCCGCGTTCAAGTACTTGGAGTAGGCCCCCATTAAGTAGAACGCCTTCGTAACAAATAGGCGACAAAGGTGGGCCTGGGTTGCGGTGCGGTGGAGGACGTTTGCCGGCGATCATTACGCGAGTGCTGGTAGAGTAGTCGGGGTTGGCAGTTTTTATATGTCATTGTTTTCTGTTGTAGGTATGCTACCAATCAATCAAAGATTTGTTCGTAGATGCGATGACATCCCTACACGCGTCTCGCGATGTTCTACTTCTAGATATTTACTTACTTTGCTCGCGGACCGAGTGTTTCGTACATTATGAAAGCATCTAACATTGCTCTAACTAAAGACAAACTAGGTTAAAGCACAAAGTTAAGTTTGCCGTTCGATCCCTAGGCACGGTTATTGCACCACCCGCAAATAATAAGTTTGTTGTAAATTCGCTTTTTTGTTACCAACAACATATATTACGGTTTTCAGATTTTTCCTTTATTCGTGATGTAAGACGTTGGTTTTAGCAAATTTCATAATTCTAGGTCAACTGAAAGTACCCTACGGGTTTTGATTCCCTTGATAAATCGCAAAAATGCGAATTAAACGGTAATATATTTTGATCGCTTTGACTTAAAGTTTGATTTTTTCACAGCTGAAAGAGACTGTAGACCCGAGTTTTTTTGACATTAATTTCAACTTGCTATCTCTACGGGTCTCTCACCAGACAGATGGACAACAAAGTGGTCATCCTTTTTACTTTTGATTTAGGGAACCCTAAAACATTTTCGGAGCCTGCCGTTAAAAACAAAGTGCGGAAATATCTCCACTCTATTTGGCTATAGTTTGTTCTAGCCCCGATATGAACATGACCGTATATATCGATTTGTTACAATATGTATGCCTGGCAAGCCCATTTTTTCATTTATTTGGTTCAGCCAAAAGATCCAATTAAGTAGCTATTACGCAAACTGTATTTTTTTACTTGTATGCTTTGACAGCTTTAATATAAAAGCCTTACAAGCAACATAACAACAAATGTATATATAATATATTATATAATAAAATAATGTATATATAATAAGCAATATTTGACCTAAGCCTTACTCTTACTGAATACAGTCAAGGTACGTATAAGAATTCTGCACCATGTCTTCTAGCTATTATCAACAGTATACGTTATAACGCTTAAGGTCAATCATGGTCATGTAATTAAAATATTTGTACAAGAGAATTTAAGTTTACTAGAACCGATATTGAGTATCGGTATTCCACTTTCTACTGTAAGTTATGTCCTAAGGTATGTTCTAGGTCCATACCTTTCTCAGGTTTATTCTTCTTAATCATACTGTGCGGCATGTAGCCGATCCCACCGCTGAACATGATCGGCTTAACGAACTCTTCTCGGACATTATCGCCATTTTTCAATCCATATGATTGTACAAAACCTGAAAGAAAGAGCAAAACTTTACAAGAAAAAACACGACTTCGAAGCCTTAGGTGTAACTGTACAATACAACAATTTTTGTACATATACAATGGTATCGATTCTGTATGCATTATCTTAACTTAAAATCTCTATATTATGGCAGTACTTATTTTGTTTAGGCTAAAATCCAAATTAGTATACACTTTCGAATGACAGCGCTAAAATTAGATATTTCTCTTCAATTGTGGGCATATTTTAGGCAGTTTAGTCGTCACGTAACTTGGTGCTCGCTAAACTAACCTAAAATAACCCAAAATTGAATAGAATAATCCTATTTTTAGAAGTATCATTCTAAGTGTTAAATGATTTTGGATTTTATTGTTAACAGAATATGGACATCATAAATTTTGTTTCGGTAGTTTAGTTCAGTTTTTTGAACAAGTGAATTAACAGAATAAGGACCACCATTACAAAGTTTAGTTTGGTTTTTGAACAAGTGAATCACTCATCATCATCATCATCTCAGCCGTAGGACGTCCACTGCTGAACATAGGCCTCCCCCATGATTTTCCAAAAGGACCGGTTGGAAGCGGCCTGCATCCAACGTCGTCCTGCGACCTTCCTCAGGTCGTCTGTCCACCGTGTCGGTGGACGACCTACGCTGCGCTTGCCGGTCCGTGGTCTCCACTCCAGAACCTTTCGGCCCCATCGGCCATCTGTTCTGCGTGCTATGTGCCCTGCCCACTGCCACTTCAACTGGCTAATCTTCTGGGCTATGTCGGTGACTTTCGTTCTTCTACGGATCTCCTCATTTCTGATTCGATCACGTAGAGAAACCCCGAGCATAGCCCTCTCCATAGCTCGTTGTGCGACTTTGAGCTTTTCTATGAGGCCCATCGTAAGAGACCACGTTTCAGTGCCATAAGTCATCACTGGTAACACACATTGGTCGAAGACTCTTGTCTTGAGGCACTGAGGTATTTTTGACGAGAAGACTTCGCGAAGTTTCCGGAACGCTGCCCAGCCGAGTTGGATTCGACGATTGACCTCTTTCTCGAAGTTGGACCTGCCTAGTTTGACTGTCTGTCCCAGGTAGATGTACTCGTCAACAACTTCAAGAACTGAGTTCCCAACTGATATTGGGGTAGGTACAACATGGGCATTAGACATAATTTTCGTCTTGTCCATGTTCATCTTAAGACCTACCCGTTGGGAAACTCGATGGAGGCCTTCGAGCATTGTACTGAGGTCTTCCATGGATTCTGCCATGACTACAATATCGTCGGCAAATCGAAGGTGAGTGATGTATTCGCCGTTAATATTGATGCCAAGTCCTTGCCATTCCAGAAGCTTGAAGGCGTCTTCCAATGTAGCGGTGAACAGTTTCGGAGATATAACGTCTCCCTGTCTCACGCCTCTTTGCAATGGAATTGCCTTCGAACTCTGCTCCTGTACTCGGACTGACATGTAGGCGTTTTTGTACAAACACTTCAGCACTTCAATATACCGATAGTCAATACGGCACCGCTGGAGAGAATCAAGCACTGCCCACGTCTCGATCGAATCAAAGGCTTTCTCATAGTCCACAAACGCTAGACAAAGAGGCAAGTTATACTCTTCGGTCTTCTGTATAACTTGCCGTAGCGTGTGGATGTGGTCTATGGTACTATAGCCTTTTCGGAAACCGGCTTGTTCCGGAGGCTGGAATTCATCAAACCTGCGACTGAGACGGTTCGTTATGACCTTCGAAAACAGCTTATAAACATGGCTCAAAAGCGAGATGGGTCTGTAATTTTTAAGTAAAGTGTTGTCACCTTTCTTAAAGAACAGCACCACCACGCTTTTGTTCCATGCTTCTGGCGTTGAGCCTTCGAGTAAGACGGTATTAAAGAGCTTCTGAAGGACTTTAAGTACCGGTGTTCCACCCGCTCTCAGAAGCTCAGATGTGATACCGTCGTCACCAGGCGCCTTGTTGTTCTTAAGCTGTTTCAAGGCCATTCTAATCTCGTACAGGCTGATGTCCGGGATATCTTCGGTATAATGTCGGGTCAGCTTGGCTCTTGGGTCTTTGACCGAGCTGCTAACAGGTTTAGCGACCGAGGTGTATAACTGTCCGTAGAAACTCTCGACCTCTCCTAACACTTCCGCTTTGGTCGACGCTACACTGCCGTCTCCTCTCTTCAGCTTCGTCAACTGGCTTTGCCCAATAGACATGTCTCTTGCAAACACTTTGGAGCCTTTTTTCCGCTCTATCGTCTCTTTAATACGGTTTGTATTAAAGATCCGGATGTCGTGTCGCAAGGACTTCCATATTCGTCTATTGAGCAGCCTATATGCTTCAGCATCATTCGAAGACTGCAATTTCAATGAGCGTCGTTCAGCCATGAGGTTGAGGGTATCGTTGGAGAGTTTCTGTGGCCTATCTGTACGGTGGGGTTTAAAGTACTTGGAACCCACTGTATGGACAGTTTCTACTAACCTGTTATTGATCTCGTCCACTGAAGCGATGTTCTCAAGGCAATCGAAGCGATTGGATAGCTCAAGTTGAAAGCTCTCGGGGTCTTGAATACGGGCACGAGTGGGTCGGAGCGTAGACTTCATCAGACGAGACCTCTCCAATCACTACCAATATGTATATTATGTACAAACTTAAAACTAACAAGTACACAATTTTCAAGAAGTGAATGAGTTTCTATACAATCTATATGTGACTGCATCTGAAGTATGACCCTACCAAACAAAAGAAGAATCATCATAATCAACTCATACTCGTAAATGACGGATTATTCGCGTAACAAATATATAGTCAGATTGATAAACTCGTCCTTTTTTTAAGCCGTTTAAAATTATTAAAATTCGTTCGGAATTTGAGAAGTATACTTATATTTTAAATGTGATATGTATACTGTGTGATTTCATTTTATTTAGGTCAATTTGCATGCACCAATTTTCTACATATGCTGTACCTAAGTAACTAATTGATTTATATTTACGTAGACACAAACTAGATTTCTTTATTTTAACAAATTGCAAAACAATGCTAACAGTAATAATTGTATACGCAAACAGTTTCATAAATAGCAGATAGCACAAATTGCATAGTGATAAGCTAAATACAATACAATGACGTAATAAAAAAACCTTGGGGTATGCAAGTGTATAAATATTGAGCCTGAAACATTGCAAAACACTAATAATATGTGAAAGTTTGTCTAGTGTTTATGTGAATATACTTGTACATGTATACACTAGCAGGTATAATGTAGCTTTATACTCGTGAAAGAATTGTTGAATCTGTTAAAAAGAAATTACCTGCATCCATTACAAACAAACAAACAATCATAAATCTTTCCCTTTATTATTAGAGTAGATAAGGATTAATACCAAGGTTCAAATAGTGTGACCTGGTTTGTAACGACGTCGACTATTGCATATTTCATAATGAAAAAGTATTTATGGCGACATAACTATAATAGTTAGATAATATGGTAGTATGTTTTTTGCAGATATTGACATATTCTATAAAACTGTAGTACCTACGTCAATTTGCTCTATAGTTGTCAATAGTTTCCGCGGCGTAAGCGACATTTTTTCGGTATTTTTTCCACACCTTGTTTGTGTGTTTTCCACACATTATCGAAGTTTCATTTTAGAAAACATTATATTATAGCCTACGTTAATCAGGGATAATGTAATATTCAAATGGCGAAAGAATTTTTATAATCGGTCCAGTAGTTTCGGAGCCTATTCAATTCAAACAAACAAACAAATCTTTCCTCTTTATAATATTATTTAGATTAGTGTAGATACTTAGTAACAAACACAATTATATCATATGTTTGTTACTCTTATAACATGGCTTGACGGATTTTTAGATGTGATTTTGGTGGAGATTACTATGGATATAAGTTATACCCAGAAGTAACCTTTCAGGTGCGTTCGAATGGATGAGATCGACGTTTCGAAAAAGTGCATTATTGTAAAGAGTTTGTCCAGCTAAATATCGTTAGTATTGTACCTACACCCTAATCCAATCTCAGTATATAATAGCTACCCATACTTTGAAAGTGGGTCGTAAAGTTATAGCCAGTGTTACGAACTTTGAACAAAAAAAACCATGACAATTTCACTCACAAATTCCCAATATGGACGCTCACGTAAAAAAATTCAACAGTGTGTTTGCTGTTATTTGGCCAACTGATGGAGCTTATCCGAACGCACTAATAGGCTATTTTTCATACTGATTCTACGGGGAATTCCCAAAGAATCACGATAATCTTACGCGTACGAAGTTGCAGACAATAGCTAGTTAAACATTGTAGTCAATTCAGGGAGGCCAATTCAAGGAAAGATTACCAGTGATAACTGGCTCGCCGAACTTGTTTCCATAGTCTGAAGCACCATTGCTGGCCTCTATGATAATTTGCAAGGGCGTTGCGAAGTTGTTTGGGTACTCCCAGTCTTTCTCTTCCCATGGTAGGTCGTAACCTGAAAAGAAAATGACAGTATCAGAAATAAGCGGACGTTGACATAAAGCTTGATTATACTTCTTTTTTAATATGAAAAAAAACTTGAATCACTCACGTAAATAAGTCAGATCTTCAAACCACCGGTTGTGGTTGAAACTATAGTTATATTATTATTAAAAAAAAACACAACAATACATACTTAATTATGGGACAAAAGTTTTTATGTTAAATTACTTATGGGCAATTACATTTCTGATTGGGCCTTAAGGTTAAAACTAATGACATATGAAGAAATCGATATAGAGACTTAATGAATATGAATTTCGTCTGAGACTTTAATGTTGCAGCGTTCCTGCTTACATGCCTGTAAGTATCTTTGACTTTTTTTATGATGGGCTACTGTTTGGCCACTGGCATTCGCCGGTGGTATCACACTAGATCTAGTATAGCGATTCAAAGGTGGTAGCCGATACGAATCTAAACCTACTGTCTTGAAAATAGTAATTACAGCAAATAATTCAACAGCATAGTAGATACATAAACCAGCGATGGTATCGACCCGCTCGGCCGGCACGAACTTTTAAAATAAATCCATCAATACCAAGAGGTCGAAATGGACATGGGGATTATTTTCAGCTCCATATGAATAATAGTACAAATAGTGACTAACCAGGTATAAGCAAGTTGCCAACACTGTATCCCGCAGTACCGGCGATGGTATGCCCCCCTCGGCCTACTCCCTGCACGTCTCTGATTCTCCCTCCCGTGCCAGTCGTCGCCCCACTAAATGGTGCTACTGCCGTCGGCATGTTATGAGTCTCGGCAGTAAAGATGATATCAGATTCTGTTTCTTCTTGGATTACTTGCGACGGAGCGCGCACGTCACTTGGACGAATCTTCTTATGCTTGAAGCCTATGATGGCACTGAAATGTGTTTCTTATTTGATGAATTAAGTCACGAACTGCATACGAAGTTCGCCTCATTGTAAGGACCAAACCTTCCTACTACAGTTGTAAATTGTGTAAAGTGTAAAGTTCTGAATGCAGTGCGCTTGTCAGTTGTTATCCCGCGACATCATCAGTTTGTAAGTCACAATAGCCCAGTAATTTCACAGGTTGCAAGTGAAATTATTAAGTAGATAGTAAAATAATTTATTCATTCATGGTCGGAATGTTATGATTGACGACAATAGATATGACTATCTATTTTAAAACTCACGCATGTGCAACTTTTATGTGGATGACGTTATTAAGTAGTAAGAGCTATAATGTTAAGCTATGGAAGAAAAAAAAATACTTATGACTTCCGAGCTAAACTAAATTATTCAAGAAAAAAGCAGCTATTTTTATTTATAAGTTAAAGCGTTCTTAGTTCTAACCTGCTGTTATCCCCAAACTTGATGACATTGTTGTTGTTGGATGTCATCTGAGTCGACGCGACCATATCAATGAGAGACTGATCAATTTCTTTGCCATCTAAAATAATTTTACCCTGAAAATATGAGAAACGTGAATATTACGTAATAATTAATTATGTAAAAATTATTAATTATATATATCATATCTTTTTAAGATAGCTATGAGATAAATTTGCAGCAACTTATAGCAACATGTCTCCTCCTTCTCTCCTTCCACCCCCTACACCTAGGCCCAGATAAATAGTCAATGCTTAGCAATCAATAGTCGAAAGTATTACTTTCGAAAGTACAACTTTGACTTCTATAAGTAAGTAACTGATGGTCAAAAGTAGACGTTACTTTCGACTTAACTTAGCAAAGTACTATGTGGCTTAGCGAAAGTATCCCTTTGAAATATTTGTCTATGATATACGTAAGATGCGTTCATAAAATACGAAAATGGGACATCTTTGCACATTTACTTCAGGTGATTAAACCCAATATAGTTGAAGTTAATATGATATAATGTTAATGTATCACTGTATGTTTCATATTCAGTAGTATTCATGCATTTTGAATTAACTTATTATCAAAATGAATATTTTTATTATGAACACATTCTGCCCATTATACATTGACAGCTCGTTCTAACAGGCAAAATTGCATGAGTATTGCCAACGCAAATAATTTCTTGACAATTATACTAACAACGAGTATTACATTAACAACCAGTATTGTTATTTTTTTACACTACTGCGCGACACAAAGGTGTTTATAAGCATATGTAGGTATGTACCTATGTATGTTTGTTCTTTTGTGACATTTTAGAAACCAAACGCGTGGGCCCATTTGGATGATTATTACGTTCATAGCATTTCGATAATCTGGGCACATTCAATACCTATTACGATATCAGGATCTTCGATATCGCGCGAAATGCTGCCCATTTCCTCAAATAAATTAAACATATTTTTAAAACTACGAACGATCCCTTGTTTGAGAATCATTTTCGAATTGCTAAAAAAGTATTAAGAGGATTGCATAGCTAGTACTTTACGTACTAAAAGAAAAAAACTCTTTTCTACCTCTTAACATTGTCCGATTTCAGTGATTTTTTTTTCATGGAATCATCACATTGTTTACTATGCCCGTACGTTTTGATTTTTTCTTTTTTTTTAAGTTCTAAAAAAGGAAATTTATCGTTCTTTGAAATACTGAAAAAATCAAAACGTACGGGCATAGTAAACAATGTGATGATTCCATGAAAAAAAAACACACTGAAATTGGACAATGTAAAGAGGTAGGAAAGAGTTTTTTTCTTTTAGTACGTAAAGTACTAGCTATGCAATCCTCTTAAGTGCTAAGTACACGATATTCATGACTCTGCCTTTGCTAAGTATTAGGTTGACTTTCGTCTAAAGTATTGTTCGAAAGTATTGTCTATTTATGCAAAAGCGATGCTAAGTACGGTTTCAAAGCAAGAGTAAAGTAACGACTATTTATCTGGGCCCTAAACTCTTACAACCTCCTCGTATATTGTTATGAGTAGGTATGTAGAAAGTTTGACAGGAAATTTCGAATTGAATGCTTTACAAGACCAATGAATAAAATATCTCATAAAAATACAATTTAATTTAAATGTTTCATTTCAATTAATTTATTTTGAGGTCAGATGTGACATATTGTGAGTATAACAACCAACATCTAAACACGTTTAATGCGTATTGGCATTTCATTTTATAACTTCCTATTACTAAGAATTGTGAATAATATTGAACGTTGGAGTTACCTTGAAGAACCAATGGCGAGAATGCTCGCTGTTGCTTTGAGCGAGGTCAAATAACTCTACGCTTGTCGGGTCACGTCTTAGTTTGTTCACAAACAGATCCATGTAAAAGTCCATATCCCACGAATCAAATGCCAAGCCTAAGGATACAAAAATAATAATAGCGATTTTTATTCTCTTTATTAGCATACCATTTAATACGATATTACGGATTAGCCATCATGGGGGGTTTCGCCTGCTTAGACATTTTAATATAACGGCAGAATCAGTTCAACAATGATAGAAATGTATTTGATATTTTTTCACGTTTTAACGACTAAACCGATTTTGATAAAAACTTAGCACATGTCGTGTTCCATCACAATGCGCGCGGACAGAAGCACGGGCGCAGGAGTACATACTATTAAAATAATTAAGTGGATTGATGTAATTTAACTAGGTATACTAGCATGAAAATTTTTTATTTCGGGTAATCATGAAACATAAAAAAATTGTTTATATTTACTTCTTTTGATTCTGGAGCTTTTCCACTACATTTTGAGAAAATCCATCCATAAAAAATATTCAATAAAGCCATATAATTATATGACCCTATCAGTATGTCGACATGGGTGACTGTGATATTTAAGTGGTAAGTCATAAAAACACATTTAATTTTGCAGATGCAAAGTATTAATGACTTATTAAAATAATTCTTCTTTGATATATACTTTAATGGAAATTTCATTTCTTTACCAATGACCGAATATCTGATATGAAATACTGTTATATGAACTGCATGCCTTTTTTTTTGTAACGTAAGGGTGGCGTTTGACAGCTATCTTACCTCCTGTTTAGTAATGATGTGGCCTACAATGTATCACGCCTGCCTAGAAGATACCTATTCACCCACAACTTGAAAAGACCCAGATTGTAAATATGGGGAAACACAGACAATTACTTAATTAGCCTTAGCCATATGAAATATGAATGTGGAAGAGAAAGCTTTATGCGCAATAATACCTACCACTCAAATACTCATAAAGGTTTTAAGAGAACAAAGTGTCCCAGGTCTTGACTGGCCTTTGTTTATGTCCAGATATGAACCCAAGAAGCATGAAGAAGAAAGAAGTGTTGATTATGATTTGTAGCTGTTCAAAACTTACCCAGTTTCTGATTAACCCTTTCCATTGCAGCTCTGCCTTCTTTTTGCAGTGGAACAACATACCACGATTCCAAATCATTGGGCAGACCTTCATTGAAACTCTGTCTGGGTAGATTGGCTTTTGTATAGATACACTGTGTCATCCTATCGTGAAGAGGGGCTGCCAACTCATCATACAACTGCTTTGAAACATTCTTGGCTTTAGAGAAGGTAATGAGATGCCTTGTGGAAACCTCAAGACGTACAACATCATGCAATCCAACACTTTCACATATCTGCACTGAGTTACTAGAGTCTGCTGTTGAGAAGTTGAACCTGAGGGGTTTATAAAAGGTATTAATATTTTTAACCCATAAGAAAGGTAACATATGAGTAAGTACCTATGATAGCAGATGGGATATTACATACCTGGGTCCAATTTCTATCACAATTTGATTATCCTTAACATTCTTGTAGTTAGTCTCATTTCTAAGAGCATATGGCTCAAGTGGTGAACTGAGCAGCCATTTTAGAATTTTAATTTGATTTATATTTAAATAATCACTTCCAGCACTGAGCTCCACATGGTAACAGTGCTCTGTAGATAAATGTGATACTTCATAGTCCACATGCTTCAATCTATTCAATATTTCTTTGGTCTTGTGAGCACTAAATGCTTCCGCTGAGAAAAATCTTATCAACGTCATTTTGAATTTTCACTTCAACTAGACTGAAGCTGAACTTTGCTATTCATCGGTATAGTATGAGAATAATTCTTACATCAATGTCAAAGATCACCTACTATCTGTTGGAATAGCTCCACTATCTGTAACAAATAAGAAGCAAACATCGGCTTATGCAATGTAAACAACTTCGAAAATGGATAAAACACAAGGAATATTTGTCTGCTCTCACTTCTTGTTGATCTTACAACACATATTTTTAATTTGGCATTGTTATTTTTTAAATGTGTTACACTTATGTAATAATAATTTAATTGTTGGTAACATACATACTAATCCTACTAATATTATAAACGCGAAAGTTCGTATGTATGGATGTTTGTTACTCTTTCACGGAAAAACTACTAAATGGATTTTAATGAAATTTGGTATGTAGATAGATCCTCATCCTCATGGATGGTGATGAAGAAATATCCTTCCAGCGCCTCCACTAGAAGGATATTGATACATCACCATGCGGGTGTAACCATGGGGTGCAGCAATTTGAGTAATAATTTCTTGTGTTCCTATGATACATGAAAAACTATTCTAGTCACTTAATTTATTTTAAGTAAATAACCAACCGTAATAATTCAGATTTTTGTGTCTCCCTTTTCAAAATAGAATAATAAAAAAATACAAACTGCAACCCTTCTATTTTCCCTCTTAACTCAGGGGAAGTTATTAAATATTTAGTCTACTCCCTTTAGACCTGGCAAATTTCAACTCCTCTCAACAATCAAGTTACCTAGATTTTGAGATTTCATGTTCTGTTAGTGTTATTTAATTTTTCTATATAAGTAACATAGGAATAACTGAACTCTCTTACAATGCCAATTAACCCTTTGCATACCAGACACATAAATTTACATGAGTTTCATTCATAAATCTTTTGTTTTAATTATCATTGTGTAGTAAGGGTTAAATTCATTGAACAGGTATACTTTTCTCTTATAATTTATCTATAAAGTTCAAACTGTTCAAGATTTCAGATTACTTGGAGGATAAAACAGCTTGGAATTGATAATGTATGTATAATGGAATTGTAAAAGTGTAGCATGTCTTTCACTACTGATACCATTATTATGGTCTCTTTTATAAGGCAACACACTGGAGCTAAAAATAAATGAACATTTGTTAAATTTGTTAAGTAGCAATAAAAAAATATTAAAAAGACAAGCCCGCAGAGTTTCTTGCGGGATCTTCTCAGTCATGGTCACATTCCGATCCAGTTGTAGATTTAAAAATAATAAATGTAACATGACAATTTGTAGGTGGTAGACCTATGCAGAAAATTGTAAAACTAAAAGAATTACTAATTGATAAACCCCAACTATTGTTCAAATTGAATATGCTTGCAATAGCTGTTTTTCAAGAATATATGAATACAATGTGGTTTTATATTCTAGTTGTGGAATATTATTTAACTAGAAACAAATATGTATGCATGATTCTCCTTTCTGAATCATGTTGTATGCCACGGATTGCGGAGTTGAACTATGCACAGAAAACATTGTCGGGTCTCAATCGAAGTGCAGTATGAGGTGTTGTATGAGGGGCCATGGGTAACCATAACAACGCAGAAACACTTGCTCCAAAACAATCACACTCCACCCCTCACTGCCCGCACACAACCCTGGAGTATAATCGCACAAAAAGGTTTCAGTTTTTCGACACTTATACACGTAATTGGTATAATTACCAAAAAAAACAGCACTATATGCTGCTGGTACTTAATACATACATGGGAAGAATATTTAAAACTACTTTAAAAAAAAAATTCCCACATAATCATCAATATTTGGTTAAACGTCTAGATTGATTCACACCTACAAATTTTATTCTAGGCATTTCCACTATTCATTAAGATATACTACATGCATGCGGTTTATGCATGAAACTTAACACCCCTACATAGAAATGTATCATTCATAATCATAACATTCGGCAAACTCGCGTCCTAGCTCGTTAGGACATATTATTATTCATTCTGTGCGCTCGGGCATTCTCGCAAGACCTCGACAATCTCTTTCACACCGAACGCTTGGGTGGGGGGTGTAAGAAAGAGTAAGAGAGATATTTTTTCACTGACGCGAATCATGTGTTTTCATTAATAAGTTGTACATAGGCATGTAGTATTTTTGTTAAGATGGTGTCCATACTTTTAGATAGAATTTTCGAAAACTTTAAAAATTTATAATTATTTCACTGTGAAGTAATAAAAAATGTTGACTACATATCTACAATGTATTAACACTTTTGTACCGCCCATTTTTTTTTGGTAATTATACTAATTACGTGTATATCTGTCAAATGTGTGATCATTAAATTTTTTTAAGAACTGATAAGAACCAACCAACTTTAAGAAGACCACTGAGGGGAATTGTTTTGACATATATATTTATTTTTTAAGAGAAAACACCATACATGATTATACTAATTATAATATAGTGTCAATACAATCGAAGAAACTTATGTCAAAAGAAACCACATCATCAATAATAGGATTTATAACCCAGTCAGAGATTCTGATAGCAGTGATTCTGGATTGGATTCTTCAACTGACACAGAAGATGAAATCGAAACTTTTTGCCCAAGTTCTAGATAATCACATTAAAATAATGTAGATATTGTTATGCCTATGAATAATAGTGATTTTGGTTCAACTTACGTGCCTCCAACTGTAGCACCACTTAGTTATTATTTTTTGTTGTATTTGTTCTTTACCTTGACTAACATTTTTCCGAATTATATTGTCCTTCAGGCTACATGGTTGGTGAAACAAAATACTGGTTATATGACAAACGAGAGAGATATACATAATATAAAGTAAATAAATCACAGGTTTAATAAGTAAACCTCGAAGCTGCTTACTTAGGTGACAATAGGTGGCTAGACTAATGATGACAAACCAACTCATGAAATGGACCAGACTATATTGAATAAATGATTTTGACATTCTTTGATCACCCATCCACACACATGTCTCTACCCATTATTTTCATGTTTATGTAAGTATCATGAAAATCCATAAAAAGCCGATAGTCAAATTCCTTTCCAATTATGTATAATAAATAATATAAAAATAATGTATAATTTAAAAAAAATGTATCACGTTCATACCTGGACACCTGGGTTGTGCAGTTGTAGTCCTGGAGCGACAAAACTTACAGCAGATCTTCAAACGTGAAAGAAACAAATTTTCAGAACAAAATAAAGTACTTAGTTAACACGTTTACTTCTTTTACATTACACCGTACAAACAAAAAAACGTGTACAACAATTTATTACGATTGTAATATTTTGTACATAAACTAAAATAAAAACGGAAACTTTTTACCGACTGACTTTTTACAAAAAGTTAATCACAGAGTATAAGTTAAGCTCTCTGCACACCTAGCAATTTCGAATGCAACATGCTGTAGCAATCTGCTGTGATCCAGCAAATTGTATCGTATGTAGGCGTGTTGTGACTCCCTGTCATAGATAATGTGTTTTTATAAGTATATTGTTTCCCTAACAACCTTGTTGTTATTGTGTGTCAAAAAATAATAAAAAGTCAGTAGCTATGTAAAATATCCGTTTATTTATTTGATCTAGTAAATGCATATTAAATGGCAATATATCGTATGGATGTGCTCTATACTCACTGCCACTCATGCGTTAGCATCTGTTAGTCTGTGCTGCCACTAGAGTCTGGCCAACGAAAGCTGTCCACGTATTATTTTCAGAAGTTTTGATATGGCAATAATTTAAGACTGTCAAAATTGACACTTCGACGTTTCGTACTTGAGTCATATTCTGTTTACGTTGGTTTATGTGCATCATATTTTCATTGATTTTGTTTAAAATAATGCCGAGATCAATTAAAAGTTCGACGAGGAAGCTTCTATTTACTATGATTGACAAATATAAAGACATAAAAAGTGATTTAAATCAGAAATCTGCAGAGAAAATACTACGACTGGATTCAATCCTTTCACTTTCAGGTTAGTTTATTGAATTTCTAATGAAACATTTTGATACTTTTAGACTATTTAAGACAAATCGCAATATGTTTCATGGTGTATCTACTTTTCAGGCAGTATTAACAAAGAGGAGACAAAACTTAAAATTGTGGAAGCAGTAAAGAAATTGAAAACTCTCGAAAAAAATGAAATGGCGACTTCTGAAACACATTATTTAGAAAAGATATCTTCAATTACAGGTCTTACATTAGAAATTATAGATTTTAACAGTTACTTCGAAGAGTTATATAAATTTATGACAATGTATGGATGGCTAAATTAAATAATATAATATTATGGTTTTGTAATAATTTCTTTGTATATTATTATGGTTTTTGACTTTAATGACTGATAATTAATAATATACTGTTACATACATAATTTATTGTATTTGTTATCTTCAGATGTCAGTGTGAAGACTCTAAGAAGAATTCAAATTGAAGGGTCTAAAAATCAAGGACAGTGGAATACTCCGAGGAAAAATCGTCCACATTCAGCAACAGTTTCCAATTTGGATAATTTTGATATTTCAGCTATAAGAAACAAAATCAACGAATTTTATGGAGTTAGAAAACAAGTCCTAACACTGAGAAGCCTGCACAATGAGCTGAGGGAAGCAATTGAATTTAAGGGATGCCATGAAACCCTTCGAAACATTTTACACAAGAACGGGTTTGAGTTTCAAAACAATAAAAATGAACGGGCTTTACTTACAGTAAAATATGAAATTGCGGCATGGAGACATAGATTCTTGAGGACAATACATAAAAAGAGGCTAGAAGGTAAACAGATTATTTACCTTGATGAGACATATGTACATCAGAACTATAAAGTTAAAAAATCATGGCAAGGACCTTCAACAAGCGGTGTCACTACTAATATATCATCAGGAAAAAGACATATTATTGTGCATGCCGGATCGGAGGAAGGGTTTGTGCCAGGTGCATTATTGGTATTCAGCACAAAATCCAAATCAGCTGACTACCATGATGATATGAATGCTACCAACTTTATGAAATGGTTTGAGGAAATGTTGATACCTAATCTCACTAAACCTAGTGTAATCGTGATGGACAATGCAAGTTACCATGTGAAACAAGTAAACAAACCCCCTACTATGTCTGATTCTAAAGCTTATCTCCGAATATGGCTTCACGAAAATAATATTCATTTTAAAGAATATCACACCAAAGCTGAATTAATGTGTTTGGTGAAAGATAATAAACCTGCCGTTGTTTACGAAGCAGAAGTGCTTCTAAAAAAACACAGTCATATCCACAATCACGAAATTTTGTTGCTACCACCGTATCATTGCGACCTCAATGCTAATGAGCTTGTATGGAGTCAAGCGAAGAGAAAAGAAGCAAGCAAAAATATAGGAATACCAGGGTCTGAAATGCAAAATTTAATAAAAGAATGTTTTCTATCCATAACTGCTGATGACTGGAAGAAGTACACTGATCATGTACTAAATGTGGAAACTCAGTACAAATTAAGGGACCGTATTACTGAAAACGAATTTTAACTATTCATAATACATGTTGGGGACAGTAGCAGTAGCAGCGAAGAAAGCAATGAAGCTGATTCAATATCAGATGTAGAGTTTATGGAATCCGATTTTAACTATGACTCATAACTCCTATATTTGTACGGCTCCTCAGGGTCCTCGACTGTACATAAATAATGGATTATTTGAAAATAATAAAAAAGCAGAATTAAATGTAATCTTTTATTTGATATACTTCATAATACATTCGAAAATTTCAACAACAGTTGCTAACAAAACAAAATTTTTACAACTCGAAAAAATGTACTTGCTGAAAAATAAACAGTATCAACTCCGTTTATGCAGTGTATAGCCAGGGTTAACAGCTCTTGATTTTTTAAAATTTTCGCCTTTTTTCTTGGACAGCTTTCGTTGGCCAGACTCTACCTCTGCATATTATATATACTATAGGATATGGGCCACTCACGTAAGTAAAAATGAGTCATCACGTACATATTGAGCCGTTAAGGAGAGAAAATTATGATTCATAGCGAATCCATGCAAAAGCTCTCTTATTGAAACTAGGTCTCTGGAAATACGTTTCCCAGGCTACAAAGAAGCCAACTATTGAAGGCGATGAACTAAATAAATATTTAGAAAAAGATGGTTTAGCACTGGCAAAATTATTTCTAATAATCGCACCAAGTGAGTTAAAACAAGTAAAAAAATGTGAAACTAGTAAAGATGTATGGAACACACTCGAGAGTATTTACTATAGCAAAGGCCCTGCACGGAAAGCAAGTCTTTTGAAAGAATCAATATTGAGAAAAATTAAAGATGGTAATAGCAGAGTAGAACATTTGAATATGTTTATGCACATAGTCGATAAGTTAGCAGACATGGACATAACAATTAATAAAGACCTACTTAGCATTATGATGCTGTATAGTTTACCTCAATCTTTCGAAAATTTTCGTATTGCTATAGAATCCAGGGATGATCTACCAAGTCAAGAGAACTTAACCCTTAACTTGGCAGCGTATCTAGAAATGCACACGTCATAAAAAAAATGTGGCAAATTAAAGATACATTACACGTTAGATGAGGTACTTTCGAATTTCTAGAGTATTGTATTTTTACCAAAAAAACACGAATGTGCTGTGGCAATACTGAGAATCAGTGGATTGCATGATGGCGGCACGTGCGCAAGTGTCCACGATGTCGAAGGTATGAATCCATTTTTATCCTAGGAAAATAATATTTTCCTTAAAAAAAGAAATTGTATTTTTGTAGCTAAATATACACATTTCCAAATGTGCAATAGATTTTATGTGCATGTAAGCAATTTGTTACAAAAACATTTAGGCCTTTCATTATGTATATAATGATGCACATTGCCAGGTGATATACATTATACAATTTCTGGATGGTGTGCACTGAAGGATACATTGCCAGCTTACGTACATGAATAGTGCTTGTCTCTGTTGTTCATTTACAGATACATTGCTAGCTTTTTCTATCATATACATGATAAATTTATATAAAATATGATGAGTATTTTAAGTAATAACTACTTTCTATACATAACAATATGTATAATTATGTACTTATTTTTTAATTCAGCCTCTCACGAGAGCGCAACGAATATTAGCATTAGTGTCCAAACCTGGAGGTAGTTCCGAAAATGACAACAGCGCTTCTTCAGGAGATTATTAAAATTACTACCATGGCCAAGATGATACCAATTCAGACAGCTCGATTCCTGCCACCGGCATTAGAAGATGTAAAAATGTCATCAGAAAGTTATAATGAATTCGAAGAAACATTATAAAGAAGAAATATTCTGAAAATCATAAAGCTTTTAGAATTTTCAATCCAAAAACCGAGAATGAATTGATTAGTCGAGACGTTAAATTTTTGTAAAAAATGTTTTATGAAAAAATTAAGAAGAAGTGCAGATACATGACAACAGTTATATAGAAGTGATATTTTTTCCAAAAGAAGAAAATGTCTAAAACATAGAAGGATTGAATAGATCAGTAATTGGGGAGCAAGAACAAGAACTAAATAATGATGAAATATTCGAAGATGCAACCACAGAAACAGAAGAAATAGAAAATGAAATATGTTTGGATAATGAAATGGATAAGAAGAATTCCATTACTGGAAAGCGAAAATGAAACCCACCAGTATCGTACAAAGATTATGAGATGGATGCTGTAGTAAGATTTTATAGACTTGTAGCTACGTAAGTACACATAAATTAGTATATTGAAGGTAGAAATAAACGTTGTTCATATGCTACCCTCGAGTACACCAATAAAACAGTGTTTGACCAACTTGCTTGTTTTACTACATGGTGGCAGCGGTTTTACGTGTTAATTAATAGATTTTCCAAGTATTTTCGGTAGGTGTGCAATTACTTTGCATAACTAAGTGTCTTTAATTCGGTGACTAATATGGAACACGCTCGTCCGCCGCCAGAACTACAAATCGAAGGCAGTCCGGCCGCGCGCGCTGATGCGTGGCGAAAATGGTGGAAACAGTTCGAGGTGTTTCTGAAGGCATCTGGCGTTAACAAGAAATCATCGGATGTTCAAGCGAGTTTGCTGGTCAACCTCATTGGAGCAGAGGGCTACGAGATATATTCGACGTTCACATTTACCAAAGATGAGAGCGCCGACACGTTGTCGTGTGTAAAGTCGAAATTTGATGAACATTTTGGAACAAAGTGTAATATAACTATGTTACGTTTTAAGTTTTTCACTCGGAATCAACTAGCCGGAGAAACAATAAGTCAATACGTAACTGCACTGAAAGTACTTAGTCAAAATTGTGAATTTGAAACTTTGGTCGATGGGCTGATACGAGATCGATTAGTCTGTGGCGTGTTGAGTAATATCGTCAGAGATCGGATGCTACGCACGGAAGAGTTGACTCTGGGGAAAGCCGTACAAATAGGTGAGGCGGAGGAGTTGTCTAGAGAAGAGGGTCGCCAAATAGAAGAAGCGAACAATGCGTGTACGACCAGCGGGCAAGTAGACGCGGTGTCAAGGCGTAAAGGGAGTAGCGGTAGCGGCGCGAGCGTTGGTAAGCGTCCGGGTGGCGCCGGCAGCCGCGGTAAGGGCCGCCAGGACGGAGGGAGCTGGTTGGAGGTGCAGCGCCGGCAGCGAGAGCAATGTTTGCGTTGTGGAAGTGCTATGTGTGTGGATATTCAAAAGTGTCCAGCTATCAATGCTATGTGCTATAGGTGTAATAATCGCGGTCATTATGCTAGGAAGTGTCCTAATAAATCAGTGAAAAAAGTGCATGATTTAAATATATCTATGACTCAGGAAGACTCGGACGAAGAAGACGCATTGTACGTGAACGTTGTGAAGGCAAAGGACAGCCGTTCTAAAGGTCAATGGATTGAAAACTTAAGCTGTAACGGTATGAATCTATGTTTTAAGTTAGACTGCGGGGCAGATCTGAATGTTATTTCTATTTACGATTTTAATCGATTAGGGCTGGATGTATCTTATTTAAGTCCCCTCAAAGTTAATGTATTTTCATACACCAGAACCAAGTTGCCTATAATAGGAGAGTGTAGTTTAAATATCAACCACAACAATAATCAGTACAAACTAAAATGCGCAGTAGTTGATATGAAGGTTCAGAACATTTTAGGAAGGGAAGATAGCGTCAAGCTAGGATTTATAAAACGAGTGGATATGCTATCCCAAGATGTGGTCGATGAATTTTCAGAGTTATTTCAAGGAGTTGGTAGGGTACCAGGTGTTCAAAAAATTTTAATCGATAGTTCGATACAACCTGTTATATACCCAGCGCGTAAAATACCCTTAGGTTTACGGGAAAAATTGAAGGCTGAGTTAGTCAGGATGGAACATATTGGCGTGATACGTAAGGTGAACCATCCAACAGAATGGGTCAATCCAATTGTGATAGCGGCGAAAAAAAATGGCGATATACGCGTATGTTTAGATGCACGAATGTTAAATCGCGCGGTGAAGCGGGCCCATTATACGTTGCCTACAGTCAGCGAGATAGCTGCGCGACTCCGCGGCGCGAAGTATTTTAGCGTTTTAGATGCTCGCTGTGGATTCTGGATGCTGTGCCTGGACGACGCCAGTGCTGATCTGTGCACCTTCAGCACGCCATTCGGAAGATTCCAATTCACAAGGTTGCCCTATGGGATTAGTTGCGCGCCCGAGATGTTTCACGCTAAGGTGAGACAACTCCTAGAAGATGTAGACGGCACAGAATCTTTCAGTGATGACATAATTTTATGGGGTTCCTCAAAAGAGGAACATGACAGACGTCTTAAGCGTCTGATGATACGTGCTAGAGAAGTAGGGATAAAGTTCAATAAAGAGAAATGTAAAATTGGAGTGAGGGAGATAAAATACCTAGGACATGTGTTTGATGAGAGAGGAATGAGACCTGACGATAAAAAAGTCCAAGCTATCGTTGATATGCCCCATCCGGAAGACAAAAAATCACTAGAGAGATTCCTAGGCATGGTGAATTATTTATCAAAATTCATACCTAACTATTCTGAAGCCGTTGCAGTATTACGAGGTCTTTTAAAAAAGAATTCTGAGTGGATCTGGGATCGTCAACATTCGGAAGCAATTAGGTTATTAAAGCAAAAAATTTCTACAGCACCTGTCTTGGCATTATATTCACATGACCTACCTATTACACTGTCAGTAGACGCCAGTGCCAATGCCGTAGGGGCAGTGATATTGCAGGCCGGGCATCCAGTTGAATTTGCTTCTCTGACGCTCACGGATACACAGTGCCGTTATGCACAGATTGAGAAAGAGTTACTAGCGATTGTTTTTGCATGTGAAAGGTTTCATCAGTATATTTTTGGACGAACAGATGTAACCGTACAGTCTGATCATAAACCGCTCGAATCGATTTTTAAAAAGTCTTTAGCGAACGTACCAGCTAAGTTGCAGCGAATGATGCTGCGCATTCAGGCATATGATATTAAGGTGACCTACACTCCGGGTAAATTCATGTACTTAGCAGACACGCTGTCTCGTGCAGCGTTGCCTGAATTGATGCATGAGCGGGTGAATGAAGAGGTCGATGCACAAACTTGCTTCATGTTAGAAAATGTACAGTTTAGTGACGCTAAGCTAGATTTAGTCAAAGAATACACTTCGAAAGATGAAGAAGCAAAATTACTGATAAAATATATTGATAACGGTTGGCCAAGAAATAAGTATTTAGTCGAAGAAAACATTCGCATTTATTGGTCGTATCGGGAAGGTTTACAGTATATTGAGGGCATAATTTTCAAAGATACATCGGTTTTCATTCCGCAACTGTTACGTGGTGAGATGTTGAAGCGCATTCACGAAGGGCATCTCGGGATTGAGAAATCGAAGAGGAGAGCTCGCAGCGTACTTTTCTGGCCCGGGATGTCGCGCGACATCGAACGCTGCGTGCGCGAGTGTTCCACGTGTGCGCTTCACGCTCCCGCACCTACTAGAGAGACGTTGTTGCCACATCATGTACCAGATATTCCGTGGTCAAAAATTGGCTCGGATATCTTTGAATATAGAAAAAAATATTATCTTATTCTGGTAGATTACTCTTCTAATTTCGTGGAGTTAAACGAATTGAATTCTATTAATAGCAAATCGGTAATTGTAGCGATGAAGGAACAATTTGCGAGACATGGTATACCAAATGAACTGGTTACGGACAATGGACCGGCGTATGGCTCGAAAGTGTTCAATAAGTTCCTTGAAGAGTGGGAGATAAAACACATCACATCATCTCCATTATATCCTCAATCTAACGGAAAAAGTGAAAGGACTATAAAGTCAGTTAAAAATTTATTAAAAAAGTGTATTGATTCAGGTCATGATTATTATCTTAGTTTATTAAATTTTCGTTCCACACCTAGGGATAAAATAGATTCACCAGCCCAAATACTGATGGGTAGGCGATTGAGCACACGTTTACCTATACATAAACAATTATTATTGGAAAAAGTCGACATTAAAAAGAATCACGACGAAATTTTAAAACAGCAAAATAAACAAAAAATTAAATACGATAGGTCTGCAAGAGACCTCCCTACACTACGACGAAATGAAAAAGTAGTAGTAGTGGATGGTCGTATGAGAAAATTCATGAATGTGATTAAGAGGTCAAGCGAACCACGATCTTATTTACTTCGAGATGCAGTAGGTAGAGAGTATCGGCGGAATCGTAGGCATATAATAAGCCGAAATAAGAGTACAGACAAACGTGAGTCAAGTGATGATAACAAAGACGTAGAGATGTATGAGGACGCGAGTGAGGCTATAGATAAACCGGCACCAGGTGAGGAAGCAAGCTGTGTACCACAAAGTCCGTCATCTAAACATACAGCGGACATAT
Organism: Selenia dentaria; assembly: GCA_917880725.1. NCBI lineage: Eukaryota > Metazoa > Arthropoda > Insecta > Lepidoptera > Geometridae > Selenia > Selenia dentaria. Next base: position 20,792,074 of record OU862884.1, on the reverse strand, counting down.
TAAAAGGATTAAAAGTTGGTCCTACCACGAGAAGCAAAGCCCGTATGTTGGCTGGTTCAAAGGCGCGGAAGTCAGGTCTAGATAGCTATACATAATATGATGAGGTTATTTAACGGTTAACATAATTATAGTACCTACCTACATATATACTTAAATCCGATAGATAAGATGTAAAACCAACTTGTTTCTTACAAAAGAGAATGTATGTAACTAATAATATAATACCTAACATAACACACGAACCCAGAAATACAAGGGTGTACTGAGTACTGTTTACTAAGTATTTATAGGAATAATTTATCTACCTATGTGTTTTCACATCAATATTGAAACATTGGCTGTGTTAAGTAATAGATACAAATATATATAAACCATTTCTCTAGACGTACTTATTATGTTAAACTATTTTAGTAGGCAAATCGTTATATTGTAACACTGCTGTAGTAGTTTAATTTAATTTAGTTTTGTTTTCATAAGGAGAAAGATGTAGTAAGATTTTATAGACTTGTAGCTACGTAAGTACACATAAATTAGTATATTGAAGGTAGAAATAAACGTTGTTCATATGCTACCCTCGAGTACACCAATAAAACAGTGTTTGACCAACTTGCTTGTTTTACTACAGATGCTGAACAATCATTTTTGTGTGAAAAAGATGAAAATAGTGATGATTGGGATGACGATATTTTAAGCGAGATAGAATCACATCTTAAAAAAATACTTGGAAAATTGTACACAGGAATGAAAGTAAAAATTTGAATGACAGTAAAATGATCCTAAAATGTAAGTACAATGAACTTGGAGAAATAGATCGGCGAAAGGCGCGACTTGTGGCTCGAGGTTACAATCAAAAAGAAGGGATTGATTACACGGAAACATTCGCGCTAGTAGCAAAAATGAGTACGAGTACCATAAGATTATTGATTGCTTATGCGATAGAAAATGACATGAAATTATCCCAACATGATGTGTGTACGGCATTTTTAAACGGTGATATAGATGAAAAAATGTATATGAAAAAGCCGGGATAAATACTTGAAAATTATAACTGCACGTGGAAAAGAAAATGAAGTATTTAGACGAGCAAAAGAAATGTTACTAGATATGAACAGGTATAAAAGTGACGGGATATGTCAATTAAATAAAGCCATATACAGATTGAAACAAGCAGGTCGATAATGGTTCTTAAAGTTACATGAAAAAATGGTGGAAATCGGATTCCAAAACTCCACAGCGGATTCTTGTTTGTACATCTTGGAAAAAGAAGGACAGAAGAATCAAATCGTCGACATATATGTTGGCAAACGCCAACATATATGTCGACGATTTGATACTGGCCTATAAGTCGGAAAATTTGTTCAAGGAAGTTAGGGCAAAATTGCAGAAAGCATTTGAATTACGTGATATGGGTTCACTTCATCATTGTCTGGGCATACTATTCTCCCATGTAGGGGGAGAAATGACGTTATCACAAGAAACATATATTGAAAATTTGATGAAAAGTTTTAACATGGAAGAATGTAAGCCAGTTTTGATGCCTATGGAACCAGCTTTAAAATTGCTAAAGCCTAAATGAAAATGAAAAAGATACTATCTATATCAAAAACTTATTGGATCATTAATGTATTTGGCAGTAGCAACAAGACCAGATATTATGTTCGCAATTAGCTATTTAAGTCAATATAATAACTGTTATGATAAAAGTCACTGGCAAGCTGCAAAAAAATTATACGCCTTAAGGGGACGAAGAATGTCTATTAAGATACAAGAAAACCAAAATTGCCACTTATAGGTATGGCAGATGCAGATTGGGCACCATGTACCCTTGACCGCCGCTCGTATACAGGCTACATTTTTAAGTATGGTGGTAGTCTAATCAGTTATGAAACAAAGAAACAAAGATTTGTTGCTTTATCAACAGCAGAAGCTGAATACATGGCGTTGACAGAGGCGACGAGCCCTGCATTTGAAGTATTTACTAGAGGACATTGGATTATCACAGCAGGCATTTCCAATTTATAATGACAATCAGGCTGCACAGAAGTTAGCCACCAATTTAATGACTGGAAAGAGATCAAAACACATCGGTATCAAAGAGCATTTTGTGAGGGACTGTGTCCAAAGAAAACTGGCAACTATTCATTACGTGGGCACAGATAATATGAAGGGTTGGCTATAGCCGTCCGGTACCTGATTTTGATGAAGGTGCGAGTTTAGGGGTATCATTGGGGTCCACCTGAAGCCCTTCCAGCAATTTTTTTTTGCCGGAAACGTAGTTTAAATTAATTATGATTAAATTAAAATTTGATAAAAAAAAGTGAAATGGAACGCAATGTTGAGAAAATGGTACAATATTAAGTTGTCAAATTAAGTTGTCAAACTGAGTTAAACGAAACGTATCGTTATCGTTAAACGTAAGAAAAAAAAAAGGCGCCATTTTGTCTTACTGACAGATGGACTGTCATCCATTCATTCCGTTTCTCTCGTAGTTTCGTGAATGTGTGCTCTCTTGTTTTTCGATTTTTATTACGACTTTGGCTTTTTCCCTGGACTTCCTTCGATTGCGCGACGACTTGAAACTTGGCTTGCTTACCGGATTTGTTTGGATTGCTCTACGACTTGAACTTGGCTTGAAAACTGGACTGCACTTGGCTGTAATGGAGTATTACAGTACAATACCCGAAGCGGACGCGGTTTCGGCTCCTGATCTGCCCGTCGAACCTGTTGCCGGACCTTCTTCGGCTCCTGATCTGCCCGTCGAGCCTGTAGCCGGACCTTCTTCGGCTCCTGATCTGCCCGTTGAACCTGTCGCCGGACCTTCTTCGAGTAATGACGACGACGACAACGAGCTTATAACCAAACGAAAACTTTGCGTCACTGAAGTGATTGATCATTGGAATTTAACTGACGTTGTGCGAAAATTGGGCACTAAAGACCAATGCATCAAATATAGTGAAGACCAAGGTCTCATACCAACTGAGAAACGGTGTCGAACCCACAGGACATCCATGAAAGTGTCATACTCATGCGGATGCACAAGTTTTGGTACATTTGTGTGCTCAAAAAGATCATGCAAATCTAAATCGGGCAGCGGTGCCAAGATCTCTCGCAGAATTGGCACATTTTTCGAAAATATTGCTATCGACATAATGCATGTTTACTATCTTATATATGCATACTCACAAGGATGGACCTACGACCAAACAATTCACGAAGACCCTTATAAAAAAGAAAGGAAGCAATGTTTAAGCCCAAATACTATAGCCGATTGGTTTAATTACTGCAGAGAAGTAGTTGTGATATTTTATTTGGAAAAACAAAATCTTTACAGCGGTAAAATTGGAGGCTGTGGGAAAATAGTGCAAATAGACGAAAGTAAATTTGGAAAAAGGAAATATAACAAAGGACGTCACATTGAAGGCCACTGGGTGCTGGGATTAATAGAAGATGGGTCTGAAGACTTAAGATTGGAAGTATGCCCGGACAATAAAAGAGATGCTGATACTCTCATACCTTTAATTCAAAAGCATGTTTTACCTGGAACAACAATCCACACCGATTGTTGGCGGGCATACGATTGTCTGTCTGAATATGGATACATACACAAAAAAGTGAATCATTCAGACCCAGAGAACCCATTTGTGGGTAAAGATGGAATCCACACCCAAAGAATAGAATCCCAGTGGCGAGCAGTGAAGAGGTTTTTCAAAAAACAAAATTATAACAACCCAGAAAACTTTAGTGATATAATTGTTGAATATTTGTGGCGAAGAGACGTGTATAAATATAAAAGAGACTCTTTTGTACATTTAATGAAAGCAATTAAACATGTTTATGAAATAAACAAGTAATGTATTAAAATGTTTGTTTAATTGTGTCTCTCCTAGCCCTTTAACATTAAGTTTTTCTCATCTATCAACATAACTCTGAGACGGACTGGATATGTTATTGTTGTTATATAATACAATGTTAAGTGAACCGCCTTGATAGATTAGGTGTGAAACAAAAAATAGGTTAGGTTAGGTTAGAACATGACAAACAACGCACGAGCCGAGCGAGCGAAGCGAGCGTGCCGCGGCAGCGGCCGGCGAAGTGCCAGAAGCGAACCGCCTTAATAAGTTAGGTGTGAAACAAAAAATAGGTTAGGTTAGGTTAGAACATGACAAACAACGCACGAGCCGAGCGAGCGAAGCGAGCGTGCCGCGGTAGCGGCCGGCGAAGTGCCAGAAGCGAACCGCCTTAATAAGTTAGGTGTGAAACAAAAAATAGGTTAGGTTAGGTTAGAACATGACAAACAACGCACGAGCCGAGCGAGCGAAGCGAGCGTGCCGCGGCAGCGGCCGGCGAAGTGCCAGAAGCGAACCGCCTTAATAGATTAAAAAAAGGCCTCCGGCGGGGGGGGGGGGGGGGGGGGCTTCACCCCCTCCCCCTCCGCCCCCCCTCCCCCCTCCCCGCGGGTACCGGGCGACTATAGTTTAACCGTCACTGAGACCTGTGCTCAGTTTAGCATCCAAGGTCATCGTGAGGGGGAGTGTCATAGATAATGTGTTTTTATAAGTATATGGTTTCCGTGACAACCTTGTTGTTGATTGTGTGTCAAAAAATAATAAAAAGTCAGTAGCTATGTAAAATATTCGTTTATTTATTTGATCTAGTAAATGCATATTAAATGGCAATATATCGTATGGATGTGCTCTATACTCACTACAACTACCTCTGCATATTATTTATACTATACTCCCTTCCAACATGTTGGACGTCGTATCGTACGTCCTAGCATATAGCATCCAGCAGATTGTTACAGCAAATTGCCACGTTACAAGTCGCGTTGTAACGTGAGTAGTGCGGTTGCATGCAATCTGGGCCCAGTCGCGATCGTGCCGCCGCCCGTGGCTAGCGTCGCTGTGAATTTTATTAAATGAAATATGTAAATGGATGCAAAAGATTTATAGTACAGAAAAAAAAATATATTGATAAGAATTTCAGAAATCTATAAATGACATGCTACATTTGTGGAATAATAAAATAATTATGGCGTATTTTTACTTTTCTTAGCAGCTGATGTTATTTTTCGTTGTGAAAATAATTGACACGCCATTGTTCCTTCCTATCCAAATTTCTCTAGACTAGAAATAATGATTTTAATTATTAAGTAACAAAATAATAGGTATTATATATTGTAGTATTACTGTGCACCTATTAATGTTCAAATTACAAATGAATGTTTATTGTCTCTTAGTCTCAGTAGGTATAGTTCAGCGAACTCAGCGAAGGCAATTGCAAGACCCGTTTTTAATATTTAGACAGCATTTGAGCTATTTTCATTCACGTGTGCACGCTGTGGCGATCCAACGCGGAATGAAATTGTGATCGCCGCTGTAACGTGTGTAGAGTGCGTACAACCACGACTACAGCAGATTGTTACAGCATGTTGCATTCGAAATTTCATCGTATGTAGAGGGCTTTAATCTGCTGTCCAGGGGGGCGTTCCGTACCTCTTCAGACGGCATAGCGGTTGTGCGTACCTCAGATCAGAGCGCGGTTGTTTAGATGTTTTCTTGTTTTCTAACTCGCTCTGAGGTACGGAACGGCACGGTTGTTTTCTAACCTCAAAATCCTAAGACTTTGACAAATTCGACATTGACACATCACTTGATCCTTACCTATAGTGCGTTCTTAATAGGCCCCAAGGAGGTCGTTCCGTGCCTCAGAACGCGGTTGTTTAGTTGTTTTCTAACTAGCTCTGAGGTACGGAACGGTCACGGTTGTTTTCTAACCTCAAACAGACTTTGACAAACTCGATATTGACAGATCACTTGATCCCTACCTAATTTTCATTGAGACGAGAGAAGAAGAAGAAGTTTGTTGTAGCCTGCTTGGTCAAAGTTATGTCAGATGCGGGTCGCAACCTTTTACCGATCGATTTTGATGGTTAAAAAGTTGCGACCGAGAGAACAACCGAGTGCTTTACCCTGAGGTTCGGAACGACGTTAGTGCGAAAAGTTGCACTACGAGTGCACTCCGAGTGCGCTCTCACCGAGGTTCTGAACGCGGCCAAGGGCTTTGAAAAAGGAAACCAATGGAACGGCCATAACTTTGAAAAAAAAACGTGCATACCTACGCAGCTAAACATGGCGGCTTAGTGTTGTTACTACCACAGCACACTTATCGATTGCACCGTACCTATCGATAAAACTATCGACACGAAACCAATATAGGCCGAGTCAAACTTAATAGCGTCTTTGAAGTTTATAACCTGCACAAAGCACTTGCTGTGCAAATCCCTACTCCTTTCGCCGCTAACACATGAATAAATTGCTACTACTTAATTGATATAATCGATCAAAGAGTACTTATGTCTTCGACATGCATTGCGTCACAGCGGGGATACTCCCTTATAGTACCCTACTACGCGCACCAATGCAACGAGGACATTTAGAACAGGTCGATTTTTGTTGGAGGGTTCAGTGTAACGGTTAATCTACTATCTTATCCTGTCTAACTCTACTAATATCTAACTATTATAATACAAATTATTGCTACGGTTTGGTTCATCTCGCATCTGGCGGAATTAAACGTGGTCGTGCCCATAACCTTATTTGAGGTCTGGATCCACGCCTGATTCAAAATGCTGATGATGATATGATGATTTGTTATGTTAGTCCTAAAATGATTAACCATGATCATTTGGGGAACTGCTAACATAAAACAATATTCGTACATATTCGTATTTGTTTATTTATGTTAATTGGCTTTTGCACTATTTATTAGAACTAAAATATGTACTGTCTTACAGTCACTCACGAGTCTCAAAATATATTCAACTAAAAACACTGAAAGATATTAAATATGTTGCGTGTTCCTTCTCAGTTGCTTCTCATGGTGTCCAATTACAACAATATTATCTAGATTATGGATAAAGTCTCACAAAATTATTTATGCCAACTCATAGATGGCCTGACGGTATCTGAAACTAAATTGTGCCAGACCAGAGTCATGGCTCATCAGTACCGATAATCAGGCCATAAAATACTTCATTTAAATATAAGAAGCATCAACATGAATTTTAATGGTCTGGAACTGTTGCTATTAAGGCTTGGATTTCTGTGTGACATAATAGTAGACTGAATGCTGGATAGAAAATAACAAACATTTTCAGTACAGAACTATAACTCATCATATACGAAATCTTGTATTAACCAAAACGGTGGCATAATATTAAAAATATATATATTCTAAAGTTAACTTAGATCTTAAGGTGGAAGAACCAATTTTTGATAAAACTGTCTATTATTAAAATTAGGTAAAAACATAGCAATCATAGCATTATATCGATCACCATCATTCAAAAAAATAGATCAATTTTTAAACTCACTAGATATTGTCTTGTCTACTTGCAAAAAATATCACACAGTTGCGGTTATAGGGGATATTAATGTTGGTATTCAATCTGAAAATATAGACAAACAGATTGTCGAATATACTGAGCTGTTGGCCAGTCACGGTATCTTAGCTTCTCATGACATGGTTACTAGAGGCAAGCGATGTTTAGATCATATCATGATAAAAAGTAGATATGAATGTAAAACGCTTATTTTGAATACTGTTGTGACTGATCATTATCCTTGCTTATTGAACATCAAAACAAAATCGATGAAGTACCCTTTCCCTAAAGTAATCAAAACCCATGTAGACATAACTAAAATTTCCCAAGAAATTCAAAACATTGACTTCTCAGAAGCCATCAAATGTCTTAATGCCAATATAGCTGCTGAACTGGTTATGAGTAAAATAATGTCCTTGGTCAAAGCTAATACCCGCTTCTTTAAAGTTCCGCACAATCAGCGAACTATTAAACCCTGGATAACTCCAGGTATTCTTCGCTGCATTCGCAATCGTGATCAAATGCATCTTCGTTTAAAAGAAACTCCTAACAATGAAACCTTAAAACCAACATATTCATGGTACAGAAACTTTTGTACAAATCTTTTAAAGAAGCTGAAACAAAACTATCAAAAAATAGAGCTAGAGAAAAACAAAAACAACTTATAGAAAACATGGCAATCAATTAGAGATATAACATGTACAAGAAAAGAACACGTAAGTAATGTAAATTTATTAAAGACAAAAGGTAACCCTATTGATTCAGTCAACTATATTAATCAATACTATGCTAATGTGGGTAAAGCTCTAGCCAGAAAAATAGAAACCGAAACAGAAAACAGATCTTTCTCTTACAACATCACACCAGTTCAATTTAACTCTATAGTTTTGTTAGAAACAGATATTTGTGAAATTGATAATATTATCAAGATTAAAAACTGATTGTGCAGTAGAAGTAGATGGTATTTCATCGAAAATAATCAAAGAATCAGCCCCAATACTAATACCTATTATCACACACATATGCAACCTCAGCCTTGCATCAGGTACCTTCCCAAATATTTTTAAAACCTCCATTATAACACCAATTTTTAAAATTGGGAATAGAGATTGCGTCGAAAACTATAGGCCTATCTCTATTTTACCATCCGCCTCAAAAATTTTAGAAAAAAATATCAAGCGTTTAGCTTGAAAATGTACCTAGAAAAATATAAAATACTTTCATCACATCAGTACGGATTTAGAACAGGACGGTCTACTGAAAATGCAGTTACGGATTTAACAAATCACATAGCGAATCAGTTAGACGATCGCAAAAAAGTGGTGGGTATATTTATAGACCTTGCCAAGGCGTTCGACACTGTCGCTATTCCCAAACTCATAAATAAGTTAGAAAGAATCGGAATACGAGACAAAGCTCTACGCCTAATGGATGATTATTTGAGAGGTCGAACTCAGAGGAAAAAGGGTGGTAATGTTATAAGTGATGAAGAGTCAATCACATTTGGAGTCCCACAGGGAATTGTATTGGGTCCTACTTTGTTTTCCACATATATAAATGATTTATGCAATCTTAACCTAGAACATGGTAGAGTGTTTGCGTACGCTGACGATACGGCTTTAATATTTGTGGGTAATACCTGGGAGGAAGTCCAAAATTGTGCAGAAAAAGGTTTGGGAACAGTAACTCGGTGGCTACGCAACAACTTACTTTCTCTAAATACCGAAAAAACTAAATTTGTGACATTTACATATGAACGTAAAACGGTATCCCCTATAGAGATCGCAGTGCAATCGAGTTGCCAAGCCCTTAACTATGACTGCCCAAAGCTAGAGTGTGTTAGCGCCATAAAATATTTGGGAGTCCATATAGATCGTCGACTGAGCTGGAGAACCCACATAGTTAATCTCAGTGGCAGAGTCCGAAAACTAATTTTTATTTTTAAGCATCTACGTGAAGTGGCCGACCGAAAATTAATTATAAATGTATATAACGTGCTTTGCAAATCATTACTTTCCTACTGTAATACATCCTGGGGTGGAGCATGTCCTACTTTTATGCGGACTTTAGAACGTGCTCAGAGAGCACTATTAAAATTAGCAACTTCCAAACCACGTCTCTTTCCAACCGTTGACTTGTACAAAGAGTGTGACGTGTTAACAGTTCATCAACTATTTATTTCGAACCTTCTTATATTCAAACAAAAGCAATCCACTTTAAGAGAAAGATTAATATCCGCTAATAAACAAAAAAAAGATATAGTATTTCATAGTCGTAAATATAATGCAAAAACTACCAAACATCAACAATGTTTTCTTACTACATTTTTGTATAATAAAGTAAGCAAAGTAATACCCAACTTAAGAACGTATACAATTAGACAAGCAAAGTTCTCTATTACAACTTGGTTAAAGACACTGAGTTATGAGGAAACTGTAAATTTACTTCATGTTCTATGAATGTATGTACGTGTTTCATGAAGAACGGGTGTAAACAGTATTATGGCTACAGAAGGTAAAGTTGCAAGCACAACTTCGAGTGGCGAACGACTGGATAGATCGCAGCCGGCACACGATGCGGATATGAGTTTAACATACATAGATAAATTAGATGGAAACTCATTTTACAATACACGGAAATTCATGATCGAGTGTAATGGCGACCTGTGGATTACACTTATACGACTCTGGTGAATACTGATAAGGCATAAAGATAGACCAAAAAGCAAGAGCGAGGATATGTTTAATGATATTATCACATTGCCTGGTTTACGTGAGATATGCAAAAATGGCAAAGGAGTCATGGTAAGTTTTAAGGTCAGCTTTTGAAGAAAAAGGTCTAAACAACCGCTGCCGACTTTTGTCAAAGCTACAAGGCTTAGCGAAATATGTTCAACCAATGAGACTTGCAATGGAGAACTCAAATATAGAGTTGACTATAGACAGTAACGTAGCTATAGCTGTCACATTGGTCCTCAGGTAAAAACTTAAAATCTGAACGCTCAAATCATACTCATTACATGAAATGGGTACATGCTAGTTCAACTGCATACAAACAATAGTTATTTACCTATAAGTACATTAAAATACAATTTTAAGAAATGCTTCAAGTCAAAGTCAAAGTAAAAATCATTTATTTAATTTAGGCATCAAAGACGCACTTATGAACGTAATTTTTTTATTATAATGTACTTTAAAGACTCTACCACCGCGTTCAAAAATATATAGAGCCTACCGAGAGAAGAACAGTTAGAACAGAGTAAGAGAGTCACCACACGTACCAGTCCCACCAATCAAAATCCCCGAGAATTGATGATTGTATAGACAATTAACTTTTTCAGTGGACCTAGTACAAAATCCCTCACAAGTTTTAGAGCTGCTATTCTATTACAGTGATGTAGTGCAGTTATGAGCAAGCAAAAAGCCTTTTTTACGTGATAACGTCTTATAAATCGATGAACGCCGGCTGCGCGCACGAAAAAGTATGACTCATTATCACTTTCCACCTAGGCCGAGCGTGCAAGCGAGAGCGCGGACCAAGCGATAGAGAGGTACGATCGGCTTAAGCGTTCGGATTGTCCAAATGAAGTAATCATTGCATATAAATAAATATCATGTAAATCAATATATGTCTTGTCTAAACTCCCGTAACTCCCGCCCCATAAGCCATGCAAAGCAATGGAAGCAAATATTGCCGACAAATTTAGATCGCTCTTGTCCAACAGAGGAAAGAAAAGGTACCTAATAATTTATGAACAAAATGACATTAATTCAGGGCGATCATAAGAGGCCAATTTACTTTCATGTGATATGTGGACAAAAATTGGGACAAACGATGTTACCTACCTAAGTAGATTATAAAAAAGCTTTTGGTAGATTTTGGAATCCGTGCCAAACTCCTAAAATGGTATTAAAATGCTTTTCGGATATTACAGAGCCAAATTATAAGGTTTATTTTATATAGCCAAAGCTTAACTATATAGATACTTAATAGTCACCACGCGTACCTACTCATATTTTATAGCTCAGAATATATTATCCGACACCAATATACCTACCGCAATTTTAATGATGTCGTATGCTAATGTGGGGGTGGACCATTTGTATTAAGGTATTACTTGATACCTATTAGCCCAGATTTTCTTCAAAACTCTTTTATTATCAATGTCAACACTTGTTCCATGCGTTAAAAAACATTACTGATATCTGTTTCACATAATCATGACTAATATGTACGTATTTACAATTATTTTATACATTATTATTTAAAGTTAGGTACTCACCTAAATAACAAAACAAAAATGTTTAATTAGTAATTGTAAACATGCATCTCACAAAACATAAGTGCTTTCAATATGTGCTATGTCACTAATGCGTTCCCCGCCACTAATGTCACACATGGAAAACGAACGCGCGATTATGATCCGTCAAAATGGATGGCACTAAAAAAATTAAACTTCCCGCTAACGTTCCGTTGTATGCTTTATTTTAGTGATTGCCGTCTCTCTTTAGATATAGTCTGATTAATCTATGGTGAAACCCCCGCGAAACAAATTCTAATCTAAAATGGCGAATGATCACATTTTATAAGTGGTGTGATTTAGTGTAAATTGTGATTAAGATTGCTGTAAAATGCTAGGAATGGTATTTACTTTACTCTAAATAAATCGTGGTTGTATTTGATAAGTCCAGGAGCAACAGCATACTATTTGTTGATTCACTAATAAGACATCCCGCACCTTTAAATTGGCGTCCTCACGCTGGAGAACATTTTATTTTGTGCGGTCGCAATAGCGGGCGAAATATTGATTTTTACTCGTTCTCAAGATGATGACAATGTACTCGGTACGAATAATGCTTTGGTTTTTTAGTAATGTGAAGTGACCTGATTGACACATAGCCTGTAGGAAACGGAATCGATGTTTCCTTTTGTTGATAAAAATGAAAATATTTGATTTAGGGAACAAGTACGGAGCAGGACACCCGCTTCAGCGACAAGGAGAAGAAACTCATGAAGCAGATGAAGTTTGGCGACTGCTTATCTCAACAGGTTTGAAAATATTTCAGTGATTTGGCAATAAAATGACAGACATTAAACTTAACCTAAGAAAATTTACATTAGGTATATTTTGTAGTAGATAGTAGTCCAATTTTCAGATAGAATTAACCTGGATGCAAAATTTAAGTTCAAGACACCGATCGATTGTTGTCTGCTCTATCTACCGGACACTGGCAGAATTGTGCAAACCCACACATGCCACTCACACAACAAAATACACATGCCAATCACAACACCTTACCTCTCAGGCGGTTAAAGAAAACTAGTAGATAGTAGTTTTATATTCCACAATGCCTATAGGTGGTTGTACTATTTTAAATAACATAGACTGAGGCAAAAAATACTACTTACACTATTAGTGCGTTGGAATAGAACCCTTGTAAGCGTTTTAGCAAAAATAACGCGAAAAACACTCCCAATAGCCATTCAAATTTGGAATCTGTGGGTGAAAATGTTGTTTGTCTCTTTTTGTTCAGCTTTCAGAAAGCTAAAAAAGAGGTATTTTTGCCACCAAAAAGTGCAGGTTTCGACTTGGAGCATGGTTTGTGATAGTTTTTTGACAGCTATCTATTTGACAGCATAACCATGGGTCTTGTGCTTGGTTTACCATTTGAGTAGGGTGTGGACAAGTGACATAATGTTTTTAGCTTTCCAAATGCTGAATAGAAAGATCCATAAACAACATGTTCACCCACAGATTCCCAATTCAAACTCTCTTGTGAACATTTTAGTGTTATTTTTGCCAACTCGGGGTTATTAAAATGCACTACAGAGGTGCTACAGACAACTATTAGGACAAAATCACATATTTGACAATATAATGTTCCAATAAAATATTAACTCAATCACATCCTCAGGTACTGTAACCACAAATTAGTTATTATTAATATAGTTTTTTATAACCCTGTTTATTAATCACTGTCACAAGTTTTGATGAAGAGACAAAGTTAGGTGACATTAGTGTTACAAATCAAAACTCAATGTTACAAGGGCTGGTCAATAAGTCAGTGACTTTTGGAATAAAACAGATTTTTTGATAAATAGATCATTTTATTTTTCCCCGTAGTCTCCCTTGAGCTCTATACACTACTGTCACAAGTTTTAATGAAGAGACAAAGTTAGGTGACATTAGTGTTACAATTCAAAACTCAATGTTACGAGGGCGGGTCAATAAGTCCGTGACTTTTGGAATAAAACAGATTTTTTTATATATAGATCATTTTATTTTTCAACGTAGTCTCCCTTGAGCTCTATACACTTTGTCCAACGCTTCTCCAATTTTTTTATCCCTTCCAAAAAATATGATTTGTCGAGGTCCTCAAAATAGGCCTTTGTTAGCGAGATGACTACATCATTGGAGTCAAATCTTTTTCCACCAAGCCATTTCTTCAGGTTTGGGAACAAGAAGTAGTCACTCGGAGCCAAATCTGGAGAATAGGGCGGAACTTTTGGAATAAAACAGATTTTTTGATAAATAGATCATTTTATTTTTCCCCGTAGTCTCCCTTGAGCTCTATACACTACTGTCACAAGTTTTAATGAAGAGACAAAGTTAGGTGACATTAGTGTTACAATTCAAAACTCAATGTTACGAGGGCGGGTCAATAAGTCCGTGACTTTTGGAATAAAACAGATTTTTTGATATATAGATCATTTTATTTTTCAACGTAGTCTCCCTTGAGCTCTATACACTTTGTCCAACGCTTCTCCAATTTTTTTATCCCTTCCAAAAAATATGATTTGTCCTCAAAATAGGACTTTGTTAGCAAGATGACTTCATCATTGGAGTCAAATCTTTTTCCACCAAGCCATTTCTTCAGGTTTGGGAACAAGAAGTAGTCACTCGGAGCCAAATCTGGAGAATAGGGCAGATAAGGGAGCAATTCATAGCCCAATTCATGGATTTTTGCCATGGCAACTGCACATGTGTGCACCCTTGCATTGTCTAGGTGGAAAAGAACTTTTTTCTTGGCCAAATGAGGTCGGTTTTTTTTCAAATCGTCATTGAATTGGTCCAATAAGTTGGCATAATATTCCCCATTGATTGTTCTTCCCTTTTGAAGGTAGTCAATGTGGATTATCCCGCGTGCATCCCAAAAAACAGTCGCCATAACTTTATTGGCTGACAAACCCACCTTGGCCTTCTTCGGCACCGATTCACCCTTAGAAACCCACTGTTTTGACTGTTGTTTGGTCTCTGGTGTGTTGTGATGGATCCATGTTTCGTCCACGGTTACAAAACGACGCAAAAACTCCTCCATATTGCGATTAAACAACGCCAAACCTTCCTGTGAAGTTGTTACACAATCTTTTGCACTTTCAATCTTCAGTCGGCCAACACCATATCGTGAATTTTTTCGATTGTTTCGGGTGAAGAGACCTCAACTGGGCGTCCAGGACGTTCGGCATCTTCAGTGCTTGTACGGCCACAACGAAATTCTTAGCCTTGGTCTTGGTAATGGTTTTTTTTCGCAAAAAATAATGCTTAATAAGTAATAATTAACACGAAATTCACTTTTTTCCATTTCTTCCTCAAATTACTGGGTAGTCTGATAAAGATAGCTGTCAAACACAAACTAACTGATGCAGCAAGTTCAAATTTTGAGTCATGGACTTATTGACCTGCCCTCATATTAGATGAATTTGTACTAAACGACACTGAAGATGATGATATAATATTTGTTTCATTTGAAAATAAGGTATATAATTATTGTTAAATTTGAAATCAAGGGGAGAAAGCAATTCCATGAATCAGCCAAGGTTTATTGGTGCTAATTTCTTTATCAAGTTGGCCTCGTGGCCCTTTGAAATATAAATTCCTGGAAGCGCAAGCTAAAGGGTCTGGTAAAATAAAATAGAAAGATAGCCATGTGCACACATATGGCTCCGGGTTTCTGAATTTTTGATTTTCAATATTCTTGTTTTTGATATTAATTGAAGAAAAATAGGAAAAAGCTTTTCCCACTTAAAATAAAAAAAAAGTAGTCGTAGATATATCTTGCTTTTAAGATATGGTACAAATAAACCATGCCCATAACCTCAGATTATAGAACAAAAGGCAGATGGAGCATACTGAATACGCGAGTGTCGCCACCAAAGCGAATACAAATTCAAAAGCAAATACAAACCCGCGCTAGTGCTATACGCGACTTGTCTGAAGCAACACGTTACGACTGGTTCGTAATTTTATTGTAAAAAATACCGTCTTGTGTTATTAAACACTGTAAAAGTTGTTCCCAAAAAGAAAAAAAAGAAGATGGAATATCCTTTCATAGATAACTATTAATTATTTGGCTTATATAATTTTTAATCAACATAATAACTTTAAATGTGACTCGGAACACAAAACTTCAACAGTCATTCGCTTGTGTTGCCAGTATTTATTTAAATTAGTTAGCCGTTTTATTGGTAAAACTACATTTAGAAGGTCTAGGGGTTAGTGATGTAACAAAAGTTTGTTTTTTAATATCGCAAATGCGAATATTTTTTTTATAAGTCTCGCTCGCACGGTTTTTTTCCCAAAAAACCTCAAGTCTTCTTAGAAAATACTTTTTATGTCAAGTTTTTAATAAAGTTGAAAATGCGAATACTTGTCTCGTTCGCACCATTTTTTTTGGTTTAGCACTTCAAAAGGTAAAAACCTTGTAGACCTTGCTTTTATTTTATTTAAGTCTGGGTCAACCGGAAGTACCCTATAGGTTTTGGGTCGAAAACCCCTAATATGGTAGCTCCCGTTGACCTAGAATCACTAAATTTGGCAAAAAGCTAGGTCTTATAGAACAAATAAAGGAAAAAATATATATGCCCCCCCCCTCCTCTAATCTCCAAAGTCTGTGAAGAGCAAAATCTGAAATAATTTGTTACCCACAAATTTGTTCGGAACCCGAGATGGGCGAGTCCGATGGAATGTTCAGTATGTTAATCTAGATTAAAAACTACCTGTGTGCCAAATTTTATCCAAATCAGTATAGTCGTTTTTGCGTGAAAGAGAAATAAACATCCATACATACGTACTTCCATTCTCACAAACTGTCGGATATATGTGTAATAATTAGAAAAGTAGTTGTAATGTACTTAGTTATTAATAACCATTATTTTATCCATATATTACTTTAGTACTGTATGTTACAACAGAACGTTTAACTTTCCAATATTATAACTATTTGTTACAAAAATGAGGGAGTTAATTTTTCATTATCTGGTAACTGTACACGCACACAGATGCACGTGTACGTACAGTGCAGTGGCTCGTTGTCACGCACACATAACTATAAAGGTGGCGACAGTCGCGAGTTCGGCGCACTCCATCTGCCTTTTGTTCTATAATCTGAGCCCATAACATTCAGGAAAAAACAACTATTGTCCATGGTCAATTCTGACAGTGTAACTTTTACTCGCGTAGTTACCTTCGCCCGCGCTCTTTATACCATGTCGCGATGTCTTCCCGCCCCTGAATTGACATTGTGACTTGTTGAGCAGTTAATGCCTACTGCTTGAGCAGTTATCAATGGCAGCTTCAGCTGTTGACTTTGACTGCAAGAGCGCTTAGCGTATGTTCATCACTGGCTAACTGCTCGAGCAGTCCGTGTATATCGGCTCTTAGCTAATGTAAAAAAAATATTTAAAACCTTTGCAATAAAGTTATTTTCAATAAAAATTATTATTTTTATATACAGACTGACTGGTTGAACACTTTACATAAACAAGGACATGATAATTCATGGTCACATGAAACGTTTAAAAAAATAAAATTAAAAAAATACCGTTAAACTACAGAGGAAACCTTCATTCTATGAATGTGCTATAACTCGAAAATTATGGACACCGTCCGAACGGGGTTAATGACCCAAAGCGCCGCGCCGCGTTCAAAGGAATCAAGCTGCGTCCGAACGGGGTTAATGACCCAAAGGGCCGCGCCGCCCGCGCCGCGTTCACAGGAATCAAAGGATGCCGCGATCGTCGGCCGCCCGCCCGGCCGCGCCGCGCCCGTGTAAACAAACAAGTACTTACCTTGCCGCGCTAAGGCAAATTTTATTACTACACGCGCGCCGCGAGTGACCATGTTTATTGTTTTGAGTAGACAATTAAAGTTAAATTAGGTAAATATTAGGCACCTATTTTTTTTTCTTAATTAGAACGAGAATCGAGTACTGAGCACTATATATCAATATGTAAAGTGTTCAACCAGTCAGCCTGTATATGTCCTTAAATATACTACAAAACAATCATAATTTTTAATTACCATTATCTCAGTTTGCTCATTAAATGACAGAAGTTGTTTTTCCCCTGACCCCTTCAATTGTTAGTTTCAGATCCTTTTCTCTGTTTGTAAGAGAGAATGGCCAAACTTTTTTTGATGTACAGACTTTTATTGCGCTTAATTATTTCTGTATGGAAAGTATGTTACATTATTCTCTTTACATTTATTTTATTAGAATAAGAAACTGATGTACAAACTTATTCAGGTGGACATGTCTAAAGTGAAGTTGGATGTCTTGAAGCCATGGATCACCCAGAAGATCACAGAAATCCTGAAGATGGAAGATGATGTTGTCATTGATTATGTTAATAATCAACTAGAGGAGAAGGTGATTATGCATTCTGTTTCATCTATAATTAAGTCTAATGAACAGATGTAATCATTGCAGTTTCTTCACAGTTATATTCTCTGATAATATTGTACTCAAAAGTTTATTGAAAGAGTAACTGCAAAAAGAAACTGCAATTGAAGTATGATTTCAAATATGTATTGATTGCGTATGGATATTTTTATGGTCTCCACCGGTTAGCGCGCCGTCGATGCCGCCCGCCCGCCGCCGCCCGCGAGCCGCCGCAGCCCCCCGGCTCGACTCGTTGGAGGCCCTTAGTATGAATCGGTATTTACGGGGAAATTAAATACTTAAAAATGCTAACTCAGTATACAAGAATGAGCAGTGGAGCTCAATAGTTCATGAAACAAAAATAAATATTACAAAAGTTTTCCAAATAACCTAAAATGTGTAAAAATAAGTCGTTAAGAGGTTGACTTGACTCGAGACAGGGAAGTTCCAAATAGTAGGATTTGCGTTCAGCATAATGTGGTTGTGTTCGCAAAACCCTTACAGATGCAAGAGTTTGAAGAATGGAAGACATCCTGGCATCATCAGCCTTCGCAGCGTAAGCAGAGCTTCATTCCAGCCTGCGTGCTCCACTGCGTCTTCCCGCCACAAGCCGTCGGCAGCACCTCAGCCTCAAGATGAAGAACACTAATCATTTGATGTACTGTCTTTTGCACCTGTTTGCTTCCCTTCCTGAGTCAAATCGACGGTCAAATATGTGTTAATAAGGCAAATTATCAAAATGAAATTGACACTCTTCACGACTTAACAATAAAATATTTTTTGTTCCTGAAATCATCAAAAATAAATTCTAATTAGAGGATTGGGATAGGGTGTAAGTGAAGTGAAGATTATTTTGAAGTTTACTAACTAAAGCATGTTTTCTTTCCCGTTCCTGTCTCCTCAAATCCTAGTTTCCCTGTCCAAAGAAAATGCAGATCAATTTGACTGGATTCTTAAATGGGAAGAATGCGCGACTGTTTATGGGCGAGTTGTGGGAACTGCTACTCAGCGCGCAGGCCAGCGAGAATGGAATTCCGGAGTCCTTCACACAGCAGAAGAAAGAAGAAATAAAGAAAAGAATGGTAATTATTATTCATTTATACAGTTTTCTTTATCTTACTATCAGCTGTCATAGTAGACGTTGCAGCATGCGCGTGGACCAATCCCTGCTTTCCTTCTGAAATTTAAAACAATCACGGAACATGTCTATTTGTTACCTCGGAAGTAATTCGTATTTGGAATAATACGTCGTTTTGGTTTGAAGGACCACTTTTTGTGTTGAATTTGTTCTGAGCTATGTTATGCTTCCTGACATTATTTCTTCGTAGACTGTGGCGATTGATGTCACGTTTTGTACATACATCTACGATATGGCAGGTTTTAATATTTAAATGAACATCTAAACCACCCGATACTAACCTACAACCCGGTCACAATATCTGTGCACCTGACCTCGTGACGTCATATCGGCGGTCTGGGTATGGTGTGAAAGTTTTTTCGAGAAATGTAGAGGTAAAAATAAAATATTTCTAACCTTTTCAAATCAATTTATTATTGATGAAGGGTTTGTTTTTAAAAAAACAATAATTTTGATTACAAAAACATTTATTATTAAACTCGGTCACTATAAATTATTGACTATGCCTGACATTGTATCTTCCTCACTTTCTGAACTCTCCGAACTGTCTTCCCCTAGTGATATTAAAAGTTGTGTGATGTTGTAATCTGCTAGATGATCCTTTTCCTAGTATTCTCGCTGTAGTCTCTCCACGTGATTCACTTCTTTTTTCCAGTCAGCTGGCGTAATTGACTTAATCGCATCTTTTGTAAGTTGTTCTATTTTCTTTTCCGATTGGTCAATGTTTTTATCTGGCACCCTTTGCTTTACCAAGTTCCATATACACGTAATTTGTATAATTACCAAAAAAAAATGGGCGGTACAAAAGTGTTAATACATTGTAGATATGTAGTCAAAATTTTTTATTACTTCACAGAGAAATAATTATTAATTGTTAAAGTTTTCGAAAATTTATCTAAAAGTATGGACACCATCTTAACAAAAATACTACATGCCTATGTACAACTTATTAATGAAAACACATGATTCGCGTCAGTGAAAAATATCTCTCTTACTCTTTCTTACACCCCCCACCCGAGCGTTCGGTGTGAAAGAGATTGTCGAGTTTCGGCTTTCGTTCGTTCGTTTTTGGAAGAAACAAAGGCCGCGCGGTGGCAGGGCGGAGGGTGCGGGGTTGGTCCGGTGGCCAGGTCTTGCGAGAATGCCCGAGCGCACAGAATGAATAATAATATGTACTAACGAGCTAGGACGCGAGTTTGCCGAATGTTATGATTATGAATGATACATTTCTATGTAGGGGTGTTAAGTTTCATGCATAAACCGCGCGCATGTAGTATATCTTAATAAATAGTGGAAATGCCTAGAATAAAATTTGTAGGTGTGAATCAATCTAGACGTATGACCAAATATTGATGATTATGTGGGTTTTTTTTCAAAAGTAGTTTTAAATATTCTTCCCATTTATGTATTAAGTACCAGCAGCATATATTGCTGTGTTTTTTGGTAATTATACAAATTACGTGTATATTCGATAGGGTTTAGGTCACAATGATATGGTGGCAGACGCACAACTTCTTGGCCATGCTCTCGCATCAAATCGTCGACGACATATTTTTTCGGTGGCTTTGTTCTCAGTATAATGGGATACAATTCCCTTTTTGTCATTTTGTCATTAAATGGAATATTGTGTTCACGTAGCCAATTTTGCATGTCAGCTTTAAGAGCAGCACTAGTGGGCGCTTTCACCGACTGCGTCGAATGGTAGGGTGCATTGTCTATGACAACTATACCGTTCGGCGGTAAATTTGGTATAAGCTTTTCACGGAGCCATTATAAAAAATTGTTTGTGTCCATCTCGTTATGATAATCGCCGATTTTACTTTTACATTTATAAAGTAATTCTGCACCTTCAATGAATCCATTTTCTCCTCCAGCGTGTACAAGAATCCAACGTTGACCCGGATTTAAATTTTTCTTCACACTGCTGTCGGTATTATTTTGCCAGCAGTTACTGACCGTATAGTGGGAATAGATCCACGTCTCGTCCAGGTAGGTAACCGGTTTTTTATCAGCGCCAAGGTCATTATTCTCTTTCATACGGCGTAGGTAGCGAGCCCTCCATGCGGCGATGTCCGGCTTTTGTGTCAATACACAACGGATATTTTTACACTTTTTGAACTTGTAGCCCAATTTGTTAATTAAAATATTTCTTAAATATGTTCTCCCACCTTGAAAATTTAGGTCTCTCTTAACTGCTGCCAGAATTTTCTTCAAAGTTGGGATTTATTTTTTTACAGCATAAAAACTGTTGATGATTTTTTTTTTTTTTTTTTTTTTTTTATATTTCGTATTGCGCAAATGTCAAAATCATCTACTTCGATGCGTTTTTTGTACTGTTTACGCTTCTTACCTGGTGTCGATAATTTTGGTTCTGGGTGGGTTTCTAAATTATTACTAGTACTTGGAGTCAGACTAGCGCCCGGCGAAGTAGGTGGTTGTACTTTGGCTTTATTTTTAATTTCCATTAGAGTCCTCTTTGATATCCCAGTTGCAGCACAGGTTCGTTTCACCACTTGGTCTACAGGTATGGTGTACTGTTTATTTGCTTTCTCCGATTCAAAAAACTTGAGCACTTTCAAGATTAAATTTCTTGATTCGCTGTGTATTGTTTTTCCCATGACTTCAGTTTAACAGCTACAACAATTTTAATAACAACCAAACCAGTCCAAATATAACAGTAAACAGTCTAAACTTAACAATAAATATTAAAAAACAAAACAACAACAAAGCGAAAATATCAAAATTATCGGGACGTGTATCGGCAACGAAGATGCTAACCGTACTGTCGCAACGGGGAGTGCGCGGAGAGGTGACAGGGGAAGCGGGAGAGGCGCCGCATTCCAGCGAGGTCCACAGATATTCTGACCGGGTTGTAGGTACTACATAGAACCACATTAAAATGTGTTTTTAAGGCGTGACCTTTCCTAAATGACTCAAAAGTGCAGACATTGTTTCATACTTATATGCCACAATCAATATCGCCACATAATCACAGATGAATAACAAAGACCTTCCAAGAGTAGGAAAGAACAAGGTATCTTACCTTGAGCAGTAACAATCGCAATCTTAATAGTACCTCATTGTTCTTTCCTTACATATGTTTCTTATAAACCTAAATATTGAACATTGGCTGGCCCGTCAGTTCTGCATGCGATTTAGTTACATAGCGATTCCACAGCAATCATACATGAAAATGGCATGAAAGGTATTCAATGTTTTTCTCCAGGCTATGGGCTATCATTGTGCTACATTTTTTTCTTATCGATTCAGTAGATTGGGCGCTAAATCTTCGTGTAACTGAAAATTATACTAACATTTTTTTAATTAATATTGTAATCTTGTATTAAATGATACCACTAAATGAGGTTGGAATTTGGCCGCATTCAGCATCTTTATTTTAACCGACTGTTAAACATTATTTTGTTGTTGAAGGAAGAGCAACAGAAAGATAAGGACAAAGAAAAGGATCGGCGGCGTTCGCGAACGCGGTCACGCTCGCGGCGGCGTTCACGGGAGCGGCGACGTTCGCGGTCAAGATCGCGCGATCGATCCGGGGACAGGAAGTAAGTGAAAAGCACCAGCCAATGCCTTACAGATATACTAGAAACAGATAATACAACAAACAACAGGGCCTCTTAGCTATTGAACTGCGTTATCGCAACTCAATTTTAATAAAATTGTAGTTTTTAACAGTTTTCGTAGTCTGTTCGCTATTTAGGTTCGATCGCGAGCCACCGGCTTGCGATAGCTTTTAACATAATTGGTTGCTGGAAGCTATTGTGGTGCGATTGCGTTGCTACAGTGGCGTATGTCAGTAGTCCGTTTAATGTGTTATGACTTACTATGGCGACCTACACTCCACTGTTGAGTAAAGTTTTTTTTGGCTTAGGCAGCTATTCTGTCCGTGTCCTGTAGTGTGAACGCATTATTCAATTTCAATGGGAAGGCACATTTAATTATTGGGCAAATACGAACTTGTCTTGCTAGTTACCACTAGTGACAGTTGTTTTGCCTCGAAGTAGTAGTGTGCACTGTGCACATATATTTTATTAAGGCAGGCATTGTACTATCTAAATTAAATGATTTCCGAATAATAACCCGTCTTGTTGGGTACCACCGTAATGCCAGTTACATGAACGGAAGTAGTAGTGTGCACCGTGCACATATATTGTATTAAGGCTTGAAGGCATTGTAACTAATTAAATCATTAACGAATAGTAAGCCATCTTGTTGTTAAGGTCAGTCATATTATACAATGCTCGAAATGTCAAAGATCACGGGTTCATCCATTTGTTTTCAATAAATAGACGAAAAGAACCAGGCTTTGTTAATTAATTTTTCTATAATTTTTGCCATGTGTTCTGTAATAATGATAATACTTAGGCATCGCAACGGGGCCAGCCCGCGGCGATCACGAAGGCGCAGCCGTGACAAGAGTAGCCGCGACAAGGTCAGCCCGGCGAAGGACAAATCTCATGCAGATGAAGTCAAACCGTCCGAGCCCAAAGGTAATATATAAACGTTAAATTAAACCACCTACAAATTCTTTTCATACTTTACGGATCCTGCATATGTTGGATGAGATGAGCAAATCATAATAGCTAAAATTTAAACAGGGAAGGGATACGATAGATCCGAAGAGTTCACAAATTCCATTCATTCCATTTGACTTCATACGAGTTTGTTTGTTATAATTAAAAAGATACGATGTACCACTTATATCAATCTCGTCAAATTGAGAAAGACCATATTTATGACTCTAGCTACGCCCAATGTCTTCGCCCGCTCCGAGAGACATACTAATCCATCATACTATCACATCACACTAATATTATAAAGACGAAAGTTTGTGAGTGTATTCGTATGTTTGTTACTGCTTCATGCTCTAGGCTGGAACATACTTATGAAATTTGGTATGAAAATAGAAGAGATGCTGGATTAACACATAGGATTCTTTTCATCATAATCATCAATCACCACGCGTGAAACTGAGTGGTGCAGCTAGTAATATTATAAAATCATTTATAAATCTTGGCACTCTATCGGTTTGATACCTTATCACGCCTAAACGACTGAACGGATCGTAACGAAATTTGGCAAGAAGATAGATCATATCCGGGGGAAGAATATTGGATAGTTTTCTTCATCATCATCAATCACCACTGCTGCTGAAACCGCAGTGCGCCTGTAGACTACATAAACTATATACTATAGGTACAGAGACCGTAGCACAAACAATTTGCAAAATAGTATTCGCATCGAAAGCGTCAACATGTCACACTTCGGCGTACAAACTATGAGTTAACTGTGTCACCGTTGCCCTAGATAAATGACAGTTTGTACTGCTTCACATGATCGACATGTGACGTTAAACTTACGCAGTTATAATTATTATTATTATTATATAGCAATTTCTCGAAATTAAAAGTATCTTAATGACACTCTCTCGCTCTTACATTATTTTTCTTTGGTTATTGGCTTCCATCATTATTTGAGGTTAGCTCTTCAATTATCTGTATGAATACAATGAAATTAATAATTTCAACAGATGTTGCCTGCCAGAAGACATAACAAACATGTTTTCGCATTTATTATAATGTTGATTGCTAAGCTAATGTTATCTAAAGAGTAATTGTTACACAAGCTGAAAATAACTTGGTGTTTATACCACTGTGAAATGCTTTATGTAAACAATAACAAATCCATTTAATAATATGGCAAAGTACTTTGTAGTTTAATAACATAAAAGAAAGAAATAAATAACTTTGTACATGATAAATACCATTTATAAAGTTAGCCAAGAACAAAGACTTGTGTTCATAGGCTAAAGAAAAGCTACTCTAACTTAGCCTAGGAATTGTTTTGAATGTTACTTTTTCGCTACATGTTTAGCGTCAAGCATGCCCATGACTTGCTATAGGTGCATTCGTTTAGCTTATGAGGGCATTTGGTGGCGTTGTCGTTGATGGCTCTTTTGTACCTCTTTTTTTAGCATTCCGAACGATGAACAAAAAGAGACATGAATGACATTTTCACCCACAGATTCCCAATACGAACGCCCTGTAGGGTACTCCTACCATAATTCTATGTAGATATGATTCACAGGCTTCAGTCATATTTAACTTTTAACATTGGCATAAACATCACATTCATACATTATCTTACTTAATCACTACCTATGTACTTACATGCACATATACTCTTGTATCTATATAGTATTACACAATTCATAATATATTAATACAATTTTCTTCATCTCATCAATTGAATTCAATTTCAATTTACTGAATGCAATATATTGAAACATCGAATTATAGCTAGGTATTTAATTACATAATTTAGTAACAAGATAAGTGTATGCAGTGGAGAACGGCCTTTATGTTAACACTCTTAGGAAATAAATTGCTTATTACAAAACAAAGAATTTCGCTTCTAATGAGAGCACAATATTGTGATGTTCCTATTCATATATTCTATTTCCTTGTATTGTAAAAACATATCTCTCCACAGAAAATGGGAAGTCACCAGAGCAGAAGCAAGAAGCAGACCCGAAGATCGAAGAAATCGACGTCGATAAGGAGCCGGCCAAAGAGGAAGTTAAGGACACCTCCACCAAGGCAGAGAAAAATGATGAAGAGAAGGCTAAATCTAGATCAGCTTCACCTGCTAAGTAAGTAAATTTACTAAGAGGGTAATTTACGGTTTTTCATCCTGCCTCATGCAAGTTATACCAAACATATCAGTTACCTACCTACATACATACTCGCTCCAGAAACGTACAAAAGATATACAGTAAACAAAGTAGGTGCATATATGCATATATTAATAGTTGATCATTGACTGTTCACACTGCCGGCGAGGACTCGCTCCACTAGTTTGTCGCTGAGCGACAACAGCTAACAAAGGTAATACTCGCTCAGCGATGCTCGCTTGGCGGTCAGAACTCACGCCGAGAGAGGATTGTGGCAGGACTGTACGCTTGGCCGCCGCGAGCGAGTGGCGCGAGTAATCGCCCGCCACACTCGCGCACTCGCTAATAGCCCAGCGACATAACTATCGAAAATACACACTTCCTGCTCCTCGCCAACTCGTTTCTACTTCCTGGTTCTACTCGCTTCTCGTTCATCGTCGGCGGTGGGACAACTGCCTAATTGGTGTTGACAAATTACACAAGTTGTGTTTTTGTTGTCATGTGGCGAGTTTAACTACATCTACACCTTATGATGGGTTTTATGACCATTATAAGCTGATATCGAACAGCCTAATTCTTGAGCCAGGTGCTGTATAAATCTTAGCAGTTGCTCAGTTGTAACCGACCCCCTTTTAGGTAACTCATCACTCATGCTTGCATTGTTTTTAATTCCTGATTTTGTAAGGTATGATCACAGTCTTGTTATTACTAAGTGTGGTTTTACTGTGACGCTTTCACCAGCGCGGTTGGTAAGCGTCGCGGGCCACGAGCTTTGTGTCTCTAGGATCGTTACATACCAACACGCGCGGATGGCCCACGCTGACGGCAGTGATTCGGCCGCGCTTACCACCCGCGCGGAAGAAGCATCACTGTAAAACTAGCCTAATAATAGGCGGATAACTGATGTACTTGCCCGCGCTTCCCCGTATCCCCCGCATCGTTGCCGCGGGGCAAAATCCTTCGTTATTTCAAATTAAAACTTTTATGTAAGTAAAGTATTTGAGTAGTTGTTTTTGGGACAACCCTGACCCTTGACCGAGTTTCTGTGCGTAGGTATACGCAATGGCGGCATGCGTTCAACAACAAAGGAGTCCAACTACTGGTAGGAATATAATAATACTGTGGTATGTACTTCATACCAAAAATGTTATATTTGTTATAAGAATTCTGTTTTGTACGATATATGCGATCAGTGTTTGGGCTATGAGTAGGTTTGTTGTGTTATTTTATGCATGTAGAAGGAGTGATCCAATGATCACATTCTTTACACATAATTTCCGTCTAATTCGATCATTATATCTTAGTAAATATCAATAATGTTGATTTTTTTGATATAACTATTCTATTACTTCATACATTTTCAGGCCAAAAGTCGATAAGGATGAAGACAAGCCAGCAGAAAAATCACGCCGTTCTGCTAGCGTAAGGCGGTCAACATCAGCGTCGTCTCGTAAGTTGTTTGCTAATACTCAAGCATAGCAACTATAGCTTCAGTGCCGTCTACTAAGGTTGACCGCACACTAGATACTAATGCGTGACCAACAACTTTGAGAAGTTTTTCCTGTATAAAAATAAATATTTTGGGTATCATTTGAATGCCATAATTAGACATTAGACAGCCCTTATCAGCGATTATTTGTCCATTTTGCTTCTTATTTATTGACTACTAGACGGAGTTCATGCAGTTATATAGTATGTGTTTCTGTATAAAAACAATATATTATTTATGGCTTAGATACTATTGGTAAAGTGGGGAAAGCAACTATAAAAATAAAATGCTTAAAATAAATAACAGGTGGCAGTGTGAAGAAGCAGGCGTCTTCGCACAAGAAACGGCAATACCGCTCGAATCGCGACTCATCCGCCAGCGTCAGTCCCAGGCGAAGTTCCCGTAGAGATCGGTAAGACATTTAAATATTATATTTATTAGTCCGAGCTATGTTGATGAAGTCTTCTAAGCTGAAAATTCTGAACCGAATCAGCCATTTCAACTCTAGGGATAAAAGGCTTGCTTGCAGCAACAAAGAACCTCTTTTAAACCATTGTGCTTTTTGAATGAATGGCACTGGTTTTATCTGTAAATTATATAAAATTGACTTAGTGCTGGTAATTCGCTGATGTGACCTTTTGCCTAAGAATTTGCGTATCCAGCCATAAAGGTTAAAAATAACCTTTCTGGCTGGATACATAATCTCTTAGAGCGCTAGTGACCACTGCATTACCTTAATTCTACAGCTTGTATAACAAATTAACCTCTCTTTCGAAGAGTAAGTTTTAAATATTGTCATCTAATTCAACTCCATTCATCTGCGAATATGAGAATGATAATGAATGAATAAATATCATTACTATGAACATAATGGTTTAGTTTTTGCCACCCACTGCATCGAAACAATTCTAGGTATTAGGTGATTAAGTACACAGCTGCTGTGTCTGATGCCGTAAACAACGAAATCATTGGCTGATGACGATAGCGATAAAATAGTAGGGGATTTTTTTATATTATCGCCCTCTATCCACCAGCACGACACCATCTGTTGTGATCAGTGGTAGTGAAACTTCGTTTCTATAGTTATTACCATACTACTACACTAGACATTTACTAAATTAGTTGAAAAGTATCAAGAAAATTTACGATGTTACTGTTTACAGAAGCAAATCCCGTCGTCGTAGCAGTCGCCGCAGGTCGGTTGATCGGCGCGAGAGGGAGCGAGAACGCGAACGCGAGCGCGAAAGAGAACGCGAAAGGGAGCGTGAGCGAAGGCGACGTGAACGGGAGAGACGGGATCGGTATGACTTTTTTGTAATGTAATGCCATTTCTGTATAAACTAAATGTTTTTTATAAATTTACAATTTATTTTTTATTGATATCAAGTTGACGATATACCAACCCGCTTTGCTAGCCCTTTCCAAATCATTAGCCTTTCAAAGTACAGTGAGCATCACAGATTACGCAGTAATTGCTGAAGTGGTATCAAGTTTGGAACGGGCCTTATTTTCTCATTTATGAAATGTCTCCGGCATATTTAAAATATCAATCTATTTTAAGTATGTACAGCAATAAGTCGTAGGCCACACATAAATGGCGTCGGGCGCGGACATGGCATGGGCGGCTTCCTATTTCATTCAAATTTCATGGAAATAAAGCGCAATACGGTATGGTCTTTGCTCGGACGTAGTTATGACGCGTCATTTTGTGTTCTAAATAATGCTTTATGTCCATGCATATTGTATGAAATTTAAATGTATTATGAAGCCGCCCGCGCCATTTCCGCGCCAGACGACATTTATATGTGGCCTGCGCCTATGTAGCAGCCTATCCATTTCATAAATTACTATCAATACTATTAGTATATGTATAATTAATTAATTAATTGTACTATTTTCATCCATAATATATAATTCCATCAGTGCGCATTTTTTAGAAGTACATATTAGGTTATTTGACTGGAATATTATTATGCGAAACGCTTGAAGTGGGTGATATCCTGTTGCCTTCTTAAAGAATAATTGATTTTGAAAGCATATAAATGCATTAACATTGTAGTCCGTGATCTCGCCATTAAATTAGCGGGTGACGTCACACATAGTTAATAGATTTCAATGACAAGTATTGTTTCGGCCACTTGGCCTCCATAACACAGTTATTTTCTAGTACTAAATTATTTATTTTTTTGATTTTGATTATTTGATTCTGGAATTTCAATTGAAATTATAATATTTGTATTCATTCTGAAATTCTTCTGAATGAAATTCTGAAAAGGGGTCCAAGTCTAATATTTGGTATCTTTTGGACCTCCAAAATTAGTTGTAAGGGTTTGTATCGAAATTATGGCAACAATAATATGGTATAGCAAACATACATGTGATGCCATAAATAATGTCATGATAAAAATATTAAAAGACGGTTTATGCATTTATATTGTTTTTTATTGTGCATTCCAATTGTAATGGTATTGTTACCATTTCAAATATGTGGAATCCTGTAGAGCTTTATCTAGAAGCATAATGATAATTTTGTAGCTTCTGCCCTTGCCTTGCCCTTTGTAACACCCACCTTAATTAAATTTCAACCAAATAAAACCTTTTGCTTATGAATAGACGTGGTTTGAACATTGACTGGCATCTAGAAGCTTTACAAACGCTGAACGATAAATGATAATACAGAAATCATGACACTTACAGGTTCACAATTTAAACTCCCTTGTAATTTCTTTTTTTTACTTTTCTATTAGCTGTTCTTTTATTCATTTCAAGCGTATTCCGCATAATATCAATAAATACCTGTGGTGTTTTGTAGAATCAGTCAAATAACTTATTATAATCCTGAATCTTTTAAGATAAGTGATGTTGAGTGCGAATAATTAATCACTAGGTCGCGAGAACGTCGCCGATCGCTTGAAAGGCGCAGGAGGTCTGGGTCACGCTCTCGTCGACGTTCCACAGACAGGTATCTTACTTTCACTGATCAATTTATATGTTGCGTCTGCATGGCTACAAAACAATATTAACAAAGAGTGTAGTGTGCAGAGTGCATAGTTAAAACAGCATGGCCAAGTGCTTAAAAAAAGTCGAAATGAGAGTGAATTTAATGAATTTCGTTTTTGATTGCACTAACTTATTAAAGCCCTTAATATTCTCAGTGGGGGAAGGTGAAGAATGAGAGAAAATGTCAATTTTAACCCAACTAATTAGGTGTTAGACCTAGTCGTACTAATCCAGTAGTGAATCTGACTTAAGATATAATTAAATGTATGACATTCACTGTCCATATAATAAGACCCTAAGATCACCTCTACGCGGCTACCTGGATATTCTGGTTCAAAGCTCTTGTGTGCATTGCTGTTTGGAGTGTTTAGCTTAAAAAATATTCGGTAATAAAGTGTCTGGGTGAGCGAAACTAACAAGTAACGATCATATTGAGTGCCACATAAAATGTAGACTAATGCTTCATGTTAAAATGGCATCTGTCATGGTCAATCCGGGCAGTTACTATCGGACAAATGATCGCCTGTGTTGTCCCTTGATAAAATTTTACATAAACATATATCTAAATCTAATTTAAAAAGTCGTTTTGTGTTTATGCATTATGCGCTCTTCTCGCTACGACTCTCGTGCCACGCTTCTTTGTAAACAGTTTGTGAACAAGATTAACAGTATTGTTAATCTTGTTCCTCATCTTAGTAATAAACTCATCTGTGTCATTGTGAGTTTATTACTAAGTTTATCATATATTACTAATATGCCCCTAAGCAACTATCTACATAGTTCCAGAGGTACAACTTAAGTACATATTTCAATGTTGTTACCATTGGCCTAACTGGTTATTTTAGTATGCCTATTTTCATCAACATTTTACGAAATACCTAAACCAGGTAAAAAGTATTTTGTTTTGCCAAGTGTAACTAAATTACTGGCTTAGCTATTCCATAAAATATTAGTGATACAAAAATAATTCTACTTAAGTTTACCTCAAACTCTTCGAAGTATCATATTCTGGCACAACATTAATAAATACATTTACCATGAACCATAATTTTTTTTATTTTTCAATTTTCATTCAAAACGTATTTTTAGAATTTAACGATAAACATACTTAATGAAACGTTGTGCAAGTCACAAGCATAGTTAGAATTCCGCTAAAGAAAGTGAAGCCTTGCACAATTCACTTAAAAAAAGTAAGACAGGGTAAGCAGTTCGAATAAGTAGTAATTCACATTGGTTCGGTTAACCGATATTCTACAGTATAAAATAAAGAAAAAACGTCATGTTGTCTCTGTCAGCTTGCCAACAAAAGACTGCTATATTTTAATTTTGGTAAGCGCTAAATGTATTTAACGAAACGTCAAGCAAGAGTCGCTAATAAACATTTTAAATATGTTATATTTTATCAATATTTTTTTTTATGTAATTTAGCTTACAAAGTGAGAGTTCTCCTTGGCTCAATTACATGACTATGTATTACTAATTATAAGAAACAATAATAAAAACTGTGAACTTTTGTTAAATAAATAAAATAAAAAAATAAATCTATAAAATATTAAAAATATTATATTGTATCACTAGCCCACACCTGCACGAAGTTCAAACATTGTTAACCCGGCGTCAATGACGTGAAAATAATTACGCGGTCAATGACGCCGGGTAACTGTGACCCGAATTTTATCGATGGGTTGTACCAAAACTGAAAGGGTTATCTTGATTTTGAAATTTATTTATTATTTATGGGTTCTTTGCTCATAAAAATGTATATAAATAATATCAGTATATTTTATAACGACTAGCTTGCCTAAGGAGCCCTGTGGCGCCCTCGTGATTGCTCCCGAGTGTTACGACCTGCGCCCGCGTCAAAAGTTTGCGCCGAGTTGGGAATAAATGGCTCTTGTGCCATACCTATAGCGAGTTAAGAGACGAAATTTTTGTCAGAGATAGTTGAATAACCAAGAAATCTGATACATAAACATTCATGTCAAATGTATTAGTAAAATGTTATGTTACACGAGGACAAACTTGACGTAGCCGAAAAAATCAGAATTCATGTGGAAAAAAATTGTAATTTAAAAATTTTACATTAATACCTATAGGTTTTTTGCGGTAATTAAATAGTAAAAACACATATCTATCTAATTACATTCAAACATTTGAATTCGTAGAAGAAATAATATCATAAAAAAAACTTGCAATCTGACCACAAAAATTAAGTTTTATCAATAAATAATGCTTCCCAAGACAGGATTTTGATTTGATATTTATAAATATTTTGAATGTCTAGAACAGAAATATTATTTTTACCTAGTAACATATGCTTAGGTTATTAATAATTACATAAAAAATAAGAGCTACTTTGAAATTTCGGCCAATAATGATTTTT
The DNA here is from genome assembly GCA_917880725.1 of Selenia dentaria. Classification (NCBI taxonomy): domain Eukaryota; kingdom Metazoa; phylum Arthropoda; class Insecta; order Lepidoptera; family Geometridae; genus Selenia; species Selenia dentaria. The sequence continues at coordinate 20,759,331 of OU862884.1, read as the reverse complement.
TTTTCAACTTGGGGGCCCATTTTCTAGACTTAGACATGGTGATTTCCAAAAATTTTTTTTTGTATGAAATATAAATTTTCTTGTTGGTTTTTTTATTTTATTGGAATTCTTATTAGAAATCCTACAAATCAAACTAGGTTTCAAAGAATAATTATATAACAGAAATATTTAAAAAAAATTACAAATTTTGAATTTTTAGTACAAGCGAATTTAACTGTCACGTGACTTCGATTTTTTATCGATCCTGACATGATATGGCGTATTTATCATATTCTGAGTGGGTGTAATTACTTGACAACATTATTTCTGTGATATTTTACAATGTAAAAGTATAATCTATTCGAAATAAAGCAAATTATAACCAATCATAACAATGAGAAATTAGCTTACCGAGTGTTGTCGGTTCGTGACAAATTTATATCGTAAAATTTTGATGTCAGAACTTAAATCACATATTTACAGTATTCCTTACACATTTACGATCATATTCATGTTTAATTTGTATCAAAATCATGAGTTTAACCCGATTAATTCACTAAAAACTATAGCACAAAACATAACCTCGCCGCCAAACACAGATGAAAATATAAACATTGATTATATATTTTTTTTAAAGTTCACAGATAGAACATGTCCGTGTGTAGTGTTGCCATAGAAAGAAAATATATTACGCTAAAGAATTAAACTCTATGGTTAATCATTGGGATGACTTTAAAAAATAAACAAAAGAAAAACGCGCGTGACACTTACTTGCAACAATTGTTGCGCCGACACTTTGGACCTCAAAAATCCTTGCAGTTTTGTTGCGCGGGCAAACTAGTCGATAAATCAACTTTTTATTATTTTACTCAGAAGCACATGCAAAATCAACTATGAAAACATAACTATAGACTGTCTTTAATTTTTGGTAATGTAACCTTAAAATATATATATAAATATTCATCTTACATACTAAAAGAGAGATCACAGGAACTTTTAATAATAATAATATTAACTAACAGTCTTCGAACTCCTCATTCTGGGACATGGAAGTGCTGCAATTAGTACAATATGAAATCACATGATCCGGACAGATGTAGATCTGGCATGATGCACAGGTGTGTGATGTTTTCTTGTCCTTTTTAGACGGACATACCTGACATCTCCTGCGAGTTCCTGGAACCTTTTCAGGAGGTTCATCGATAGGTTCACCTGTCAAATCTGCAATTCTTTTACGTAATTGCCTAGGTAAATTTATACGTGTCTTGCGGAATCGTAAGTGATCTTGAATCAATGCAAGCCCAAGGTTTTTTAGGAACTGTCGCCGTTTTGTGCGAGTATCATTATTGTTAGCTCGATATATTACATTTGCATTTATGCCCGATATATTTAGCATTGCAAAAAAAGTCGTCAGAGACCATCGTTTTGAGTTTCTGCTCACGTTGTAAGTAACGCAGAGTTCGTCCGCTACATCCACCCCACTCTTGGTAGAATTATAATAAGTTATAATTTCCGGTTTTCTGTGATCTCCAGTTGACTCGTCAATTTTATCATCGTGGTGCAAACTTGATATCACGAGAACGGCTTTGTTTTTCTTCTTGTTCGGAATGTAAGACACCATAGTTATATCTCTTTGATGTCCAAACATTGAGGAACTTGGTTGTTTTCCCTTCGTTATTATAAATTTAGGTGGAATTTGGGTTTTGTTTTTGCGTAAAGTACCCACTGAAGTCAGCTTATGTTCTTGCAGAAGATGAGATACCAATTCGTAGCTTGTGAACCAGTTATCAAAGGTAACATTTCGTTGAGTTTTGGAGATTGGTAACACAAGGCGATTGACTACATCAAACGGTTTATTGCTAGCTGAGTAAGGTCCAACCGGCTGCTTACCAGGGTATATTTCCAAATTCTTTACGTAGAATTCCTTTGAATCAACCAGGGCAAATATTTTTATACCATATTTTGCTGGCTTTGACGGTATATATTGTCGAAACTTGCACCGACCTCTGAAGGCTACTAACATTTCGTCAATAGTACAGTTTTCTCCTGGCGAATACATACTTTGACACTGTTCAATAAAGGCTTCAAAAATATCGCGTATTGGTGCTAAATTATCAACTTCCTTTCTTTGAGCACGTGTAGACTTATCATCAAAGCGTAGGCAACTTTGTATGAAATAGAATCGCTGCATTGACATAGTGAGCCTAAAAACTTCCACACCTGTACAGTCTTTTTGCCACAAATCACTCAAATTTTGTCTGTTTGAACGAAAAAATCCAGCAATATACAAAAGTCCAATAAATGCCTTCAATTCACTCATTTCGATATCACCCATATATCTATTTTTACTTATATCTGCACACAACACTCTCCTTTCTTGTATATGTGAATTCGTATGCATTTGGATTTTACACAACATATCATGGGTTATGAATAAATTCCAGCATTCTGTTTCACTTTTAGCACCTTGAGCCACAAGTCTTACACCAGGTAATTCAGATACTATGTTTTCTGATCTTGTACGTACATTTTGTCGTGCTGGTTCTTTCTGCCACAGCGTCCCGTCTTTTCCTTTGTAAATATTTCGATGTAGTTGATTTTGTATAGTTGCAAGATCAGTATTGTCTTCTGATGAATCCGAGTCTGTACCCGTAGCGCTTGCACTTTGTTCAGTATCACTATTCTCACTGCGTTCAGATATATGATCTACAATGTTGACATACGAAGCGTCACTTTCTTCTCCTTGTTCAGATTCCGGCTCCTCTAACAACGCCAAAATTCTCTCCGGACGGTTGCTCAAGTTAGCCATTTCACGAAAAAACTAAAAAAGAACAAAATATATTAACAAAAACAACAAACAAAAGGAAAAAAGGTTAGTCACAAAAACACTACGCCGTCGATGACGCTGGGTCATATTTACCCGTTGTAACTTGACGCACGTGTATCTCCTTCCGCAAGAGGCGTCGCACTAAGCACGCCGGCGGTGCGGGTAGAGGGGGCAAGTATCTCCAGCTACTCAAGCGCTCAAATCGATTGGTTGGCGGGGGAAAAAAATGTGGCCGTTTTAAATCGCCTCGGGTCATTGTGACCCAGCGTCATTGACGCCGGGTTAAGAAATTCGTAATGCATCTCTCAGTAACAACGTCGTGTAAAAAAGACATTACAAGGTTACTTAGTTATTGCTTCATGATTTTTGATTTTCGTGCAGACAGGTGCCACGTGAATAGCTGGTTCTGTCTACTTGCGAATGTATGTACCTAAAACAGTACTCCGTTACATTGGGAGTTGGGATGGCTCTGGTGGCGGGAGAAATGCACAATACACCCCAAGCGGGACGTCAGTGCAGGAATTAGGGCGCCCACACAGAATAAGGATGTATTAATCAAGTGAATAACACCGGTGTAGAATCTAACTAAACGTTATTCGAACAGATCGCGCGACCGGCGCCGCTCGCGGTCCCGACGGCGCTCGGCATCCACTTCACGGCGACGTTCGGGTCGCGGCTCGAGGGAGCGTCGCGGGTCGCGCGACCGCCGTGTCTCCAGGGATAGGCGCTCTAGATCCAGGTAAATATGAACTATCATGGTGTCAGCCACAACTGTGCGTTGTTACGTCTTGGGTAGCTGCGCGATGAGCCATGGGCATCAAACAGCCCACTTCACCAATAGTTTATTATTATCTCAGCCGTAGGACGTCTACTGCTGATATTTCCCAAAAAAAAATCCAAAGGGACCGGTTGGAAGCGGCCTGCATCCAACGTCGTCCTGCGACTCTGTTCGTCTTGCCGGTCCGAGGTCTCCACTCCGGATCCTTCCGGCCCCATAGGCCATCTGTTCTGCGTGCTATGGCTGCTATGCCACTTCAACTGGCTTATGTTCTGAGCTATCAGGTGACTTTCGTTCATTTATGGACCTCTTATTTCTGATTCGAGCACATAGAGAAACCCCGAGCATAGTTCTCTCCATAGCTTGTTGTGCGACCTTGCATTTGAGATTACGTTTCACACTGGTCAGAGATGGTTTTATCTTGAAGCACTAAGGTATTTTTGACGACAAGACTTCGCGAAGTTTCGGGAATGCTGCCCAGCCGAGTTGGATTCGACGATGCCGGATTTACGGATTACACGATAGTTAGCTCGTTCTTTTCCTTTCGCATCAAGCTTGGTCGCACCCAAGGCCCGGCACAGGGGCCTTACTATCAGCTTCGTAAAAACCATGCAAGTTCCGTGCAGTTCTTAAACCTGCCATAAACAGTTTTGAATGAAATCATACCATGACGCTCATTTAGGTGAACTGTTTGAATATTGTTTTCTCAAAGGTGAACATATAATATTGTCTCTGGCATTCTAACAATTTACTATAACTAACATTGCAGACGCCTAGACGTTTGTAAGCTGATAAACTGAGTGGATTTAGTATGACATGTTAACGAGAGTCCATACAAAAAAACCAGGTGAACGGTTTTTCTGCGGTTCTTGAATAGTATGCCTGAGCAGGCCTGCTTTAAAGTTGTCATGGTACGAATAAACCGGGCAGTTGTCTAGAAGTCCTGCTTTAAGAGCTCATAGTAAGGCCCCAGCATTAACTGTGACCTCACTACATTCATTCATCAGACTCTGAAAATAATTATAGACCTATATTCTCTTTGCAAGCCAAGTCAACAAAAATATACTCGGTGAGGGTGCGGAGTTAGATAATTTTCTTTCCACCGTGGCTATGCGAATCGTAAGAGGCGAGGAAACCCAACTTATTAGGTTGTACGAGGGTTGCGTTTTTAAGTTCGCGGAATGAGAGGGTTGGAGGTGTGTGATTAGGCTCATTAGGGTCGTAACGTGTTCAGTGACCATAAATACGATTACTAAGTATAATTAGTATATATCTTCTCATTGATGATAGGTTCAACTGGGCAAAACACATTGATAGGACTTGTAATAGATTGCGAGCGGTCTTGGCCAAATTGTATGTCTTAAAAAACAGAGTGCCGTTTGACATTTTACTAACAATATACAAAGCCTTAGTCGAAAATATTATTGCTTACGGTTTAAGTAGTTATGGACGTACACACAAAACCTATCTCGATGAAATCTATAAATTACAATATAGACTCTTAAAACTAATAGTACCTGCAAAAATTAAGGACAAATATAAAGACGCTTCTGAGGAACTTTTTAAGTATTGTGGTATATTACCCATTTATAAAAAGGTTGAATTTGTATTAATTTTAGAACAATACTTTAGGTGTGAACTTCAGATACCTAAAACACATAGAATAGTTACCAGAAGCATTACAAACAATATCCTACAAATACCCATTTTCAAAAACTTTTATGGCAAACGTACTACTCAATATATCATTCCTAAACTCTTAAACAAACTTCCTTCTGAATTAAAAAATGAAATTACAAATAAAAATATTAATCACGTGTTAAAAAAATATTATTTCTAATGTCAAACAAAAAACTCGTACGATTGTAAAAGCAGGAGCATCCTGTATCTGTTGCGAATGCACGACGAACACGAGTGACACTGCTGAACGCCGGTAAACATGGGAGGGGATGGTACTTGCTCGGCAACAGAGCGGAATCTAATACTTTGTGAGCAGGATAACAATACGTGAAGATAATTCTTTAAGTTCTAAGACAAGTGGAATGTTATTATAAGTTGTTATACGCATTACTCAAGCTGTGAAGTGAGCGCGCGACGCAATGTTACTCGTTTTGTTTTGTGTAATGACTATAGGTATTTACTTGCTATATTTATGTATTCGAGAACACTACTGTCTAGACAAATCTTACATAGATTTTAAGACGGTATCATTCAAACTGATGTGTATTTCTTTGTGATGTATAATAAATAATAATAATAATAATAATAATATAAGAGGTTTACGAGGGAGAGGCTACGAGTCCGATTCGCCTGAAATTTTGACAGTAGTTGTCTACAAGAGTGTACTACACGATAGTAAAATTTCTCTTGCGATAGTGGCGCTATCGGGCGGTGAGGCTAAGTACTTATCGGACCACCATTGAAATTACTTAGAGAGTAGAGTACAGTGCGATTTCTCAATGAACTGCTTATTTGCCTCGAAAGGACTTTTCCACATGTAGGTCTAACCGGGCGACACCGGATTATACCTCAAATAGGGTTTTTTTTTAAATTCCTCAATAGTGCCATGCAAAACTTCAGTTCGAAGCTCTGGGTGACACTGTAACTGTAAATCATGTTGCTAACATTGACTGTCTTAACTCGAAACATTTTGATATTGCACACAAAAAGTCACTTGCTTTATTTGTAATTATGACTTTTGAATATAAAAATACATTGTGTTTTGCTACTGATTATGTAAATGATAAATGTTATCTAGATAGTATTTTGATATTTTGTAAATAATATTTTTTTCTCAACAGGGATAGGGGAACGAGAGACCGAGTAGTAGTGAAAGATAGAAGATCCAGAGACCGGAAATCGCGCGATAGGCGTTCCAGCGACCTCATCAAGGAGCGATTGGAGAAATCCATCTCGATTCCAAGAAAAGGTTAGTAAGAACATTATCACTTCACTACCGCAAAAAACGGAGTTGAAACTGATTTTTGCGCCACTAGAGTTTTCCATAACGAATATATCTTATTGTTTTTCCAAGTATTTAAATTCCGTTTCAATAATATTAGTAGAAGAGATTCACGTTAAGTTCTTTTATTGCAGATAACCTCGAGCAGAAACTGAAGAAATCCTCTGAGCGAGTTTCGACTCAACGAGAGCAATCCAAAGAACGCGTTGCTTCTAGCACGAGCAGGGAATCGTCGGTGGCGAAAGAAAAACCCGCCCCTAAGAAAGAAAAAGAAATACAAGAAAAGCAGACAGAGCACTCGTCTGACGAAGAGGAACACAGAGATTTTATCACAATTCCAAGTTTACGAGAATATTCAAAGAGTCTATCTCGTACTCCATCGCCCTTCCTCCGAAAACATGAAATAGATCGAAACAAGAAAGCGAACGAAAAATCTGAAGATAATGCATCAGAAAAGGAACACAAAGAGGAAGAAAAGGTTAAAGAAGTCAAAAAAGTTAAGCGTAAATCTCGCCATTCGGAGTCTGAAAGTGAAAGCAGTGAAGAAGTCACAAAATCGAAGAGCAAAGCTAAACTCAAACGCAAGGAAAAGGTAAGCTCCAAAAGAAGCAAGAAATCTAGAAAGGAAACATCGTCATCTGATAGCGACTCCGAAGATTCTTCTTCTAGTGACTCTGAAGATGACAGGAAAAAGAAAAGCAAGAAGACTTCTAAAAAGAAGTTGGCAAAAAAAGCGCGTAAGAAGAGGGCGCGATCATCGAGCTCAGATTCTAGTTCCGAGGAGGAAGTTAAAAGTAAAAGCTCTAAATCCAAACAAAAGAACATTCCAGAAGAATCTGATGCAGACAAAAAGAAAAAACGAAGCAAAGATGTTAGTAGCGAACACTCTAAGCCAGAAAAAGCGGAGTCTAAACCAGTGAAATCTAAGAAAACTGATAACACTGATGATTCTCAAGAAGATAGTTCCGATAGTGATGAAAAATCTAGCAAGAAGAAAGTAACAAAACGCGATTCTAGCTCTGATAAAGAAGCACGGCGCAACAAAAAAGTAGAGGCGGTAGCAAAGGAAAAGATCGCTTCACCCGAGCCGAAACCACGGAAGGCGGAAGAGAAGTCTGCTAAAGCTAAACAAGTGGAAGAGGTGAAACAGAAAACGCGAGAAGATGGCGAGAAAAAAGGAAAGAAACGTGAAAAAGAAGAGTCTTCTTCAGATAGTGATCAGGTTTCAAAGAAGAAACCGAGAAAGAAGGTTTCGGATTCCGAATCTGAATCAGAGAGTGATGAACCTAAGAAATCGAAGAAAGCTAAAAAGCACAAGAAACATTCTAAGAAGCATAAGAAACACAAGAAACATAAGAAAGCCTCAAAGAAGAAGGACGATTCCTCAGACAGTGATGAAGCCGAAGAGGAAGAAGAAGAAGGAAAGGTAAATAATGAGGATTTGGAAAAGAAACTCCGAGAACGGGCACTGAAATCTATGAAGAAACAGACCAGTGCGTCTGGGTCTGATTAGCTGGATGTGTTGTCCACCTCTCTTTATAAAACTAAGGACTTACCTGTGTGGCTATAATAATGTCTTTTATTAATAAAATTATTACCCACTAATATTTTAAACTCATAGGTATGTATGATTTTCAGATAATTGTATGTCACATTGTTAGTAATAAAGATTCAAATTTATTCATCATTGTTTTATTTATTTCTTTTACGTGATATTTATACACAGTTTATTATATTATTATTATGATATTGTAGGTTGGGCAATGTTATATTATGCTTTGGGAGTACTTTGGTAGTATACTATAGCGACAATAAATAAATCTTAATTGCTAATTTAAATAATTTATTATTTCCTTGAATAGCCTCTGTAGCCGGTGACTAAGCTGGGAGTGATGCCGCCATTGTAAATGTTGCCATAACCGGGGCGTCTGTTGTAATATCCGTAGCCTGTGTGGCCGTAGCCTTGGTAGCTCGGGTTATTGTATCCGTAGTAGGAGTTGAGGCCACCGTTGCCACTGTTACCGCCGTAGCCTCCATAGCCTGCGCTGTTTCCATATCCGCCTCTGTAACCTTCGTAACCTGCTGATCCGGCGTATCTACCTCCGCTATAGGATCCTGGATACCCTCTATCATAGCCGTAGTCGTAGCCAGTTCCGGCGCCTCCATACCTGTCGTCTAACGTGCCGTATCCTGAGACGCCACCGCCCCCGTAGCCTCCCACACTGTACCCGGTTACAGCGCCCGTACTGCCGGCGCCGTATCCACCCACACTGTAGCCGCGGGAACCATAACCGTCTGAATAACGATCGTAATCTGAAACATGTGTTTACGACTTAATTGCTGGTTTCCGCATCACATTTTAAGATATGTGTACAATTTTACTAGTTGATCTACGACCCGTGCTAAGGGAAAATGGTATTATAAATCTTCGCTTAAGTCTTCCTTACATGCTAATCAATTCCCAAGGGTGTAAAGGATCGGCCATCAGTTTTGTTAAGCTCTTAAGTTTTTGAGTTTCTTATGGGTATGACTAAGTGCCGTATTTGGCTATTGTAAACTTTTAAGGTTATGCTAAGAATTTCCTTCCTAGGCCATTCTCTTATTCATAAAATGGACCACGCTCTGTCGTGCATGCAACGGCCCTAACAAGCAACATTTCTGCGTTTTGTTAATATTTCTACTTTGGCGATGGTCTTCTGTTTTTCCACAGTATACGTACATACACAGCACTCTATGTGAACCAACTTTGCAATCATCTTAATATTATTATGTCTAACGTTACCTATGAAATTGCCGATCTACTGGACTGTAGCCAGAGTTCATTATTCTTGATTGCAAAATCAAGAATATGTATTGTACTTCAAACTGGATCATACGAAGTCCGGATCTAATTAATAAAGTATGTACTATGTTTTATCGATTTGTTATCATACTGTCGTTAACCCTTTGAGTACCGTTGACGTAAATTTACGTGCGTTTCATAAATCTTTGTTTTAATTATCACGGTGTATTATATGAAGGGTTAAAGTCGAACTCCACCACGTGGTTTAATCCGTCCGTGTGATTTTTAATGATAATGAGGTCAAAAAGCACCTTATTCTATAGAACACTAAATATAGATTCCATAAACCCACTTCGTTCTAACCTTTAGTCTTGAAAAGGTAACAAACAAATGGGCAGAGTAACTTTAGCATTACTTAATAATATTAGGACGCTGATAAGAAGTTGGTGAAATGTGTAGGTAGTATTTTTATTTTCGAACCTAATTTTGATCACAATAATATAGGTACCTATAGATTAGCTAGTACTAGCGACCGCCCACGACTTCGCTCGCGTGGCCCTCCCCAATACCTCCCATCTTTTCGTGACTTTTCTTTCATACGAACCTTCTGGCAATAATAAATTTAACACAACAAAAAAAGCAATTAACGAGATTGTTCCATCCGTTCTCAAATTATAGCGTGACCAGGAGAAATAGGGGTTCATTTTTATAATGGATAAGTAGATAAGATAATGCGAATCACGTCTACAAGATTAAGTTGATAATTATGAGAAAACAATATAGCTTAAACAACCGAAATCCTAGAATACTGACTTGATATTAAAATTGGGTTGAATAAGAAATTCTACGCGGTGTTTGGTAGAGGGTTAGCCAAGAGAATTGGGAGTGTAAGTGAATCTAGTTGGGAAATAAAAGTTCGGGTAAAAGCTAGTTTTAATCGCGTTTTTGTTTTATTTAGTTCTTCCGAAATCATAACTCTTAAACTTTACAATCCCACAGTGCAAGTACCGAACTTACCGATCGATAAATTTCAGTCCTGAATTAGTCATACTTCCAAAAAGCTGGCTATATCGATCTTGTATCGATCATTGCAAGTAAGTTACAAAATTAAGTTATCGGTAGACAAATTCGATAAGCTTTTACGATTATAACGATAACCCTAGCATGGAACTGTTAAATTACTTTTGAGATCGTCTATTTAATCGATTTTAACGATTGTTTTGTGAGCTTTGAAAATGACCTCGTTATAGCTTATCGACAGGCAACGGGAATGGGGAATTAACACATATGATAATTTTCATCATCATCGTCATCATCTATCATCATGCGGGTGTAACCGCTGGGTGCAGATAGTATTCAATAAAAAAAATAAACTTCGGCATTCTTTTGATCGTAGAAGAGCGAAATGCTCGTAGAAATCTTCAAATGGTAGAAGGCATTGTTGAATGCAAACAATTCGTAATAATCGATATAGGTACTGTCGACAATTTGACGACATTATAAGTCGTCGATATCACTTCCATACTTGCTAGAAGCGAAATAAATTTATCGATCTTAGCGACTCGACAAATTTAACGACTATTACGGTAATTGCACTGCTGATTCGATAAGTCCCGATGTTTACTAAAACCCTTTTAGATTCCTACAACATCTCAATCATTCGTTTATAGAGGAAAGAGAAACTGGAGTAGGTATACTACTTTTGAAAACTATCCCATATTACAACGGTATAGATACCTATTATAAAAGTATGTAACGTATTATTAACGTTATGTATTATTAACTAGTAAAAAATAAGGTGTAAGGGGAAATGGAATATGTAGTAGTAGTTGGTCGTACCTACATAATAAAATAATAATACTTACATAATATGACTTTGTTAAAATAAGATTTTAGTTTTTTTTAAATTAAGTTGTTTAAAGTCAACTTTGGCACAGGTAGTCGTAGTTAGCTGCGTTTATATGATGATATTTCTAATTTAGACATCCTAGGTCTAATGAAGCAAATATGGAAGCAATAAGTAATTAATTATTTTTAGTGCAAAATAAACGCTGCTCTAAAAAGGTAAAAAGCACTACCTCCATTACAGAGATAGTAGACTTTCATAGTGTAGGTATTATTGATAAAAGTTTCGGTACTTACAAGAACTAGCATCTGTATTGAGATCACTGGCAGAATAGTCCTTTTCTGCTTCTATAGCAGCGGTTTTAGAAGAATCGGCAGCATTTTCGGCAGGCGCTGCGCAAGCCCAGCCAATTATCAGAAGCGGCAGTATTCTAATCATCATCTGTAATGTTAACAATACAAGTGAAAAAAAAAATCCGGTGAATTTATTACCTATTGGTTTAGGTAGGTAAGTATGGTTCTTTATATTTTCTTTGGTTCAATAATGTAGGCAGTTACTCAAATTCAATTTCTGGGGATGGTTCTTTATGGGAAAGGAGTAGGGCCTTGCCCTGTAATAATTAATTCAAATTCAAATTTGAAAACATGTTTAGAATGCAAGCTGAAGTAATCGTTTCTTATTTATATATTATTATTATATTATCAACCTTCGAGGAGCTTGTGGAGGGGCGCATATTCGGTTTCAATTGCGGAACAAATAAGGCCAAAGGATATTAAAATTGCGACAATACTTTTTCCGTGTTCCGTTCGTGTGTGATCAGTTAGACTTGGATTATGATATTAATAGGAAGTTGAGTGAAGTATACAAAGAAACCTAATCCACAAGTTTAATACTTATTAAGCCTACGCAGAAAAGGATTTTTTACCCTAGCCTGAGACACAACTCCTCAATTTATTTAAGTACCTAACATAACTCTTTAATAAAATTAGCGGTTTTATCAACTTTCAATAAAATATGATGTTTTTGATTCAGCGGTATTGTACGTGATCTCTTAACCGATTTCATTGATTCTTTTTCGTTGGACAAGTTATCCATCATCATCATCATCATCAGCCTGTAGAAGTCCACTGCTGGACATAGGCCTCTCCAATTGCACGCCACTTAGGTTTATCTTGGACTTCTCGCATCCAGTTTTTGCCAGCCGTCTTGCGCAGATCGTCACTCCACCGTGCCTCAGGACATCCTACACTACGTTTGCCGAGTCCCTTGGACAAGTTATCCAAGGGACGTCATATAGGACTAAAACAGTTTTAATGATTCATTTTTGTTAGACTACTTATCTCAGGCCAGGGACATGGTGTAGGACTAAAACAAATTTTAATTAATATTTTTTGTTGGACAAGTTATCGCAGGCCAGGGACGTCGTGTAGGACTAAATCAAATTTTAATGATTCTTTTTATTGCATTATCCGCATTAAAGTATCCTCATAGGAACGTCAGTCGTTAAACGACTAGGTACGTACTTCTTGTATTTACATACCTACGTAAATAAACGGCCTAAATTATGGTGGAAATAAAAACAACAGGCATAGGTAATACTGTAGGTAACTGTAGCTTCTGACCCTCGAAACAATAATCGGCAGTTTGTTAAACCTGGTGTTGTTCTCACGTCATTATGTCTAACAACAGTTCAAGAACACGGTGGATAATATTGAACATAACTGACGAAAATATTACATTTAGACTTCATTTAGACTACATTTCCAAAACTGTTTAATAACAATCTTATTTAATGAATAGTAGTTGTTTTGGGGTATGATCACAGATTTACAATATATGAATTACAAATTTATGTCATTTAGTAAGAAACTTATTGTAAAATCTTAGAATACTCTAATTTAAATAATAAGTTGTATGACTTCATCAAATTCTGTCGCTCAGTTTTTGAGTTACACTCCAATAACTGAAAAGTGTTTCACCTATTTTGACGATTTGACGATATCATCATTGACGGTGAATGACAATCGATCCCTGTTACGGGATCGATTGTCATTCACCAGCAAGCGTCACTAAAATTGGGACAAACATTTTTTTTAACCGACTTCAAAAAAGGAGGAGATGATATGTTCGTATGTAAGGATTTTTTTTGTGTATGCCGTGTGTAGCCGATTTCTCCCCTATGGTGGACCGACTCTCAGAATTATTTTTTTGTATGGTAGAGTATAGTAGGTATACTTTCGAGGTGGTTCCATTTAAATTTCATCAAATTCGGTCAAGCAGTTTTTGAGTTACACTCCAATAACTGAAAAGTGTTACGCCTATCTTGATGATATCATAATTGACGGTGAATAACAATCGATCCCGTAGGTAGTAAGGGTCACTAAAGATGGTGAAATTTTTTTTACCAAACAAATGCAACCGACTTCAATACTAAAAAGTGTTAAATAACTTGTCGAAGTCGGTACCATGCGCACAATATTGTGATAATAGGGTATACCTTTGAACTATCTATCTATCCAAGTACTCGTACTATATGATTGTCGTATGGGGACGGAGCGACATCTATTGAACAACTTGACAACATTATCTAACCAAAATTAACGATTTTATTAAATACTTAACTTTCGTATTAATGTCGCCACCCTTCATATTTTTTATAATTTGATTTTTAATGAACTAACCCCTGCTTAACGAGACCAAATATTGCAATTTTAGAGAGACTAAAAACATCCTCAGACGGGATTTGAACCCGCGTCTTCCGACTACCCGCGTTAGACGCCATTACCACTAGGCCCACGAGGCTAACCGTCCGAGTATTGAATTTTAACTAGCTAACTAGGTAATATTAAATTATAATGATTTTAAAGGTTAGTAGACAAGATTGTATCGGACGCTAAAATAAAATTGTTACGATCAATTTCAAAGATAACACATAATTAGTCTTTAATAATTTCTATTTTAAGTCTCATTTCTATGTAAATAAATAAACGTGCTAGCCATATTAATAAGTTACACTTGTTTTCTCATAGAGGGTGATTGAAAGTAGAGTTTCGACCTCGGGAGCAATACTATTTTATGCTTGAGTGACGTCCCTCGCCTTAAAAATATTCGTTTGCTCCCTAGGCTACAAAATCTACCATTTTTACAAAATCCGCTTATGAGGAATACTTAATGTAGTTTTTGCAAAATGTTTTAGTACTTATGCTGGTCTTGTAAAATCGCCTAAATTTTAATTCTAAATATCTGCGACATACGTTGTTTTTGAAAAATATGTGTTTTATCATCTGATAGCTGGTACAAACGTGAACACAGTGATACCTCTTCTTCTTCCTGCCCTTACCCCACGCTATGTGGTGTCGGCACATGTATTTTTCCTCCATTCTGTCTTGTTGCTCGTCACCTCATCACTCACACTTTCGCATACATATCATTCTTCACGCAGCCATCCATACTTTCTTCTGCCGTCCTCATCTCTATATCCATTCACACTCATATCTCGTATTCCACACATTCCTAGTCACCGAGGAGTATAATATATAATTGTATCTCGTTAAAAAATAATTATTTAGGTGTCATTGTGTGAACCATTACGTTTACTGGATCAACTTAGATGATATCATCATTATCAAAGTATATTGTAGATATACCCTCATGCCTCTTCATGACAACACAGTGATACCAAAAACAAAAAAAAAATGAATAAAATGTCGTAATGTAGTTTTTGTAAAAAAAAAACTTCAATTAAAAACACATAAAATCGTATCCTCTTCTTATTTTTACTAGCTTTACATAAAATTAGCTACATAAAATTCTCATAAAATAAAAGTTTCCCTATTACCTAGGTATACCTACATAAAAAACGCCTTGGACGTAGGGTCACGCACAAGGTAGGGTTCGATAGCCATTCTACCTTATCGTAAAGCAAAGTTCTCAATTTCAAGAAACAAAATTGTTTAGCAATTTGGTTTGAGTCGTTACACTATCGATTTTCTAATTCACGCGGGATCAACTACGCATTAACAAGGTCGGCTGTATGAACCTACTAAACATCGTCGATCGCGAGAGGTTTTAAGGTCGATCGCTGAGGATAGGTAAAATTATCAGTGATCAACCTTTAAGCTGTACTAATACTATAATACTATACCTTTACTAATGCAAAAAACAAAGTCCAGAAACATGAAGTGAATATAATAATGAGAATAAAATATGAAATGGGTGAAGTACCTGAAATAGATGCTAAACTACGAATATTTTGCCGAAGACCACCAATGTAACGCTTCTACATCAGCCTCATGATAATTTTTAATTTTTAATATTGTATCACTTATTTAAATGTCTTTTTTTAATATTGTATGATTATAAATTTAATACAGATTTGACACTTTGCAGTCGAACCCGATGTACCTACCTAGTTTTACTTATGTGGAAAAAAAACTTGGTTAATATTTGGTAGGGTACCTATATGGTTAAAATGATCGATCTCATGGTCATTTATTTTTGCTAGGTCTAATAATTTCATAGTAGTTTTATACAATCGCATGCAATATGATGTATCTGTACTAATTTCCAAACCTTCGATACCGTACGTATTAGGTGCCTACATGTGCCAAAAACTATCATAAAAACTGTTATACACTAATAAATTAAAAACACAATGATTTTAGAGTACCTACCTGTAATTTTAGCGCCCAATTCTATGAAGTTTTATACGGAGACACTTGAAAATTATGAATTGTATTGTATAGTATAGGTATCTACATCATTTTGCGAGCGACTGTACCTAAAGATTATTATGTGTCGTGTTTGTAAAAAAAACTATAACAAGTAGGTATCTCGTTCTTCAGATATTCTATTTCCTATACGTAGGTACCTATCTATAGGTAAAGGTAAAAAACAAAGATACTGGCAGTGACTCTGCCGAGTCGATATCTGCCACCCAAATAAATATATACATCTATACAGATAAACAAAATTGAAGTGTTTGTAATTCCAAATAAAAACTCTTCACTAAATTCTTATGAAAGTTTATACGGTAATTAGGTACTTTATATAAAGAAAACAGGTTTTTAATATGTTGTCTGTCTGTCTATCTGTTCCGGATAACCTCTGTAATGGCTAGACCGATTTTAATGGGAATTTTAGTGGCAGATAGCTAATGTTATAATAAGTAACTTAGGCAACTTTTATTATAGAAAAAAATATGAATCCCTGTCTCTCTGTCGGTTTGTTACTTTATTACGCGTAAACGGCTGAACAGATCGTAATTTTCCAATCAAACTTAAAAACAAAAAAAATGTAGATAGATTATATCCCGGGGAAGCACATATACTTTTCATTATTATCATCATCATCCATCACCACGCGGGGGAAACCGCGGGGTGCAGCTAGTATTGTTATAAAATTAAGCACAATTAAAAAAATATTAATAATGGACGTTTATGATGGGAGAGGTTCAGCAGTGGACGTCCTACGGCTGAGATGATGATGATGATGATGAGTGTGTCTTTGATGCCTAAAAACTGAATAAGTCTAATACTTAGATGATTTTGATTTGGTGTCTTTTTCCCAAAATAACGAGGCTATACATTGAAATTTATAGAGAGAAAAATTCACATCCTCGGACGGGATTCGAACCCGCGTCTTCTGACTCTCCGTGTCAGACGCCATTGACCAACTAGGCCAACGTTAGTTTAAGCCAAGTTCAAGTATTTCTAAATAATGATTTTTTCGGTTGGATGGTACTGTTAACTGTCCAATAGATGTCGCTCCGTCCCCGCAAGACGGTTAGTCAAATAGAGAGTTAAAATTCGATGCAGGACCAGATTCTCGGTGGCCTAGTTGGTCAATGGTGTCTGACACGGAGAGTCAGAAGACGCGGGTTCGAATCCCGTCCGAGGATGTGAATTTTTCTCTCTATAAATTTCAATGTTTGAGATCGCTTAAGCAGGCGTTAGTGCTTTGAAAAGTAATACTACAGAGGCTATACAATTTCAAATAAAATCTACAGAACGAGCATTTCCTAAAATAACAGCCTTCTTACATAAATAATTAAAAAGCTTGACGGCTATTGAGGAAAGGTGAAGACAGTTAAAACTCAAAGAAAGCGAAGTAATTACAAAAATGTAAATTGTGCCAATCTGAGGGCTCAAGCGACTGGATTTGCTGGTTCAACTTTCACAAGTTCGCAATACTTGGGCGTCAGTTAATAACGTTTTGAAATTTAATTATTACGGAATTAAATTTTTGTTGCTGTGTTACCTATTTGAGTGATGGCAAAATACTTTTGGAAAAAGTAAAATAAATTTGTAAATAATTAATGAATTAATAAGTATAATATTTTTTATGAGGAAAATGTATCTACTATCCACCAGCGGATTTAAGAGGAAAAAGAAGTATCCACGGGTCCAACTGTGGATTAGTAAGGAGATACTAAAGGTAACCGCTGATCCACATGCGGAGCCGAGTTGTGGATCCAAGTGAATGTGGAGTGAGTGTGGTGCGTAGGTATGCTACCAAAAAAAAGTAAATGTGAGAAGAACTTGTTTTGTGGCGATGTTGACATCCCTACACGTGTCTCGCGCCAAACCTGCGTGAATCAATGCGAGTAGGGAAGACGTCCTACTTATATATATATTTACTTACTTTGTTTTTGGTGTATGCTGTCGTTATGGGAAATTAATTATTAATTATTGGACACAAATTGTAACAAAAAAGTGATTTGCGAGATTTGAATGATATTGTTTTATGTATCCATTAATAAATAACACCGCTAACAGCCAATTACATTTTGTAATAGAGATAAAACCGCCTAGAATATGTATAACAATACGTTCTTTTAAAAGAACGTACCCCTGATAAATATTTAATTAGTTGCGTTAGTGTTAACAAATATGAGAGTACCTATAATAATTAATGAATGAATAGCTACTGTCTAATATAAATCTAATATATACTTACCGTGCATATCTACATTTATATCTACCTACCCCCGTTAAGATCGCCAGCGTACATACTTACTAAGGGGTGCACAATATTGCACACATATACTGTACATACCATTATGCCTGTAGATCCGTGAAGGGGTCGAAAGGAAGACCGGAAGGTGTGTATAAACACCGATATTTCCAGTTATGTTTTTGATTCAATGTTATAATAGAGGACAAGCCTGCTGCCATCTTATCCCTTAGACGGCCTTTGCGGCATCGATGCGGGGTTACAGAAGCTGTCCAATTCGTAAAATAGAAACTCCACGGCGAGCGTAGTGGTCCCAATTCAACATTCATTCGAATGTTTAAAAATTTTGAAGGCTGATGCATTTTGAAATAGATTACCTAGGTACACGAAAGTCGGAGCCTCGTGGCTGTGACGGAAACTCCTTCCAGACGCAATATTATTATCCTGGTACCTATATCAGGCAGAAGCTCATTTGTGAACCTCGACTGGAGTCTACTATTAGTTATTCTGTGACTTGAGTTGAGATTTTACAGTAAATGCCAAACAATTTACTCAGATCTGTATATCTTTTTTAATGGCTTTGTGTATAGGTAGCCTATAACTACTGTGGACCTGGCCCAAAAAATTGCGTAAGTGTAACGTATCGTCGACGTCATCATCATCATCATCAGCTGTAGTTTTCCAAAAGGACCGGTTGGAAGCGGCCTGCATCCAACGTCGTCCTGCGACCTTTATTAGGTCGTCTGACGTAGGTATACAGTACAAATTCGATTATCTAGTTCTATTATGTGGAATTGCTGCGATCAATAATTATTAAAAATAATATATAAAGAAATATGAATATTGAAAACTGCTACTTACATACTCGTAACTACGATTTTACATTAAACAAAATTATCTAATATTAAAGTTATGTCTATAATGATAAAATTTAAGAAGTCACTTAATATTGAATATAAGCACTATTCAAACGATGGTGAAATTTAACTGGGACGATCTTGGAGTATAAACTATCTCATAAAAATATAATCAGCAAAGTGGCATGATCCACTAAAAAGTTATGCTTGGTCATGAATAATAAAATATGCACGTTGATCTGAACTGTCTCTATTTTGAATTCGAATAAAATACCTGGGTTAAGTTATTCTTTGTCATTAATATTCTGTTATGGTACACACACATCGCACTCAGGCAGATTTAGTGCCAAACTAGCAAAAAATATTTTGTGTCTCAGGAAGTTTGCAATAAACCACTAAAATAGTACTTACGTAGGTATTAATTTGAGGTATAACTAAATGAATCATCAAATCTAATTATCCAGGAAAACCTTATGCGTCAATATATACGTAAATACCCCTTTTTTGAAGTCGGCTATACTACCTGTGCAGACAGATCAACAGATAGTCTGGAAGAGATCGCTCTAAGCGATAAAACTGCCCATTGTTACACCTAGGTTTTTTTTTTTTTTAATATTAAGTGATTAATGTGGTGTCTCAATAAAGCGTTATCTATCTAGTCTGCAGTGCAAGTACCGAACTTACCGTAAGTAACAAAATTACATACATTTAGTACATTCTACAGAGTGTTTGGTGGAACTATGTAGGGTTTCTCTAAGCTGATCAAGGACACCAATTTATTAATTATAAACCACATATGCCATAGTAAAGTATTATGGTTTTAAAAACTACTTTAAAAAAAATAGTTTATTAATACTGTACTGTTATACTGTGTGTATACTGTTTACGAAAGAAAATCTCGTCAGTTCAGTTTTATTTAAGGAGTTATAAATTTTTTTTTATGGAAGGCAATTATTCAAGTTGGTTTTTAATGTTATCTGAGCCACAGTAGCTAGCTTTATTTTAATGATAGGTAGAGATCCCAACAAATATTTATGACATGTTTAATCTAAGTTTCGTTTATGATTGCCTGCCAAATGATTATTGTAGATTGTTGTGATGTACCGTGTATGGCCGTATTGTTATGAATAATTAGAAACCAAAATAAACGTGATTAATGCACTAGCTGGTATTTTATTGTAATCTAAACGAAAAAATAGTATTAAAAGTAAAAAAAAAAAAACTTTTAATGTTAAAAACCATAACACTTGTCACTAGTGCATATGTGGTTTAAAATGATTATATTGGTGTCCTTGATCAGCTCTGAAAACCCCTACATGCTGCCACCAAACATCCTGTATTTTGGGATATAGGTGCCTACTTAAGTACATGTCAGGCTCAAGCATTTGTGTTATACTTAATTATTAAGATTAGTTACAAAAGACGTTATAACATTAACTGGTAGGTATTACTTACAGCTAATGATATAGGAGATAGAACCAGTAGATATCACAGTTTCCAGTAAAGCACTGACACCAGTGGTACGATATGAGCGGAGATGCGCTCTGCGTGAGTGCGCACACGCTCGGACCTTTATAAACCGTGGGAGTTTTTGTCTTGTAATTGACAATGGTCTCTGGGGAGGTAATGAGTCCGTTTGTAGTCGATGCGTCCTTCTGTCAAGACACTATGACGCATACGGTCGTAAGCGATGCAATGTTTCTCAGTTCTCACCTAACGAATAATGGAGCGCCTATTCTCTGTGGAGTTATTGTGCACACATGCTCGTAATTTCCGGGGATTTCAATGACAAAACACTTGGTAGGAACCTACTATAATTATAGACATCATAGAAGTGTAGGCTTAATTACAATCACGTATCTTTAAGACAAACGAGGAAGGCATCATCTCACTCAGCCGTAGGACGTCCACTGCTGAACATAGGCCTTCATACAGAGGAAGTATGGTACTAACAGATATGGGTATGTAGCTGTAATCACTGTAATTTCTGTATGACTTGAAATTTAACTTTTAGGTACCACTGTTTAGTATAACATCATCATCAGCATCATCTCAGCCGTAGGACGTCCACTGCTGAACCTAGAGCTCCTCCATACATTTCCAAAAGGACCGTTTGGAAGCGGCCTGCATCTAACGTCGTCCTGCCTGTCTAACTTCTCGGTAGACGACGCTCACTGCGCTTGCCGGTTCGCGGTCTTCACTCCAGAACCTTCCGAACCCATCAGCCATATCCAGTAAAATTACAGGGTAAGATAACCATACTAAAAGTAATAACTCTTTTCTACCTCTTAACATTGTCCAATTTCAGTGTGTGTTTCATGGAATGAACACATTGTTTACTATGCCCGTACGTTTTGATTTTTGCAGTTTTTTTAATTTCTAAGTAAGTAAATTTATAGTACTATGCAATCCTCTTAAGTTAATGACAGTACAGGTTAAGTCATTAACTCTGGGTTAGTGAAGTTTGATGTCAAAAAAAGTTGAGTTTACGTTCTTCTGTATAATGTGTACACCTACTTTATGTTGTGGTTTGTTTATGGTTTTTTATTCTCTAACTATGACTAGGGAAAAGTTACTGAATGAGCTTGTGTGACAATATTCAAGTTTATATAGGTTTTAGAAAGGTCGCAGAATGGTTAGATTTTAGGGACAAAGACTTTCATAGAAGTAACAACAATGTTGGTGAATGGAAATTAAATTATCTGATTGTTCAGAAATATGTTTGTTTCTAATGTGGGTCTAGTTTAGCGCTTACTATCGGCGTAGGCATTGAATAAGTCTATTATATATTGTCAATAACAACTAAAATTAATATAAACTAGTTTTATATTTTATTCATCATCATTATTATTATCTAACCAAGCCTTAGGAAGTCATAGCTGAACATATGCCTCCCTCATAAATTTCCAAAAGGACCGGTTAGCAGCCTGCAACCTTTATCAGGTCGTCTGTTCCTCTTGTCGGTGAACAACCTACGCTGCGCATGCAAGTCCGTGGTCCAACTCCAGAACTGTCAAGCCCCATGCATGACCTATGTTCCATCTGTTCTACGTGCTATGTGCACCGCAACATTCATCTTTGGTCGGGTTCTAATTGCAGCGCATATAGACATTTCAATGTTCCCATCTAAAAATAAGAAATGTCAGGTTAGGTAGCCCTGTGATATGTTTTAGTGGTGTAAGGCGCACTGAGAGTAAAACATTTGAATAATTAACTCGAGTTTACAACCTTCATACTTATTTATTTATTTAAAAACCCAGCAAACGCGCAAGTGGGCTTAAGACTCTTTTATAATATGAATAACTTAAAAAATGATGTAACATGTGTTTAAAAATATAATGTTAACATGTGTTTAAATGATAATACTTTATGACATTAACTTAGTTGAAATTGGCATTTTTATAATGTTATTTATCAACATTATTTTAATGAAATAGGTTTATTGTAATAGGTAGATTTATTTTATATCAGTAACTTTGTACTTATACAGAAATAAAATTTGTTAAATTTATCAACATTGATTATTGGACATTGAATTTTATATTGACATACATACTCGTACCTTAATGCAAAATTTAAAACTATTGGCAGTGGTAAGCTGCTTTTACAGATATATTAATTGTCTTTAAACTTTTTAGGGTAGAACCTAGTGATCTACAAATAAAGTAATTGATTGATTGCTATTCCGATGTCCATACACTAAACACACGTTACATTATATTTTTAAGTTATTCATATTATAAAAGAGTCTTAAGCCCACTTGCTGCATGCATCGTTAAATCAATAATGTATAGAATGTATACGTTTTACAAGTTTTTATATACACTCACTATTCTTTATTCGTGGTATGTCTGTAAGTCTGTTGTAAACATTGTTATAGCTTTTAATTGAGCTAAAATTCCGTAGCTAACTTCACTTGACAATACAATAAAATGTAAAGTAAGCATAAGTAAGTAAGATACCTACTCACCATTTTATTAAGACCCGATGTTGGTGATAATTTAATATAAAAAAAACGACTGGTCAGATTTCGATCTAATTTAAATGAGATCATTTCAGAAGCACCAGCTTCTAAATAAAACAAAAATCATTTATATCACAGGAAATAGTACTAAGGTATTACACATAAAAAATGCAGTCGAACTGAGAACTTCCTTTTTGGAAGTTGATTAAAAAGTAATGTGCAAGCTCTATGGCATCACCTATTACCGGAAAATGTGTATACATGCCACTGGGTAAATTCTAACTCCTGAACTATTCAATATCGATAGCCTTGCCTTGATGATTAACTTGTATTTGAGATACCTACCAATTGCATCAAACAAATATATAATAAATATCATCATACAATCCTAATACATATTATTGTAATTATTGAATACACTTCTTATCAAAAAAATCGAAATACCTTGCAAGTTTGTGTTTTGTAAGATTTATCAGAAAAAAGTGTATATTTAGGAATATCTGGCTAGTGTAATTGACAAAGTGAGTAATATGAGGTTTTTATATCCTGGTCTTAATGTTCTAAATTAAAATTAAATTATGATAAATAAAATAATGTTATATATCATAATAAAAATTATAAATTATCATTATCATATTTTGTTTAAAGAGTCACTTTCACCATGTACCTATGGCGTATGAAGGAAAAGATAAAACGACACAAGTAAATGAAAAAAAATGTAAGAAATGTTTATTTTATAACTTGTATACCCTCCCAAAACCACGGTAATGAAATTACCGTGGTCGTGCTCTTATTACTGCTTCCATACGGTTCTTCCTCGATCGGATGAGAGTCACGTTCACATGTTGTGGCATTCCATTCCATTCCTATTGGATTGCAATTTGCAGCTGGCTATATAAGTATTTCTGGGGCAGGATCTCTTGCTCAAATTCGATATGGGATATTTTAGAAATTAAAAATGTATTAAAAAACTTAGGGATAGATGACAAATTAAATTGGGAAATACAAATAAAATATTTAAGTGGGAGAATACGGAAACTAATACATAAATTTAAACGACTCAGGCATAATTGCAAATGAAGAAATTTTAAAACTGCTCTGTGCCAAAGCGTAAATTACGGCATTGGTGCGTATGGGGACCAGCGCATAAAACGTATCCCAGTAGAGTTTAAAGGGCACAAAGGGCTTAATCAATAGTAGCCTATAAAACCATTTCGCTTAACACAGATTATCTATATGTCGAAACAAAGGTTTTGCGTGTCAGACAACTGTCCATACTTGCACTTACTCTTAGATTTCATAAAACTGCACCAGTCTCAGTAATGGGTTTGGGTTCACGCCGGCTAAGGTGTACATCTTGTCTAATTAGAACGGTACAGAACCAAAAAGAGAAGAAAAATAGTCGCCCCAAGACAGGGACTTCTAGTGGGGAGGCAATTGCACGATATGCTTAATTCAACATTTTTAAATATTGTAATGTGTAACCACTTTTTGCATGAATAAATGATTATTGCGCAAAGCGTTCACCATCTCTTTTGTAGACCTTGTTCCTTCTGTCGTTACCGTAAAGCATAATTTTACACTCATCAGAATAGAGGACTTTGCTCCACTGGAGTTAGGTATCATCAATTTAGGTGCTCACGTGCAAAGTAAAGGCGCGCTGTTTGAGTTAATTTCGGCCCATTTGCTGGCTTGTGTGGTACCAGCCCACGTTCCTTCAACCTTCTTCTAATTGTAGAGTCTCTTACAGCCACTCTACGTACAACATGAAGATGCTGCGGCAGTCGAAAAGCGTTAAGGCGTCAATTTCATAAAGAAGTTACTACAATAAATCGATCATCTCGCTCAGAAGTGACCCGATTCCTGCCAGGTCCTGAAAAAAACGGCGGAATGAATTTGGAATGAATGAATGAAAAATGGAATGAACTGAACGGCGCGTGAACAAACCGGTCTCCTGATAGCGTTTGTAGATTCTATGAACAGATATCAGGCTTAGATGCAATCTTTCAGCCATAACACGCTGAGACAAGTCCAGAACCCAGCAAATGACACATCTTTGATGGATTCTGCGGGAAAAGTATCCATATAAAAGCCGTCTTCTCGTGATTACGAGTAACTTGTAAATTCGACATTTTTTCAGACAGTTTTCCAAGGTCACAGTAAACAAATAAAGAACAAAAAGTTTAAAGAATAGCGCTAATTTTTAGTTTTTAAACGTGAAATGTACTCCAAAAAACACACGTTTGTCCACACTCAAAACAATGATTCATTTAATTTATAGGATAAACAAATGAAATAAATTTTTGGTTACCACTGTAATGGCCAAACTGCCAGCTATTCAATCATGTTTTTTTTCATGGAATGAAAACTCTTTGGTGTTAAATTAGAAGGGCAGAATCAATAAAAACGAAAGTGTTTTGATTTTTTTGATGAGAATTCTATTTAGATGGATGGATGTTTGTTCACGTAAAAACGGCTGAACTGATTTGGATTATATTTGTTAGGTAGATAGCTATGTATGTGTGGATTATCTAACAACTCATATCATACATTTCATCATAATCATCATCATCCATCACCACGCGGATGAAACTGCGGGACACAGTATTACAAGCTTGACATGAAAAATACTTTTAATCAAATAAACTATTTTTGATTAAACGCGTTGTATGAAGTCCTATTTCTTGCAATCATTTATTTTTAATTGGTAGGTAGTGTAGGTACCTGTCACTCCCAAAATCAGTGAGATGTTTGTGTACCTATAGTTCAGAGCTGCTTTGTTATTCCAATTAAAGTGACTCCTATTAATATAATTTTGAGCACCTGGTTATCGTTGTCAGAGACAGCTTTGTTGTGGTTTCATGTAACACGAATTGATACAATGAACCTCCATCACCTTAGGTGTCTGACAACTTACAATTAGAATTAGGCTATCGGATAAATGTCTATCTCAAGTCTAGGTAACCTATTGTATCATACTTCTCACTAATATTATAAAAAGGAAAGTTTCTGTTTCTCTTTGTATGTTTTTTACTTTTTCATGCTCAAAAGGCTGGACCAATTATTATGATATTTGGTATGGAGGGAGATCAGGAGTTAGATTAAAATATAGGATACTTTTTATCATCAACCATCACCACGCGTTTTTAAGAGTCTACGTAAAAAGTAGAAAGAGAGAAAAATAATAGTCGATAGGTATAGTTTTGGCAATAAACATAAGGAAGAGGAAGTGTGCGATGTATGGATAATTTGGTGAAATTAGTGTAATGTGACGTTTTAAAAGTTACACGGTTGGCTGGCGAGGTTAGAGGCCATCTTTGCAAGGTCACGTCATCCCTATTTTGTCGTTTGAAACTGGTATAGTTGTTTAAAGATGCAAACTTATAGCACAACTACGAAATAACCTTTGATCAAAAAGTTTTAAGTATGCTGTAATATTTTTCGAGACCTGTTTGAGAATTAAAAAGACTTCTTAGTTTCACTTCTAAGGCATCTTTTTTAAATCAAATAGCATTTGGTAGGTACTTCGTGAGCAACATATAATTTGAGGCAAGTATATTATAATGTTCTTAGGTACCAACATTTTAGGGAACCTCACGTAACTTAGCTTACGTGTTCCCTAAAATGTTGGCAACAACGTGCATTAGTATGCGTATTTCAATAAGAAGCGCGGTTGTGAATCTTGAATTGGCTTAACAGAAAATATTGTATGTTTACAAATAAATATATACCTCCAAAACTTTTCAACCAACGGTGACGTATAATACCCATATATTGAAAAGGAAAAACTTTCCTATAACCTTATATAGGTTACAAAAATTACCAAAACAAAAAAATATCATAAAATTAGATGATCCAGTTAAAAAGATACGTGGTCATACATTAAAATAAATTTACCGATAAGGTATATGGGTAAAGCAAAAACAGCCTAAGAATACTTTTAATTTAAACTAAAAAAGGGGCCTTATTAAACTGCGGGCCACACATAATTAAAACAGGTTTCTGTGTTAGTCCTTTTCTGTGGCGGGCCCGACAGAGCAAATTCGCTTAAACGAAATCAAATAAAAAGACAAAAGAATTGGATTCCGGAACCGATGAAGTTGAGGATTACGATGTCATGATTAGCTCTATGCAAATTGTAATTAGAAAAACCCCAAGTTGTATACTTACCTAGCAAATGCTATTTAAACTATGGCAATACCTAAGTATTGAGTACAACATAACGTCTAATGGTTATGTGTCCCAATACGTAGTTGTTGTGCAATAACACTACTTAAAGTTGAACATTAAAATGTTTATTGTTAGAGTTACTTTGTTTTACGCCTGTAGTAGATTACGCACTTGCCTTTCTATACTTAATTTGTGACTATGACTACCTATATAGTAAACTACGTACGCGTAAACTACTGGTACGCGGCTTACTAATTAAGTGTTAAGTAGTCTGTTTCAGGTACTTACCACATAACATCACAGATCACCGTGCGCCACGAGATGACTATATTACGCTAAGCTAAGAGTAGAACTCTTTGTGAATGAGTTCATCCGGAGAAGAACTGCCTTCACACCCATTTCTACCGCGAAGTAGTAATTTTCGCGATACTGCGTTCTGGTTTGAAGGGTATGTTTACCAATGGAACTACAGGCACATGAGACTTAACAAACTGGCTCAGGGTTACGGTCGCAGTTCGTCACTTGTGACGAATTGCATCTGCTCTAGACAGAGCAGAGGTTACCACTGGGCCTCGTGCTTTTGCCGCCTCCTGATAACATGATTATCATTTTAATAAGTGGTATGTTCTATACATGCTCAAATATATCAGTTAGAAGACGATTGTTGAGATAACTAGCTCAAGCTCCTCCCGATTAATTGGCTGAAGCAGTTGAGACTACGAATAGGGATCTGTATCATATTGCCGAGTGGAGCAAATCTCATGGTCTAAAAGTAAATCCCATTGAAACTCAACTAATAATCATTGGTAGTTCCAGAAAACTGTGTCAGGTGGATCGGGAAGTGCTTCCTCATGTCTTCTTTGATGCGGTGATTATTCCATTTAGCGACACTGTTAAAAATCTTGGCATCACACTTGATAAGCACTTGAGTTAGGACCCTCAGCTATCGATAACTAGCCGAAAGATGTTTGCGTCTGCTGGATCGCTACGCAGGTTGCGCTATTTCTTACCGACTGCCACTAAAATTGCACTAACACAGTCACTCTTACTTAGACCTTAGAGAGGACCAGCTGAATAAACTCGAGCTTCTTCAAAATTTCTGTATACGATTCATATTTGGCCTACGCAAATATGGCCATGTCTCTGAAATTCGCACTAAACTCAAGTGGCTTCCCATACGCTATCGCCCCTACTTTATAGTACATTGTTCAATCCTTCATTCCCGCGCTATCTTCAGGAAAAAATCGAATTTCTTCATGTCGGAAGTTCTTTTTCCATACGGTCATCAGCGAACTTAATCTTAGAAAACCCGGTACATCGCACCACTTTTTCGGCTCCTCTTTTAACGTTGAAGCTGTTCGCCTGTGGAACGCTTTACCTGTAGAAATAAGATGTGCACCTTCCTTGGACACCTTCAAACAACGTGTTAAAGCGTTTTACCTCTCGCAATAGCTACGTACTGCATTGCTACAACTTGTTTTCATTATATTATTTATTAATTAGTATAAGTTATATTTTAGTATGTACATTTATTATTATATAATATGTAATATTTACGTGTATTTATTTGTATAATATTATTTATATATATTTATATATGTTTAATAGATATAATATATGTTGTAACTTAATTTTAAAAGTCTTGTATTGTACTTGTTATAAGCAGTATTGTCATGTTTCACAACCTTTGTGGTTACTCCATCGTAACCAATGCTTCCTATATGTTACTCAAAAAGTTAATTGTTTTGTTCATGATAATGGGGGTAGTTGGAGTAAACATTAGGATTTGATTTCTCATAGCTACTGTATTACAGAAGAATTATTTTTTCGAGTCTGTAATTTTGTTATTTCAATAAAATAATCGTTAAATGTTTAAGCTGGGATTAGTAAGCAGTTCATTGCCTACCAAATTTTTGCCATATGTTATTAGGGTAGTTGATTTTTAATTTGTTATTTAAAGGAAAGAATAAATAAAAAATATCCACTTATCTAAGCTATGTTAAGATCTCGCTTTGATTTGAGCGTTACTTGTAGTGAAATTTTAACGATTTTATAGTCAAACTTATTTTATATCTTGTATATTTTTCAGTGTAAATATTTATTATTTTGAAATAATTATTTTTTGGACATCGTGAATACCTTTTGTTATCTATTTTGAAGGTTTTTGAGGATTCTTTACCTTTTTGATCGGACATCATAGTTCCTGTAGAAACAAGTCATACAACTTATTGAAAGCCAAATTAGGATCTTTACATTCGTAAACATCACTATTCAAATGAATCAAATATATTTTTAAAATTTTAATTTTTCTTGGCAATAGTTTCGTCTTTCGGTTAACTTCAATATACAACCCTTTATGACTGGAAATTGAAGCAGTCGTTCATGGTCTGATAGAGCATGTTGTATAATTTCACCTTTGCAACCTCTGACATGTTTATGAATAATATTATCAATGCATGTTTTGCTTCTAGCTAGGGCATAATATGTATCTGAAATAAATTGTTTTGTAGTTTCGAATTCTGAGTTAATGTATTATTATTTAAGATATATATTGACATTGAAGTCACTAAATACTATAGTTGAAAGCACACGCAGACTATTTTTATGCGGAATATGACAGTTATATTGTTGAGGTTATTGATATTTAAGCTAAGGAAATTATTAATTGATAAGGCATATTATTTAATTGATGAATTTCTTAAAGATAAGATATACATTAAATTATTTATCATATAATTGGGCAATATTTTATTTATATTCTGATTATTGCAATGTATGTTAATGTTAATAATTACATATAATGTTATTATTAATATTAATATATATAATTATTATTAATATATATAAAAAAAAAATGTTCACTAATTTCGCATGCCAATAGGTTAAAATATGGCGCACCTACCTTGTAATATTTATTCAACACTTTGTAATATTTACCCATGTTTTGCGTGATAAATGGTTTGATTTGATTTGACTTAATTAATTTATATACCTATATCGTTATATATCGTTTTATTAATTTATACAAATTGGTAGTAGAAACATACAACATTTATTTGATGTGAAGTCAACTAAAATTCTGTGCACTCTGCCAAATATCAGGAAATGACATCCGTTCAGTATTACTATTGCATTTTAGTCAGAAACGCTCATGAATTCAAAAGTATAAATAACTTTTGAATTCATGAGCGTTACTGACTAAAATGCAAGATCCAGATCGTTCTTATCTAATTCAGTAGGTAGGTAAGTAATTCCGAATGAGCCAAACGTGAATTTCCATTTATTTGATATTGACGTTAGACTGATTCCGAAGAAACTTATAATTAGTTTTGAAGTCACTGAAATCGTTGTACCTTTCCCTAATTATTGCTAGGGAGTCCAAAAGGTAATCAATACTTGCCAGTATATACTTGTATATACTACTATCTTGTATATGAAGTAGTTGTGCAATTCTCTATATTTCTCAATTAAAAACTTATGATTCACAAGTACAATTTGATACATTTCATACCGACTTCCATTCTATTCAGTTATTGGAGTGTAACTCACAAACTACTGGACCGTATTTGACGAAATTTAAATGGGACTACACGGAAAGCACCAGCTTTAAAATAAAAATAATTTTGAGAATCGGTTCACCCTATCAAAAGTTATGAGGTAACAAACATTAAAAAAAAACAGTCGAGTTTATTACCTCCTTTTTGGAAGTCGGTAAAAAATTACAGACAAATTATGTAGCATAATAAGCATCAAATAAAAATAAAACCGGCCAAGTGCGAGTCGAGCTCGTGCACGAAGAGTTGTGCACGCTTATCTCAGAAACGGCTTATCCGATTTAGATGTAATTTTTACTGATATATTGTGGTAAGCTTTACTTAACATAATAGTGTTTATTTCATGTCAATCAGTTCATAAATAAAAAAGTAATTGAAATTTAAAGAATAACTCTCTCGCCTCTACACCAAGACCAAGCGAGCAAAGCCGCTGGCGGGTCAACTAGTAACTGAATATTTTGTGAATATTTCAAGCTTCTACATGTTGCAGTTATCAATAACGAGCAAAACGAGCACAAAAATCACGTTTGGTGTATGGGAGCCCCCTTAAATATTTATTTCATTCGTTTTTTGGTTATAGCGGCAACAGAAATAAATCATCCCTGAAAATTTCAACTGTGTAACTATCACGGTTCATGAGATACAGCCTGCTGACAGACAGACTGACGGACGGGCAGCGGAGTCCCATTTTTCCCGTAGGGTGCGGAAACCTAAAAAATAACCTTAAGAAATGGAAGTGCAGACAGAAGGTTTGACTTTAGCTGTTTACGTCCGGTGTTTTATTATCTTTCCAATCGATAGTTTATTATTCGATAGTTTAGTTAACATACTTATGTCTTTACTTATAAACGCTGCTTAACTTTAAATGAAGTTATTTAGTACTGCGCAAAGGAAAAATGTTCTGCGCCGTACTAAGTGACGTTATTTAAAGTCGTGACGTAAAAATTTACGGCCTTACTTATAAACGTTGCTTAAATTTAAATAACGTCACTTAGAACGGCGCAGAACATTTTTCCTTTGCGCGGTACTAAATAACGTCATTTAAATTTAAGCAGCGTTAAGTAAGGCCGTTATTGTATTAATGTATTTTAAGTGTCGAATCTCTACCTCTAGTAGGCAGAGGTAACGTAACCTTTTGGTAGATACGTTAGTAATTCTTGCTTAAGTTTGTATATACAAATATTATAAAGAGAAAAGTTTTGTGTGTTTGAATTGAATAGGCTACGAAATTACTGATTTGAAAAATTCTTTCACCATTTTGTAATGATGAAACTACTCGTACATTATCCCTGATGAATGTAAGCAATACATTTTGATTCTTCATCATCATCATCCATCACCACGTGGGTGAATCCGTGGAGCGCAGCTAATAATATAAAGAAACGAGATTTGTTTGTTTGTTTGAATTAAATAGACTTCGAACTTACCAGACTGATTTGAAAAAATCTCTCACCATTAAAATCCGAAATTATGTCTGATAAACATAGGCTGTAGGATATTTTCAAATAGTTTGGGATAGGAAAATTTCGATAATGAAACCCAAGGTGTGAAAATAATATTAAAAAAACCTTAATTCGCGTACGCTCTGGAAACTATTGACAATGGAGCAAAGTGACATAGACGTACTACAGGTTTATAGAATACGTCAATGTCTAAAAAATAGTGGACGGGGGACCTAACGCTGGTACCAACGTTGGGCTGTAAATTTTGTGAGGCGTGCTGTCTCGTCAGGGCCAATGTGAAGATGTCTGATACAGAAATCGAAATTGTTCTATGCGCTTTCACGGTATTGAGTGTACATTAATGATTATCGCTTTTTCTACCGACTTCTAAAAAGGAGGAGGTACTCAATTCGACTGTATTTTTTTATGTTTGTTACCTAATAACTGAATAGAATGGAAGTCGGTATTTTTTTATATATTGTACTTGTTAAATCTTTATCTCAGTAAATCATTCCCATATTCTGTTGAATGGTGCGCTATGCATTAGTTAACATTGTCAATTTTCGGCTCCCTGAACAGGTTGCCCATCAATATTCTTTATTGTCAATAAATCAACTTCCATTTTAAAATAATAACTTAAATAATATTAATTTTGATAATATCCTGTTTTATAATTGATTACATATTGCGCTATGCGATTGACGTATCGGTAGAACATAAATCCTCCATGCATTATCGCACTTCCGTCTTGGACATTACGTTTAATGCCGGCGTTTCACATGGCTATTTGTATATGAGTATAAAGCATATTTGGCAAACAATTACAAGTTTATTTGACAAAGTGTTTGCCTTATTTGACAAATAAGGCGAGTACCAAATACACGTTTCTGTGCGCTTGTCGGTTTTTCGAGGCACATCAAAGAGATCAAATAGGCAAATACGCAAACAAAGCGTCAATTGTCTTATTATTTGTCTTCCAAGTCTGATTTCGTGGTTTCGTGGTGGATCGTATTTGTCTTTATTTGCATGATTGCATGAACGTCATATATTTTGCCAAATAAAACAAACACTCGATAGCGAACTCCAATTGCCATGTGAAGTGCCACTATTAAACATATATCTTGAGGCCGCGCTTCTCGGAGCGCCGTTGACGTTTATAGTTTCACATTCACACTTGTTTGTTGAATTATTGTTATGGCAACACACATAACAACGCTACTACTCCACCATGTCATTCACTTTACTGCATTAGCAAAGAGAATTGAATGTGATAGCGCCATTGTAGATTGGTTGACATATTATTGCGAGCCAAAATTCAAAGCAAGCATGTCGGCCACCATCTACTATATACACCTATAAAAACTTACCAAACGTTTTGTTAAAAAGTTATTTTAATATTCTGTTACCTTTTGATATAATATAAGAAACCTATATCACAATAACACCTAAAGTATCTGTCCACGCAGAGCCATTATGTCCATATATTTGGCCATTGGTTGGACGAGTGACGTTGGGTCCTATGGAACATTTTCATGTTAAAATATGCAATAGTAACGCCGGTACAAACTAGGCCACACTATTCGTACCTTTCTATTAATCGTTATCTACTCTAATAATAAAGAAGAAATATTTCATTGTTTTCTTGTTTGTAATGGAAACGCAAAAACTACTAAGCCGATTAAAAAAATACTTTCATCAGTAGAAAGCTACATTATGCCTAAGCAACCTATACGCTAAATTTGATTAATCATCATCATCTCCACGCGGGTGAAACTACAAAGAGCAGCTAGTTTTTTTATGAAATAATAATAACTAAAATTCGAATTTCAGTAATCAATTACTATTGGAACTAAGGCGGAAACGCTTTTACTTAAAAATATTAAAAAAAAACAGGTATACAGGATTAGAAAGCTATTTTCCTCCCAGCTTACGAGGAGCAAACTATAGCCCTTTTCAAATAGATGTAATAAAAAATAAATGCTTTACAAGTTGAACACGCCTAACGTTTACTAAGAAGGTGCCTTCATAGAGGCAGAATATATATGACCTGTATATGAGCAATGATCGTAACAAGATAGGGTCACTAAAAAGGGTAATAAATTATAAAAAATGGAACCGACTTCAACACTAAAAAGTATGAAATAACTTATCGAAGTCGGTACAATGCGCACAATATTATGTTAATAAGTAGGTTTTGAAATATCACGGTACCGACTTCAACAACTTATTTCACACACTTTTAGTGACCCTTGGTAATTAGGATCGCTTGTCATTCACCGTCAATGATGATATCATCAAAATAGGCGAAACACTTTTCATTTATTTGAGTGTTACTCGAAAATTACTAGACTGAATTTGATGATTAAATGGGACCACCTCGGAAGTATACTCTACCAAACAAAAAAAATTTTTTTGAATCGGTTCACAGATGGGGAAGAAATTGGTAAACA
Organism: Selenia dentaria; assembly: GCA_917880725.1. Taxonomy (NCBI): domain Eukaryota; kingdom Metazoa; phylum Arthropoda; class Insecta; order Lepidoptera; family Geometridae; genus Selenia; species Selenia dentaria. The sequence goes on along the minus strand of OU862884.1, from coordinate 20,724,766 downwards.
TACACAAAAAAACATACGGTAAAACATAACACCTCCTTTATTGAAGTCGGTTAAAAATGAAAATAGAGTTGCAAAAATTAGCTGGATACTTTTGTTTGTATTTTGACGTATTCTCTTGTATTATTATTGGCATCGATTAATCGATAGGTATTGGCGACACTGTCCGCGTTGGTTAAATAATAAAGGTGAGTGCAGGGAATCTATTTCTAGCTATTTAAATAAAATTATAAAAACTATATATTAAATAACGATGCGTTTTTCTTTTCATTAAAATCTCGAATCTCGAGATTTATATAAACATTTCCTTTTTCCTCGAATGCTACGTGTAAAAATCAACTGCTACACGAAAGTGATAAGTGAAATTATTTTTCTAAATCCACAACAAAAAATAAGTATTTAGACGACAATGTACTATTTTAATTTGTATAAGATTGTAATGAAGCTTTTTTATACCTCTAATTTATTTTTCTTACATGCACACTGTTGCGCTTTAGGTCCCCGAAGGGTTCAACAGAGTACAAACACTGGAGCTGATTGTACCCTGTTGAACCCTTCGGGGTGACCAATGCGCCAGTTATAGGGATCTTAAACATTTAGTCCCTAATAACCTTGATTTGCCTTTTACAAATACAAGATGGTTTTCATGTTCAGTATTGAACAGCGCCGTATATTTCCACATGAGTGTCAACATGTATCACAGCGGTTAAATTAAAAAAAATACATAATATTTTAACTGTCTCTACCACCACCCTATACATTTTGTTGTAAAGAAGAAATATAATTTTAAAGGTGTACCTGTGACGACATGATTTTTATTGCTATTTGTAGAATAGAGATATGTACCTACCTACTTACTGAGAATCTAGATACCATCTCCAAATCTGCATGTGCAAAATATGTGATTAGAAAACTTATTTTTATTAAACCTTAAGTTTATGTTTAATAACTACTAATAATTAATAATAACTAACTGCGTCCCGTGGTTTCACCCGCCTGGTGATGGCTAATGATGATGAAAAGCATCTAAACGCCTCATCTACCTCCATAGCAAATTTTATGAAATTAGTCCAGCCATTTGAGCGTTAAGAAGTAACAAACGTACAAACACCCTTACAAACGTTTGTCTTTATAATATTACGACTTGATGGGGTTGACACCCACTTCGTAGCGCGCGCAAATAATAACGTTATTTCACTGAGACATCCTGATATTTAAATCGGTTCGCATGAAACTGCTCGATTAAAGAACCCATTCACCTTAATGATACACATCACATTTCCTGGAATCCTAGTATTTTTTCTAAGAACACTATTGTGTTATTGGCCAAAATGGCGACTGGCAAGTTTACTGGGGAAAAAAAAATTCTCACCCTCTTTAGTGACCTTGCTACTTACGGGATACACCGTCAATGATGATATCATCAAGATAAATCAACACTTTTCAGTTTTTGGAGTGTAACTCAACAACTGCTTAACTGGATTTGATGAAATTTATATGGGCCCAAAAATTAAAAAAAAAACCATCAAAATCGGTTCATAAACGACGAAGTTAACCGCGAACACACATAAAAAAATATACGGTCAAATTGACAATCCTTCTCCTTTTTTTGAAGTCTGTTAAAAATGTTTAAGACACTTATAACTGGCGCATTGGGACCTCGAAGGGTTCAACAGAGTACAAATACAGGCGCAAAAGTGTGCATGTAACAAAAATAGAGTTACAAATAAGCTTCATTTATAATCTTATACAAATTAAAAATAGAAGTAGAATAAAATAAAAAACTAATCTATAAGCCCAATTGTCGGGTGAAAAGTGGCAAAATGTTGGCCTACTGTTTGTCCAAAGTAGGCGCCAGCACTTCAGTCACTCGTCTCCTATAAGAAATTAATTACTTTTCTACTACATGCAAAATATTGTTTTGTGTCGCGTGTAATTTAAACGTACCTACTACAGTTCCATAATGCTAGTTTGAATAAATATCTAAAAACATTTACATTATCATTGTACTTGTGGCTCAGGAATACCTATGATCCAATTTATGGCTCTAGCAGTCGACTAGTAGTCGTTCGCTGTAACTTATAGCATCAAAATGACGTGACAATAAAATCGAGCACGATGTCTAGAGGCAAGGTTGGTTACCAAACTTTATGAAGTGGTCGCCATGAGTCATAGTCATGTTTGCTGTTATTGTTTTGTGCGACGCAAACACATTCCACGTAAATGCTACTGTTCTACTCGTACATAACTACCTAAATATATATAATACCTACTTATTCACTACCTATTCTTTGTCTCAAATTTATCATAATTATAGTGCGGTCCGAATCACGCCATAAGCTCTATTAGCGCGCTCAAAAGTGTCCTGAAATTGGATGAGCGGGCAAATGGTAGGCGATGTGAAGTGGTAAGTGACGTCATTTCCGGACTTACAGTGCTATTGCTCTTGGATGAATTAATAGTCGTGATCGTCGTGGGCTGAATGTCAAATTTGACGTTAATTCTCAATGTCACAGATGTCAGATTTGCTTGTTTTGTTTACCTATACCGGTTCGATTTCATTAACACGTTAACAAGCGCTGTGATTGATGAAATCGCGTTTTTTAATATTGGACCCGCGGATGTTGACGCCAGGTAGGCATGTAAGGGATATAAGTGAATTACGCACCGTGGCATTATATTCCATTACTTTCGTTGTATACTTACAGCGAGTGTTTTGACCAATTCCTACCCAATTTCTTTCTAGGGTCAACGAAGACAAAAAGTACAAATAAGTAGTGTAGATGTCACAGTCAAGAATCGCCCTTTTGTATATTAAGCTTGGAGTATCTCTTACAAGTACTTAAGAGTAGAATGGATATTTTGATCTCCTGAAAAGGGATTCATTATATTATGCCTATTATTTAGTAAGAAGGTAAAATACAATGTGACTACACACTATTTTAGACTTTAGCGGTTGTTAACTAAGTCATTATTGGTACCATGTTCACTGGTAGCAGTACTGGCACCAGTATAAGACATATTACTTCCAATCGCCAAATTACACCTGTCTATATCAGTGCATTATATCGATTCGGACAGAGAGTAAACATCTCTCCATTCCACCTAGCTTGATTTAACTTATGGTCCGTCTGTCTTGTAGAAAGTCTAGATAGGTTGATGATCCTTAAGATAAGTTAATTGAACATTGTCATTCTTGTATTTGCGTAAAGTTTGATTAGAATTTACAGACTATCCATAGCAAGTGATAGGATAGCGTGAATCGGAGTACCTATTGAACCTGTGAGGATTTTTGGCTCTTTACCGTCAGAAGCTACGAGTAGTCCGGACTGATGCCAGGGAACCTTAGGGCGGGGTTCAACGCTGGGCGATACCAATAGAAACCAATTATGGGAGCAACCATTCATATTTACCCTATACGCTGCAACGCGTGTTACCTAAATATAATATAAGGCGACGTGCGCTTCTTTTACCCCTTATTAATCGTTTTCTTATTTCATCATTGTATCGACATTGTGTTTGGCAAAGCTTAACAAAGGAGATAGAGAGGACGTGTATGTTTATGACACCCAGGACTACCACTTCACGCCACGATTATGTACTGATTTTAAATTAATAAAACCCAAGAGTCGCGTTATTGCGATTTAATAATTACTTTAACTTTATTTAAAACTTTAACAATCCAACTTTTTTTAAATTCCTACGTCCCTGATTTTACAGAAGGTAAATACTTCCTTCCTTATACTTCCCTCGACGTATATTATACATATATATGTATAGCTAGTCTAGAAATTTTGACTATGCAACTATTCAAACTTCGGACTATACCTATTATTAAAGTGGCTCTTTGTAGCTGCCGTAGTCCTTATGTATATATGAATTCGGTTTATTTATTAATTAATACAATAATAACGTTAACTAACAATTATAACGTCGGTGGCACGTCCAAATGGAGTTGCAGAATTCCAAAACCTACTCGTCTACTGGAATACAAATTAAAAATGCGCAGAAACCTATTTTTTGCTTAAATAAAAGTCACTAAAATTAGATACCAGCCAGGGAAGTCCTGTCAAAATCTGTCCAGCCGTTTCCAGCATATTAACAAATCAAATTATTTATTTTATATAGGCCCACGGGGGCACTTACAATTTGAACACACACACATTGATGACATAGGCAGACAGACATAAATACGTTTTTTGTTACAAGTACAGTGAGTTACTTTCATAATACGCATTTAATAAATGGTGTTACTATAAGATTACAGGCACTGTATTTAATTGTATGTAAGTTTAGATACTTATTTATATGTACCTAATTATAGAATACTTACCACCACGCCTTCACTATCCTACATTTCTCCAATCATGATCTTAGTCTTATACGAGAAGAGGAAAAACATTTCATGTACTTACGAGGCCTGAGAAACTCTGTAATAGTAGAGGCTTATCCCATCGCCAGCATATCCCTTAGTCACTGATTATGATATCTCCATGGAACAGTCTGCCCAATTTGTACCCATTTGAACACTCTTTGTCCCTCTTAGATTTTATACTACATAGTCACTTAATGGGATTTGTAAAATATTTGAATAGCCATTATCACCGTCAATAGGATACACTGTGCGCCGTTCAGGCTCGCAGTGACCCGTGACGATGCATTTGAGTCACGGTCATGCATGTGAGCTCACGACTCACAACATAAGACAACCGACACGCAATAGTTGGTATATAATTATAAGATAGTTATGTAGTCTGTGAGAAAAGCAGGTAACTTTTCTGCGATCGCTAATAATATAACTAACTAGACAATAATATACTACTTCTCATACTTACATATAGGCATAGACAAACCTAGTGTCCTGTTAGCAGTTCGGCTAAAGACCCAAGAGCCCAGCTGACCCGACATTATACCGAAGATATCCCGGACGTCAGCCTGTATGAGATTAGGATAGCCTTGAAACAGCTCAAGAACAACAAGGCGCTGGGTGACGACGGTATCACATCTGAGCTTCTGAAAGCAGGAGGAACACCGGTACTTAAAGTCTTTCAGAAGCTCTTTAATACCCTCTTACTCGAAGGTTTAACGCCAGAAGCATGAAACAAAAGCGTGGTGGTGCTATTCTTTAAGAAAGGTGACAGCACTTTACTTAAGAATTAGAGACCCATCTCGCTTTTGAACCAAGCTTTTTTCAAAGGTCATCACGAATCGTCTCAGTCGCAGGTTTGATGAATTCCATAATTTATTGTTAGCGTGAATGGTGGTTCCGAAGAGGTAACTAAGGAACTAAAATGAGAACAACAAATTTACTATAATATTATTTTATTTCATTACTTTTTACACTTTCTATGATGGCGATGCGCTGCTGGTTTCTAAGTTCTGACTATACAAAGTGACTGATGAACTCTCTAATGCATACCAAGGCGCTTTAGAAACAAAATACATACTTAAAATATACAATATAATTTAAACTTATGACGTAATGAGTAATAAATATTAAAGACAACGTCATTTATAAAATTTTGAGATCGTCCAAGAATTCATTATCAGACAGTCTCAAAATTATATTTTACACTACATATCGACACTCGAAATCTAAATAAAATCTCACTCACGGTACTCGTATTTAAACTCTAGACTCGTCGAATAGTGAATCGGATTAATTTGTGTTACGGCCCTTTCTCGCACTTTTTTTATCATCTAGTTTGGCGGATGGTACCGACAATCTGCGAATGATTTTTCTCGAAGGCTTAACGGCATGTTTTAGGAACTGCTCGAGTTCAGTCGGCGATTTTAGTTCCTTTAAGTCTCCAAAGTCGACGCTGCGTCCGCCGTTCAGTCTTCCGACGTAACTGTAGATATCCCTGTTTGCTTTACATTCAGCGCAGTTGTATGGCACAGAAACTGCATTGGGGAAGTTTTGCTGAGCTGTGTACATGCCGCTAGAGTTTCCGGGACAGTAAGGCACGAACAGTACAGGTATGAAGCCGATGATTCCATAGGGTTGGTAACCTTGTTGGGGCTGTTGGTATTGTGGATAGTTGGGTTGTTGGTATTGCGGGTTGTTCGGTTGTTGGTATTGCGGGTTGTTCGGTTGTTGGTATTGCGGGTTGTTCGGTTGTTGGTATTGCGGGTTGTTCGGCTGTTGAGGTTGTCCTTGCGTCGAATTGTTTCCTGGGTTTAGGAGATAGCATGGACACGAGCTTGGGCTTGGTACGATAGGCATTGGGTACGGTATAACGTAAATAGGGAAGGGAGGCATTTGGCCGGAGGACGGATAGTAGCCGGGCGGCTGTACACCAGTACCGGGTGGTTGTACACCAGTGCCGGTCGGCTCTCCAACTGAATCTGGAAAATTCAACGAGAACTTTAAATGTAGCTGAAGTATTATTTTCTATTGGACGGTTAAATATATTTAAGAAATCTTTTTTATATTGTCAATAATATGGGACGCAACTCGAAATGATCTTAAAAATAATAAAAAAACATGCGAGGCAGTCTTTGAGGACTGCCGATACAAATGTAAACTAAGTAACATGAAGCGTTCAGTGACGATGACGCGAGTTCCATGAGTATTGTTCGTGCCACGCGTAACGATGTTTTCACTTCCAAAATTTCTTAGCTGATGCATGGCCATTCAACAGAATATGGGAATGATTTACTGCTTATTCTCAATGAACTGCTTATTTGCCTCGAAAGGACTTTTTCCACATGTAGGTCTAACCGGGCGACACCGGATATTCCTCAAATAGGCACGCAACACACCTCGTGTATTCACAATTTATTTTACTCAGATAAAGATTTAATAAAAGTGATAATCATTCATGTGCACTTAGTACTGTGAAAGTACTAAAAATAATCAAGCATAATAAAGTACTAAAAATCATCAAGCATTATGATGATTTTTAAGCATCATAATGCTTAAAAATCGAAGTTATTCTATAATAATTTCGATTTTTGTATCGGACATCTTTACATTGGCCAGAACTGGTATAATTGCCAACGTTTGTACGCCTCGCCAAATTTACAGTCCAATGTTGGTACCAGCGTTGGGTCCACCGTGTGGAGCCTGCCCTTCCTAATAGTCCGACTATATATATATATATATTGTTTATATTAGGATATAAACTATAGCTCAAGGTGACAAGCGCTAACACGCGGAACTTTAACTTTGTGGCTTAAACTGTAACTGTAATGCATTAATAACAAAAATTATTAAAATTTGCTCTTAGTGAATTATTTCTATATATAAGTATTTGTTTAATAGTTGTGTTCAATGTATAATGGTATACGTACTATAATTACACTAAATTGGAAGTTAATTGTAGCATTTCTGGGGCAGGTACAACCTGGGTAGAAATCGTCTTCATATGCGTTAGTAAACGTTATTAAAAATAATGATATACTGTGGAAATATCACAAAACATTTCTTTGATACCATTATAATATGGATTTACACAAAGTAACGCTTGAATCAAGACATTAAGTTATTATTATTTGGTTTATTCATTACGCAGAAAAGTGCTAATGTAGAGCTTAATATTCCGACCATGTTACCGTTGCAATGCAATGCGTCGGTACAATTTATATTATCTTTTACCACAAACTTCAAACTTTTTGTAATTAAATAATATGTAGTTACTTTTTATTTTCCCGTGCTATTAGTGTTTCTTCAGGTGTTTAATGTGTTTCTAATGATGGCTTATTAAATCTATGTGAATACGTTTAAATTTGAAGATCTAACCAATATTGTACATTTCAATTATCTTGTTCTCTCAAGAAAATATTAGAAAGTATTCGCTACCTTACCGATATAAAAACGGAAGGGTAGTTTATAAATAAGCTAATAATATGCTCAAGATTTGAATAAATATATACTACCATAAAACAAACGCACGGCCAGTTTACGTAGCCCAACATGAATAATAAATCATATGTGTGTAAGTAGCAAAGCAACGCTCATACATCTAGCTAGACGATGACAGCCGATTCTTCAATACACTCGTTAACATTGATATGAAATTATCAAAACGTGGAGGTAAGTCTATTGCGCTAGTTTTTTTGTCATAAATTAATTATCGGTCCTATCTTAACCTGAAATAGAAACGCTGTACATCATAACGACAATCCACACTCATTGATTTATGAAAGACGCTTCAATGATCTATTATTTACCTGGATAACCAGGTTGGCCAGGTTGCCCTGGTTGACCGGGTTGTCCCGGGCGACCTGGTTGACCGGGGGTTCCTGGTTGTCCAGGTTGGCCAGGTGCGCCAGGTTGTCCTGATTGGCCTGGAGCCCCGGGTTGACCAGGTTGTACAGGGTATCCTGGCTGTCCAGGCTGACCTGGTTGACTTCCGGGTTGCGATGGTCCATTTTGTTCTTGGCCAGGGTAATAACCAGGTTGTCCGGGTTGGCCAGGAGTACCGGGTTGACCAGGAGTACCGGGTCGACCAGGAGTACCGGGTTGACCAGGAGTACCGGGTTGACCAGGAGTGCCGGGTTGGCCAGGTTCACCAGGCGAGCCAGGCTGCCCAGGTTGATACCCTGTAGAAAGAAATAAATAAACAGAAGTGTAATTACTGATTAATAAGAAATGGATCAGGATTAATAATGTCACCATCTCAAATGTACCAATAATCATTTGCGGTGCCACGCTTTAGTTAATTATGACTCTCTGTTAATTGGCCATTGTAATAACATTCATATAAGCGTGAATCGCGACCTATTGTTACAAACGTACTTCCTCCAAATAAACAAATCCGATGAAACCGTAGCTGATTATTATATTATAACGAAAGAGCTCTGTTTGAATCACAAACAATAGGCAAACAAGTAAACGAGGTTTTTCAATATTGCCACAATGTGAAACAATTTAGAAGGAAAGAGAGAACGTTAAGTAATTACGCACTATCTGTGCGCAGCCCTACAAGAAAAATAAATCATAATATGTTAGTAGCATAACAAAGCTCATACAAGTAGACGATTATATACGATTCTTAACCTCACTCATTTCATTCTTAACCTTATTCATTGATATGTAATTATCGAAACGTGGAGGTAAGTAATATGATGTATATTTCACGATAGGTCTTTTTGCCATTATCAATTATCAATCCTATCATTGCCTGATATAGGGACGCCATATTGTATGAAGACGATACGCACTAATGGATTATTAAAGACATGTTTTAATTATCTTTGTTTTACCTGGATAACCAGGTTGGCTAGGCTGCCCTGGTTGACCGGGTTGTCCCGGGCGACCTGGTTGGCCGGGAGTACCGGATTGTCCAGGAGTACCGGGTTGACCAGCAGTACCGGGTTGACCAGGAGTACCAGGTTGGCCAGGTTTACCAGGCGAGCCAGGTTGCCCAGGTTGGTATCCTGTAAGATGAAATATATAATCAATAGTGTTATTACGGTTTAATTAGAAATTGATCAGGATACATAATATCGCGACCAAAAATTTACCAATGATTACTTGCGTCGCCACGCTATTGTTAATTATGACAGTCTTTTGATTGACCATAATAAAATATTCCAAAAGAACTTCATCTGAATAACCGAATTAGATGAAACTGTATCTTATAATTAGATATAGTTTACCAAAGAGCTCTGTTTAGATTACAAAAATAGGCAAAAAAGTAAACGAAGTTTTTCAATTCTGTTAGAATGTGAAACAATTAAGTGGGAAAAAAGGGAACGTAAGGCAATTACGTACTGTCCGTGGGCAGCCCGACAAGAAAAATTCAAAATTCACTCGTATTCATTGACATGTATTTATCTAAACGTGGGGTAAAAAATATAAAAATATTTTTGCCATTATTAATTATCAGCCCTATCAAAGCCTGATATAGGGATGCCATGTTGTATCACGGCGATACACACTCATAATGCTTTATTAAAGAATTGCTTCAATATTCCATATTTTACCTGGATAACTAGGTTGGCTAGGCGCTCCTGGTTGACCGGGTTGTCCTGGTTGGCCAGGTGCGCCAGGTTGTCCTGATTGGCCTGGAGCCCCGGGTTGACCTGGTTGTACAGGGTATCCTGGCTGTCCAGGCTGACCTGGTTGACCTCCTTGCCCAGGGTAATAACCAGGAGTGCCGGGTTGACCAGGAGTACCAGGTTGACCAGGAGTGCCGGGTTGACCAGGAGTACCGGGTTGACCAGGAGTGCCGGGTTGACCAGGAGTACCGGGTTGACCAGGAGTGCCGGGTTGGCCAGGTTCACCAGGAGGGCCAGGCTGCCCAGGTTGGTACACTGCAAGGAATTAAAATAAATAAGAATATCATAACGTTTAAATAAGAAATTAATCAGAATTCGTAATCTATCGGACCTATCAGATAAATATTACGTGAGTAATGCCGTATTTCTAATTAAAAATGATTGAAAACCACGTTAGTTTTAATAACAAAATCCGTAATCTAGCTACCTAAAATGTACCAATGATCAGTTGCGTTGCCATGCTATAGTTAATTATGTATGCGTTTTAATTGGTCATTCTAATAACCTTCATACAAGCGTGAGTCGCGACCTATTGTTTCAAACGAACTTCGTTAAAACAAACAAATGAGATGAAACCGTAACCGATTTTAATATTAATAACAAAAGAGCTTTGTTAGGACCACATAAATAAGCAAACAAGTAAACAATGTTCTTTAATCCATTTAGACTGTACCACCATTTAGAAGGATAGAGTACAGTCATTCAGTTCATACAGTCAATTAAGTCCATGCAGCCCAACATAAAAATATATGATATGTATTTTAAGTACATTTAAACGATAACACACCATTCTTCATTTCACTCGTACTTCAACACTAATTATTGACATGTAATTATCGTAACGTAGAGGTAAACAATATGATGTTTATTATGTGATAAGTCTTTTCGGAAGTAATCAAATATCATAGCCTGATATAGGAATGTCATATTGTAAAACGACGATACACACCGATTGATTTATTAAATATATATGCTTTGATGATCTATATTTTACCTGGATAACCAGGTTGACTAGGCTGTCCTGGTTGACTGGGTTGTCCCGGGCGACCTGGTTGGCCGGGGGTGCCGGGTTGTCCTGGTTGGCCAGGTGCGCCAGGTTGTCCTGATTGACCTGGAGCCCCGGGTTGGCCAGGTTGTGCAGGGTATCCGGGCTGCCCAGGCTGACCTGGTTGACCTCCGGGTTGTGATGGTCTACTTGGTTGCTGACCAGGGTAATAACCAGGTTGTCCGGGTTGGCCAGGAGTGCCGGGTTGACCAGGAGTGCCGGGTTGACCAGGAGTGCCGGGTAGACCAGGAGTGCCGGGTTGACCTGGAGTGCCAGGTTGTCCAGGTCCACCAGACGAGCCAGACTGCCCAGGTTGATACCCTGTAAAATAAAATAAAAAATTAATCGCGTTATTACGGAAAGAATAATATAAGAAATTAATCAGGATAATTATTGACCGCTATCTTAAATGTACCAATGATTAGTTGTGGTGCCATGCTTTAATTTAATATGACTGTATTTCAATTGGCCACTATGACTACCTTCATATGAGTGTAAATCGCTTCCTGTAAGTCCAAAAGAACTTTATCTAAATAAGCAAATCAGATAAAACCGTAACTGATTATTATATTAAGCACAAGAGAGCTCTGTTTGAACCACAAAATAAGCAAGCCAAATTCAAAGGCTTATTCATTTATTTAGTTTAGGCATTACAGACGCATTTCTGAAAGTCAATTGATTATTATACTGTACTCTAAATACTCTACTGCCGCGTTCCAAAATATATAAAGCCTACCGTGAAGAAGCGTCAAGAAACTCAAAGCCATTTTTTTTCATATACATTTTTACAATGTTTCTACTTAGCTAGTTCTTATTGTTACATTTTATGGGTGGCAGATGAAAACTTGCCAGGAGTGGATTATTCCAAGCATCTTTATCTTCTATATAATTTCGGACTTTGTATACATTTTTTATTAAAATTGTTTTTTACGGTAAATTTGAATTTTCCCTCTGTGAGCTCAGTTATGTGTTTTGGGATTTTATTATAAAAACGCACACAATTTCCTAGAAACGACTTATTGGTCTGGGCAAGTCCAAATCTAGGTACAGTTATTCTATTCTTATTCCTTATATTCTAAGGTTGATGAATATTATTTATCTTATATTTACGTTAATTTTTACGTACATACATTATTTTTGTAAAAACATATAAGGAAGGCAATAATAAAATGTTAACTTTTATAAACAAATCTCTCAACTAAACTAAAGATGGTATCTCTATCAGCTGCTGAACCCCATAGCATTAGCCCGTATGTCATTACTCTGTGGAAATATGCAAAATATACAAACTGCGCCGTAGAAATGTCTGTTTGTTCTCTAACTTTACGTACCGCATATGCAGCAGAACTGAGTCTCCCAAGCAGAGTATTTATATGTAGACTCCATTGTAATTTTGGGTGAATTTTAATGTCTAGGCAGACTGTTGCTTTGTCCATTACGAGTTTAGCTCCATCAATCATAAAGTTGGACTCCAGAACAGTAGGCAAAGAAAACTTCAAACATTTCGTCCTTGAATTCATAAGTAAACTATTAGTTGTGAATCATTTACATATACTAGATAGAGCATTGTTTACTGAAATTAGTGTGCTATCTTTCCTATCGACTTGAAAATCAGAGATGTGTCATCCGCAAATCAAACAATATCACAAAGAACCTTGGCCATAAGTCGCAAGCAAACCAGTATGTTTTTTCCTATTAGAAAAAGTAAAAATAACATGGTAATTATGCACAAAAAATTATGTAAAAATATAATATGTGAGTAGCAAAACACTGCTCATACATATAGACGATAACACACGATTCTTCAATTCACTCGTATTAATTGAAATGTAATTATCGAAACATTTTATGGTATTTTTGCCATTATCAATTGTTAGTCCTATCAGAGCCTAATATAGGGACGCTTAACTGTATGACGACGATGTGCACTAATGATTTATTACAGAATAGCTTCATATATTACCTGGGTTACTAGGCTGGCTAGGCTGACCGGGTTGTCCCGGACGACCTGGTTGGCCGGGGGTACCGGGTTGTCCTGGTTGGCCAGGGGCGCCAGGCTGTCCTGATTGGCCTGGAGCCCCAGGTTGAACTGGTTGTGCAGGATATCCTGGCTGTCCAGGCTGACCTAGTTGACCTCCGGGTTGAGATGGTACACTTGGTTGTTGGCCAGGGTAATATCCAGGACTGCCGGGTTGACCAGGAGTGCCGGGTTGACCAGGAGTGCCGGGTTGACCAGGAGTGCCGGGTTGACCAGGACTGCCAGGTTGGCCAGGTTCACCAGAAGAGCCAGGGTGCCCAGGTTGGTACACTGTAAGGAGGAAAAAATAAAAAATAGTATAATGACGTTAAAATAAGAAATGGATCAGAATCCGTATATCTCGCTTCCTAAAATAAACCAACGATCAGCTGTGTTGCTATTTTATAGTTAATTATGGCTGTGTTTTAATTAATGATTCTAATAACCTTGATATAAGCATGAGTCGCGGCTTATTGTTCCAAAAGAACTTTGTCAAAATAACCAAATCAGATGAAACCGTAACGGATTATTATAATAATAACAAAATAGCTCTGTTTGGTCCACATAAATAAGCAAACAACTAACCAATTGGATTAAATCTTTTTAAAATGTACAACCATTTAAAAGAAGAGGAGAACGTAGTCAATAAGCACTTTCTGTACGCAGCCCAACTTAAAAAAAATATCATATGCGAGTAGTAAAGCAACGCTTTTACGTCTAGTCTAGACGTTTACACACGATTCTTCTATTCGCTCGTAAGCATTGGAATTAAATTATCAAAACGTGGAGCTAAACAATATGATGTCTTATAATGCGATATTATTTTTGCATTAATAAATTATCAGAATACTATTCCCCGATATAGGGATGCTATATTGTATGTCGACGATACACACTGATTGATTAACTATAGAGATGCTACAATGATCTATATTTTACCTGGATAACCAGGTTGGCCTGGCTGTCCTGGTTGACCGGGTTGTCCAGGGCGACCTGGTTGGCCAGGTGCGCCAGGTTGTCCAGGTTGTCCAGGGTATCCTGGCTGTCCAGGCTGACCTAGTTGACCTCCGGGTTGAGATGGTACACTTGGTTGTTGGCCAGGGTAATAACCAGGAGTGCCGGGTTGACCAGGGGTGCCGGGTTGACCAGGAGTGCCGGGTTGACCAGGACTGCCGGGTTGGCCGGGTTCACCTGGAGAGCCAGACTGCCCAGGTTGGTACACTGTAAGTAGGAAAAAATAATAAATAGTATAATTACGTTGGAATAAGAAATTAATTAGAATCCGTAATCCTAACATAAAATGTACCAACGATCAGTTGTGTTGCTATGCTATAGTTAATTATGGCTGCGTTTTAATTGGTGATTATAATAACCTTCATATAAGCATGAGTCGCGGCTTATTGTTCCTTGAACTTCGTCAAAATAACCAAATCAGATGAAACCGTAACTGATTATTATAATAATAACAAAATAGCTCTGTTTGGTCCACATAAATAAGCAAACAACTAAAAAATGGGTTTTAAACTTTTTAAACTGTACAACCATTTAGAAGAAGATGAGAACGTAGTCAATAAGCACTTTCTGTACGCAGCCCATCATAAAAAATGTATCATATGTGAGTAGTAAAGCAACGCTCTTACGTCTAGTCTAGACGATTACACACGATTCTTCTATTCGCTCGTAAGCATTGGAATTAAATTATCAAAACGTGGAGCTAAACAATATGATGTCTTATAATGCGATATTATTTTTGCATTAATAAATTATCAGAATACTATTCCCCGATATAGGGATGCTATATTGTATGTCGACGATACACACTGATTGATTAACTATAGAGATGCTACAATGATCTATATTTTACCTGGATAACCAGGTTGGCCTGGCTGTCCTGGTTGACCGGGTTGTCCAGGGCGACCTGGTTGGCCAGGTGCGCCAGGTTGTCCAGGTTGTCCAGGGTATCCTGGCTGTCCAGGCTGACCTAGTTGACCTCCGGGTTGAGATGGTACACTTGGTTGTTGGCCAGGGTAATAACCAGGAGTGCCGGGTTGACCAGGGGTGCCGGGTTGACCAGGAGTGCCGGGTTGACCAGGACCGCCGGGTTGGCCGGGTTCACCAGGAGAGCCAGGCTGACCAGGTTGATACACTGTAAGGAGGAAAAATTGATAAATAGTATAATTACGTTTGAATAAGAAATTTATTAGAATCCGTAATCCTAACATAAAATGTACCAACGATCAGTTGTGTTGCTATGCTATAGTTAATTATGGCTGTGTTTTAATTGATGATTATAATAACCTTCATATAAGCATGAGTCGCGGTCTATTGTTCCAAAAAAACTTCATCAAAATAACCAAATCGGATGAAACCGTAACTGATTATTATAATAATAACAAAATAGCTCTGTTTGGTCCACATAAATAAGCAAACAACTAAACAATGGGTTTTAAACTTTTTAAACTGTACAACCATTTAGAAGAAGAGGAGAACGTAGTAAATAAGCACTTTCTATACGCAGCCCAACATAAAAAATGTATCATATGCGAGTAGCAAAGCAACACTCTTACGTCTAGTCTAGACGATTACACACGATTCTTCTATTCGCTCGTAAGCATTGGAATTAAATTATCAAAACGTGGAGCTAAACAATATGATGTCTTATAATGTGATATTCTTTTTGCATTAATAAATTATCAGAATACTATTCCCCGATATAGGGACGCTATATTGTATGTCGACGATACACACTGATTGATTAACTATAGAGATGCTACAATGATCTATATTTTACCTGGATAACCAGGTTGGCCTGGCTGTCCTGGTTGACCGGGTTGTCCAGGGCGACCTGGTTGGCCAGGTGCGCCAGGTTGTCCAGGTTGTCCAGGGTATCCTGGCTGTCCAGGCTGACCAAGTTGCCCTCCGGGTTGAGATGGTACACTTGGTTGTTGGCCAGGGTAATAACCAGGAGTGCCGGGTTGACCAGGGGTGCCGGGTTGACCAGGAGTGCCGGGTTGACCAGGACTGCCGGGTTGGCCGGGTTCACCAGGAGAGCCAGACTGCCCAGGTTGGTACACTGTAAGTAGGAAAAAATAATAAATAGTATAATTACGTTGGAATAAGAAATTAATTAGAATCCGTAATCGTAACATAAAATGTACCAACGATCAGTTGTGTTGCTATGCTATAGTTAATTATGGCTGCGTTTTAATTGGTGATTATAATAACCTTCATATAAGCATGAGTCGCGGCTTATTGTTCCTTGAACTTCGTCAAAATAACCAAATCAGATGAAACCGTAACTGATTATTATAATAATAACAAAATAGCTCTGTTTGGTCCACATAAATAAGCAAACAACTAAAAAATGGGTTTTAAACTTTTTAAACTGTACAACCATTTAGAAGAAGAGGAGAACGTAGTCAATAAGCACTTTCTGTACGCAGCCCATCATAAAAAATGTATCATATGTGAGTAGTAAAGCAACGCTCTTACGTCTAGTCTAGACGATTACACACGATTCTTCTATTCGCTCGTAAGCATTGGAATTAAATTATCAAAACGTGGAGCTAAACAATATGATGTCTTATAATGCGATATTATTTTTGCATTAATAAATTATCAGAATACCATTCCCTGATATAGGGACGCTATATTGTATATCGACGATACACACTGATTGATTAACTAAATGGATGCTACGATGATCTATATTTACCTGGATAACCAGGTTGGCCAGGCTGCCCTGGTTGACCGGGTTGACCAGGGCGACCTGGTTGGCCAGGTGCGCCAGGTTGTCCAGGTTGTCCAGGGTATCCTGGCTGTCCAGGCTGACCTAGTTGACCTCCGGGTTGAGATGGTACACTTGGTTGTTGGCCAGGGTAATAACCAGGAGTGCCGGGTTGACCAGGGGTGCCGGGTTGACCAGGAGTGCCGGGTTGACCAGGACCGCCGGGTTGGCCGGGTTCACCAGGAGAGCCAGGCTGACCAGGTTGATACACTGTAAGGAGGAAAAAATGATAAATAGTATAATTACGTTTCAATAAGAAATTTATTAGAATCCGTAATCCTAACATAAAATGTACCAACGATCAGTTGTGTTGCTATGCTATAGTTAATTATGGCTGCGTTTTAATTGGTGATTATAATAACCTTCATATAAGCATGAGTCGCGGTCTATTGTTCCAAAAAAACTTCATCAAAATAACCAAATCGGATGAAACCGTAACTGATTATTATAATAATAACAAAATAGCTCTGTTTGGTCCACATAAATAAGCAAACAACTAAACAATGGGTTTTAAACTTTTTAAACTGTACAACCATTTAGAAGAAGAGGAGAACGTAGTCAATAAGCACTTTCTATACGCAGCCCAACATAAAAAATTTATCATATGCGAGTAGCAAAGCAACGCTCTTACGTCTAGTCTAGACGATTACACACGATTCTTCTATTCGCTCGTAAGCATTGGAATTAAATTATCAAAACGTGGAGCTAAACAATATGATGTCTTATAATGCGATATTATTTTTGCATTAATAAATTATCAGAATACTATTCCCCGATATAGGGATGCTATATTGTATGTCGACGATACACACTGATTGATTAACTATAGAGATGCTACAATGATCTATATTTTACCTGGATAACCAGGTTGGCCTGGCTGTCCTGGTTGACCGGGTTGTCCAGGGCGACCTGGTTGGCCAGGTGCGCCAGGTTGTCCAGGTAGTCCAGGGTATCCTGGCTGTCCAGGCTGACCTAGTTGACCTCCGGGTTGAGATGGTACACTTGGTTGTTGGCCAGGGTAATAACCAGGAGTGCCGGGTTGACCAGGGGTGCCGGGTTGACCAGGAGTGCCGGGTTGACCAGGACTGCCGGGTTGGCCGGGTTCACCAGGAGAGCCAGACTGCCCAGGTTGGTACACTGTAAGTAGGAAAAAATAATAAATAGTATAATTACGTTGGAATAAGAAATTAATTAGAATCCGTAATCCTAACATAAAATGTACCAACGATCAGTTGTGTTGCTATGCTATAGTTAATTATGGCTGCGTTTTAATTGGTGATTATAATAACCTTCATATAAGCATGAGTCGCGGCTTATTGATCCAAAAGAACTTCGTCAAAATAACCAAATCAGATGAAACCGTAACTGATTATTATAATAATAACAAAATAGCTCTGTTTGGTCCACATAAATAAGCAAACAACTAAAAAATGGGTTTTAAACTTTTTAAACTGTAGAACCATTTAGAAGAAGAGGAGAACGTAGTCAATAAGCACTTTCTGTACGCAGCCCATCATAAAAAATGTATCATATGTGAGTAGTAAAGCAACGCTCTTACGTCTAGTCTAGACGTTTACACACGATTCTTCTATTCGCTCGTAAGCATTGGAATTAAATTATCAAAACGTGGAGCTAAACAATATGATGTCTTATAATGCGATATTATTTTTGCATTAATGAATTATCAGAATACTATTCCCCGATATAGGGATGCTATATTGTATGTCGACGATACACACTGATTGATTAACTAAATGGATGCTACGATGATCTATATTTACCTGGATAACCAGGTTGGCCAGGCTGCCCTGGTTGACCGGGTTGTCCAGGGCGACCTGGTTGGCCAGGTGCGCCAGGTTGTCCAGGTTGTCCAGGGTATCCTGGCTGTCCAGGCTGACCTAGTTGACCTCCGGGTTGAGATGGTACACTTGGTTGTTGGCCAGGGTAATAACCAGGAGTGCCGGGTTGACCAGGGGTGCCGGGTTGACCAGGAGTGCCGGGTTGACCAGGACCGCCGGGTTGGCCGGGTTCACCAGGAGAGCCAGGCTGACCAGGTTGATACACTGTAAGGAGGAAAAAATGATAAATAGTATAATTACGTTTGAATAAGAAATTTATTAGAATCCGTAATCCTAACATAAAATGTACCAACGATCAGTTGTGTTGCTATGCTATAGTTAATTATGGCTGCGTTTTAATTGATGATTATAATAACCTTCATATAAGCATGAGTCGCGGCTTATTGTTCCAAAAAAACTTCATCAAAATAACCAAATCGGATGAAACCGTAACTGATTATTATAATAATAACAAAATAGCTCTGTTTGGTCCACATAAATAAGCAAACAACTAAACAATGGGTTTTAAACTTTTTAAACTGTACAACCATTTAGAAGAAGAGGAGAACGTAGTCAATAAGCACTTTCTGTACGCAGCCCAACATAAAAAATGTATCATATGCGAGTAGTAAAGCAACGCTCTTACGTGTAGTCTAGACGATTACACACGATTCTTCTATTCGCTCGTAAGCATTGGAATGAAATTATCAAAACGTGGAACTAAACAATATGATGTCTTATAATGCGATACTCTTTTTGCATTAATAAATTATCAGAATACCATTCCCTGATATAGGGACGCTATATTGTATATCGACGATACACTTACAAAGGAGTGGATCCAACTAATTTGTAGCTACAGATAACACTATCCGCATAAAAGTAATAGAGGCTAAAGAAAAATGGTTATGTGACCTTTTATTGCTGAGGTTGAAGAATGTAAGGCCAAATATGTCTGATTCAACATGCATAAGAAGATAAGAGTAATAACTGGAGCTAACAAATTACTTAACACCTACAACCTGGTAGCATCTGATGTTAAATATGCAACATCTATAGAAGAAAAACTAAAGATTTGACAAGAATATATTGCTGTATTGTTCCAAGACGATAAGCAAAATGTAGATTCGGATAACGACTCAAATCCAAAGAGTACAGGCCCGTTATTCGAATTCACTCGGAAACGATTCGGAGACTGAAACTGCATATCCGTCTCTGTCATCCTGAATATAGATAGCAGAGACGGATAGACCGTTTCTGTCTCCGAATCGTTTCTGTGTGAATTAGAATGAACCAGCTGGTCTATATATTTATTACCAGAAGTGAGATTGCTATGCTATTAAAACATCAAAGGCAGGTAATCAGTAAGCCCCGATGAAATACCCAGTAAATTATTAAAAATTCTACAGTAGAATAATCTTGAGCCAGTGGAAAAGTTGTTCAATACCATATATGATACTGGTACCATTCCGAAAGATTGGCCCAAATCGACTTTAATTACTCTACCTAAAGTTTCTACAACATAGAAGTGCAACGAATACCGAACTAATTCACCGATGAGTCATATTTTAAAAATATATTTAAAAATAATCCACACTATAATTTATAAGAAATGCGAGAGTACTATTTCGGACTCACAGTTTGGATTAAGATATGGATTGGGGACTAGAGATGCACTCTTTGGGTATCAAATTCTTATCCAACGATATTGGGACATAAACCAGCCAGTTTTCGTATGTTTTATCGATTATGAAAAGCTTTTGATCGAGGACAGCACGCAAAATTGATAGATACACTGAGAACCGTAGGTCTAGACAGCAAGGACATTAGGTTTATGAGAAACGTATACTGGAACCAAATGGCGAATGTACGTGTTGAGTGAACTGACTGAAGATGTGGAGATCTTGAGAGGAGTTCGACTGGGCTACATACTTTCTCCCTTACTGTTAAACATTTACTCTGAATATATTTTTCAAGAAGCATTTTAAGATTTGAACGTGGGAATAGTGATTAACGGCAAAGTAGTTAATAATATCCGATACGCAGATGACACGGTTCTAATCGCACCCACTATGGAAGATATTCAGTTAGATAAAGTTCAGTTGGCGAGCGATGCCTGCGGCCTCATCATTAACACCAAGAACAAAGTTAATGACTATTGCCGAAGATCCTCCCATCCAATTTAGCTTATTATGTGACGGCCAACGATTGGAGCGAGTAGGCAAGTACAAGAACCTTGGTTGCGTTGTTAATGATGTTGGAGCTGTACGTGGACACTTACAGATGCCATGTGCATGAAACTGGAAGCGTTTGAGATGTGGGTGTACAGAAGAATGTTAAGGATATCATGGAGAGACAAAATAAGAAACGTAGTAGTGCTGCAAAGAATGCGCAAGAAAGTAGATGTACTGCAGACAGTAAAAAGCAGAAAGTTGGAATATTTCGGACAAACAATGAGAAATCCCAAGTACGGGTTATGACAGTTAATCATTCAAGGCAAGATACTAGGCAAAAGTAGTGCTGGTAGGAGAAGAACATCCTGGCTGAAGAACTGACGCCAGTGGTATAATAAAAGCACCCGTCAATTGTTCAAAGCTGCTGTGTCGAGGTTTCAAATGGTACTGATGATCGCCGACCGTCATTAGAAGATGTCACCTCGAAAAGAAGAAGTACCTAATTGCTTATTATATTATTAAAAAAGAGCTATAGGGATAAGAGAGATATAGGGATGCCATATTGTAAATCGACGATACACACCGATTGATTTATTAAAGACATGCTTTGATGATCTATATTTTACCTGGATGACCAGGTTGGCTAGGCTGCCCTGGTTGACCGGGTTGTCCCGGGTGACCTGGTTGGCCGGGGGTGCCGGGTTGTCCTGGTTCGCCAGGTGCGCCGGGTTGTCCTGGTTGGCCTGGAGCTCCGGGTTGACCAGGTTGTGTAGGGTACTCTGGCTGTCCCGGCTGACCTGGTTGACCTCCGGGTTGTGATGGTCTGCTTGGTTGTTGGCCAGGGTAATATCCAGGTTGCCCAGGTTGCCCGGGTGTTCCAGGTTGGCCGGGCTGTCCAGGTTGTCCAGGTTGTCCGGGTTTTCCGGGTCCTCCTGGGTATCCAGGCTGACTTGGTTGTAATGCACCGCCAGGGTAGTATCCGGGCTGTCCAGGTTGTCCGGGTTGCCCAGATTGTCCTGGGTATCCAGGCTGACCGGGCTGTCCAGAAGTGCCAGGTTGACCGGGAGAACCTGGCTGACTGGGTCGTTCAGGTCGATTTCCTGTTTTTACACAAATTCGATATTGAAAGAATGAACATTTAGGTACTTATATTCTCGAGGTGTCGGATACTAGTTAGATA
This sequence comes from Selenia dentaria, assembly GCA_917880725.1. NCBI lineage: Eukaryota > Metazoa > Arthropoda > Insecta > Lepidoptera > Geometridae > Selenia > Selenia dentaria. The sequence continues at coordinate 20,702,720 of OU862884.1, read as the reverse complement.
TGAATCTTAGTATGGATATACCATAACTCGTTTTTTTTGTACATTAATATAAATCCTATTTTATAATTTTAGGCGCAAATTCACATATCTTTGGACGGGATTCGAATCCACGTCTTCCGACTTTCACGTGTCAGATGCCATGGCTGCTAGGGCACTGAGGGCGGTGCGGATGGGTATCAGAACATCGAATTCAATATTCATCACTCTATAGCCTGGCCATTTTAGATATAGAATAAATGTAAACAAACCATAAAACACTTCTTCTGAAATGTTGATAGAATTACTTTTATCTATACGCATCCTATCCTAACTAGACTGGGGGAGGCCTACGCCAAAGAGGCGACAACTACGACTATACAACACAGTGACCTGACAAGAGAAATCGCATAATATATTGACATTAAAATTTAATTTTGACATGCTCTCATTAACATCTTATAATATCCTTTAAATTTAATTAATACATATTTGGGACATGAGACATAAAGAAAAGTGAAATATGTGATATTAACAAATAGATACCAATGCAATGTAATAATAATCTTGTAGTTGAATAAAGGCTTTTTTACTTTTTTTTACTTTAACTTTTACTTTACTATACCCATCCTATAAACCCGCAATAAAAGTTCCTGAAACAGCTTATTGCCAACATTAAAACAACCAATGTCATAGTAACCATATAATATCATCCAAACGAGTTAACACTGATTATGTTGTACTGAATTTCATAATGCAACTCCTTTTTTATTTAAGGTCTTTGTTATAGCGACCTCATCGGCCAATGCAACTCCTTTGCTTTTTGGATGCCTTCCTTACTCATCAAACAGCCACGTTTACTACTCACTTGGTGACATCTTTATGAATTAAAAAAAAATATTCCCACAGCGCCGTAATGAAAAAAGAACTTAAAGGTTATTCGAATTCACGTCGTGTCTCGGCGTTTTCTACCGACTTCCAAAAAAAGGAGAAGGTATTAAATTCCACTGTTTTTTTAAATGTTTTTACCTCATAACTTGCGACTGGGTGAACCGATTCTCAAAATTTTTTTTTTTTAAAGCTGGTGCCTTTTTTGCCCATTTAAATTACATCAAATTCAGTGTAATAGTTTTTGAGATACACTCCAATAACTGAATAGAATGGAAGTCGGTATTAAATTTTTCAAATTGTACTTGTTCGATAATATTATTGAAAAATGTATTACTGTGTTGTTTACAAAAATCAGTGATACACGCTTTGATAACACACCACCTGATATTTCTAATGCAGCAAAGGACAATTCAAATCAATTCAAAACAATTCAAATCAAAGAATCGTCGAGAAAAAAAATATATGAAAAGACATACCGAGATTTCATGAATTGGAAAATATCAAAGAGTAGTAAGTACTTTTTCTAAAGGTATGCTATTAGTATATTTTCTAGAATTATCAGAAAAATTCAAATCTTCATCCCTTTGGACCTTACATTCAATGCTCAAAAGTACCTACGCTGAGTATTAATCACAACGTGGATATCTGTGAATGTATAAAGTGGTGAATATAAATATTCCGAGTACATCAGGATCTGCCATCATTCAGCAAGGTGCAAATATTCAAGTGAATTTCAATAATTGTACGATCCAGAATGTAAATAATTATGACAGTAAATAATTAATATTATTACCTGTACATTGTTTGTTTGTATTAGAAACTCAGCAATTAAACTTTCCATGAATTTACATAGAGTTCTTACAACACTGTACAACACCTTATGGTTTCGGAACCTTTTATAGAGGATCCATATCATAGGTGTAGATAAAGTCTTGTATGCAACTGTACATCATTGGGTATATAAACACTCATGTGATACTATTATAACCACTTACATTACTATACTAACCCCCATTCGTGTTTAAAGACCCCTTATTATACAAAGGTTGCATTAATACAATAAATACTTTCCATTATATTCCATTGATCATTGATTAAATGTTAAAAATATATACTTCTGTTATCAATAACCCATTGTTAACATGCTTAGCACGTAACTACATAAGAAACACAACTCGGCTGGCCTGCTGGCCGGAAAGCTTACCGGAAACTAAGTGAAGTCTTCTGGTCCAACATACTCATACCTCAGTACTTCGAGACACAAGTCTTTGATTTTTGAATCAGCTAGGGCTAAATATGTGAATTTTACATTAACATACCTGGCTGTCCAGGCTGCTGTGGACCTCCACCAGGCTGCTGTCCAGGGTATCCAGGTTGTCCTGGTTGTCCAGGTAGGCCAGGTTGTCCAGGTTGTCCAGGTTGGCCAGGTTGTCCAGGCTGACCTTGTTGTCCTGGTTCGTATCAAGTATAATTTAATTTATTTCAACATGCCATTAAATTGATAAAAAAATATACACGTTCCAAACTTTACAAATTGCGTATTGCGGTATGTTATATTGCGTATGATTTATTTTTGATAAAAATACCAGTGATTGTATAAAAAAGATATCAGAGCATTAAATTACGATGAAAGAGTTGAATTTGCAAACTATATTCTTTCTTTTTTTCTGTTATCAATAACCCCTTGTTAACATGCTTAGCACGTAACTACATAAGAAACACCAACTCGGCTGGCCTGCTGGCCGGAATGCTTACCGGAAACTAATTGAAGTCTTCCGGTCCAACATAGCTCAGTACTTCGAGACACAAGTCTTTGATTTTTGAATCAGCTAGGGCTAAAAATGTGAATTTTACAAATATACCTGGCTGTCCAGGCTGCTGTGGACCTCCACCAGGCTGCTGTCCAGGGTATCCAGGCTGTCCAGGTTGTCCGGGTTGTCCAGGTAGGCCAGGTTGTCCAGGTTTTCCAGGTTGGCCGGGTTGTCCAGGCTGACCTTGTTGTCCTGTTTCGTATTAAGTATAATTTATTTAATTTCAACATGTCTTTAAATTGATAAAAAATATAAACTTTTCAAATTGCGAATTGCGTTATATTATATTGCGTATGATTTATTTTAATAAAAATACCAGTGATTGTATAAAAACGATATCAGAGCATCAAATTACGATGAAAGAGTTGAATTTGCAAACTATATTCTGCCTTTTTTTCTGTTATCAACAACCACTTGTCAACATGTTTAGCACGTAACTACATAAGACACGCCAACTCGGCTGGCCTGCTGGCCGGAATGCTTACCGGAAACTAAGTGAAGTCTTCTGGTCCAACATACCTCAGTACTTTGAGACACAAGTCTTTGATTTTTGAATCACCTAGGGCTAAATATGTGAATTTTACAAAAACATACCTGGCTGTCCAGGCTGCTGTGTACCTCCACCAGGCTGCTGTCCAGGGTATCCGGGCTGTCCAGGTTGTCCGGGTTGTCCAGATAGGCCAGGTTGTCCAGGTTGGCCAGGTTGTCCAGGCTGACCTTGTTGTCCTGGTTCGTATCAAGTATAATTTAATTTATTTCAACATGCCATTAAATTGATAAAAAAATATAAACGTTCTTAACTTTACAAATTGCGTATTGCGGTATATTATATTGCGTATGATTTATTTTTGATAAAAATACCAGTGATTGTATAAAACGATATCAGAGCATCAAATTGCGATGAAAGAGTTGAATTTGCAAACTATATTCTGCCTTTTTTTCTGTTATCAACAACCCCTTGTTAACATGCTTAGCACGTAACTACATAAGAAACACCAACTCGGCTGGCCTGCTGGCCGGAATGCTTACCGGAAACTAATTGAAGTCTTCCGGTCCAACATAGCTCAGTACTTCGAGACACAAGTCTTTGATTTTTGAATCAGCTAGGGCTAAAAATGTGAATTTTACAAATATACCTGGCTGTCCAGGCTGCTGTGGACCTCCACCAGGCTGCTGTCCAGGGTATCCAGGTTGTCCTGGTTGTCCAGGTAGGCCAGGTTGTCCAGGTTGTCCAGGTTGGCCAGGTTGTCCAGGCTGACCTTGTTGTCCTGGTTCGTATCAAGTATAATTTAATTTATTTCAACATGCCAATAAATTGATAAAAAAATATACACGTTCCAAACTTTACAAATTGCGTATTGCGGTATATAATATTGCGTATGATTTATTTTTGATAAAAATACCAGTGATTGTATAAAAACGATATCAGAGCATCAAATTGCGATGAAAGAGTTGAATTTTTTAAACTATATTCTGCCTTTTTTTCTGTTATCAAGAACCCCTTGTTAACATGCTTAGCACGTAACTACATAAGAAACACCAACTCGGCTGGCCTGCTGGCCGGAAAGCTTACCGGAAACTAAGTGAAGTCTTCTGGTCCAACATACCTCAGTACTTCATGACACAAGTCTTTGATTTATGAATCAGCTAGGGCTATATATGTGAATTTTACATTAACATACCTGGCTGTCCAGGCTGCTGTGGACCTCCACCAGGCTGCTGTCCAGGGTATCCGGGCTGTCCAGGGTGTCCGGGTTGTCCAGATAGGCCAGGTTGTCCAGGTTGTCCAGGTTGGCCAGGTTGTCCAGGCTGACCTTGTTGTCCTGGTTCGTATCAATATAATTTAATTTATTTCAACATGCCATTAAATTGATAAAAAAATATAAACGTTCTAAACTTTACAAATTGCGTATTGCGGTATATTATATTGCGTATGATTTATTTTTGATAAAAATACCAGTGATTGTATAAAAAAGATATCAGACCATTGAATTACGATGAAAGAGTTGAATTTGCAAACTATATTCTTCCTTTTTTTCTGTTATCAATAACCCCTTGTTAACATGCTTAGCACGTAACTACATAAGAAACACCAACTCGGCTGGCCTGCTGGCCGGAATGCTTACCGGAAACTAATTGAAGTCTTCTGGTCCAACATAGCTCAGTACTTCGAGACACAAGTATTTGATTTTTGAATCAGCTAGGGCTAAATATGTGAATTTTACAAATATACCTGGCTGTCCAGGCTGCTGTTGACCTCCACCAGGCTGCTGTCCAGGGTATCCAGGCTGTCCAGGTTGTCCGGGTTGTCCAGGTAGGCCAGGTTGTCCAGGTTGTCCAGGTTGGCCGGGTTGTCCAGGCTGACCTTGTTGTCCTGGTTCGTATTAAGTATAATTTAATTTATTTCAACATGCCATTAAATTGATAAAAAATATAAACGTTCTAAACTTTTCAAATTGCGTATTGCATTATATTATATTGCGTATGATTTATTTTTAATAAAAATACCAGTGATTGTATAAAAACGATATCAGAGCATCAATATGCGATGAAAGAGTTGAATTTGAAAACTATAATCTTTCTTTTTTTTCTTTTATATAATATATAAAATATTATGTAATGTTTTATAATTCTCGCGCTTTCTCTTGTAACTTTCTGGATAATTGCTGAGCCTGAGCTCGAATACTTTTACTTATTATTTATTATTGTTTTCTTATAAGTGCAGTATTTTTTTTATAAAAAGTGTAGCTCTGTTAGCCATGTAAGTCAAATTGACCAGGCTGATTGACCTTACGTTATACATTTAAAATAATGAGTGTGATTGAGCTTATTTCAAATTTATTGTAGACGTGCCTGGTTGTCCTTGCTGCGAAGGACTTCCTCCAGGTTTCTGTCCGGGATAGTACCCGGGCTGTCCAGGTTGACCTGGTTGGCCAGGTTGTCCAGGTAGTCCTTGTTGTCCCGGTTGTCCTGGTTGGCCAGGTTGTCCTGGCTGCCCTTGTTGTCCTGGTTTGTATCCTGCATAATTCAATGACTTCATTATATATTTCAAACATGCCATGAAATTATTAGAGCAATTTTATGTAAGTATCTACCTAACCTTTAACAATGCATATGAATGTGGTGATTTAATTTGTAAGAATATATGCTTGTAATGCTTTCCTACTTAAAAATACAGACATTAGAACATTACTATGCAGCCACCAATGTATAAGCAAAAACCACAAACTAACTATGCATACTTTTTCTAAATGTGTATGTATGATGTAGTAGCCGTTTGAACCTAGGCTTCTTGGGCTTTCGGGACTGCTATTACCAGATGTTTTTTTAAAAATAAGCTATTTATATTTTAAACTCTGATTAATTTTTATATACATATATATGCCCATTGTTACTTACTCTTTATCTTTAAGTTTAAAGCCTAAAGAATATTGCTTGTAGCTATTACTTGGAGATGATTAGTAGATACTGCGGTGGTACTCAAATTTAAGGACTATTGTAAAGAAGTTCTACTACTTAATTACTAATGAATATTTCCTTTGAGTAAATAAAACCTTATTTAAACACCGTTTTGGGAAGCTGCTATTAAATATGTAATGGACAAAACAGTATTGACAATGTAGTTCACCAACTTATTATGTATACGTATTATGAAATTAATGATGAAGCCTTTATGATTCACCTTGGTTTGTGCCATCCGGGTAGTATCCTGGGTAACCTGGATAACCAGGGTAGTAACCGCTATCAGGACCTCCTACATTAGGAAAATGTGTATTTTAATTTAAGGATATTATGTTAGTCACATTGCGGTTAACATTTAAGTGAACAAGTAAATTTTAGTGTACAAAACATGGCAGAATTGTTTAGTAATTCCAAATGGTGGTTTAGTATTCAATACTATTACATGGATACATACAGGATTTAAGCATAAGATTTATTATGAAGATATTTGACTATATTTATTCTACAAGGTAAATTTCTAAAAATTGTTAATATCAATTAATGGCCCGGTAGTAACTTACGTATTTTAATAACAACGAAGAGAAGTTTATAAGAAAAAAAACCATTAAAACTATGAAACTAATATTCAACGCTACCATCTGGGTATGAAATAAAAGCAATGTTAATAATTTATCCTCTGTTTTTCAAAAATGGTGCTATGGTATACTGGTTAGTCACAATATGAATGTTTTACTAATAAATATATTTAAAAATATATAAGAAATAACATCTATTAGATAACTATTTACCTTGTCCTGGGACCTCCTACAGTAGATGAGAGAAACTAATGATATAGCATCCGTTTTTAAAAGTTATATCAACAGTGCAGTTTCTTGGTTGTATTGAATATAAAGTAATATTACGGGACACAATTATATAAGTCATATGAAAGTTTAACCGTTAGTTAATTAAATATAACCAAATGTAAAATAATGCATTACCTGGTTGTCCTTGGGATACGCCGGGATAGTAACTTGGATTGCTGGGACCTCCTGGACCGCCTAGTGTTCATACAGAAGCAATAAGTTAGTTTATGAATTTATGAATTGTTAGGTTCATTTTGGTTATTGGGTTATCAAGTAACAGAATGTTGCTATTATTTATGTGCAAAAGGTTATTTAAAATGTGACATACAAAATCTATGAAAACTTTGTTAGAAACACTGGTTATGAAGCAATAGTACATATTATACACTTAAATGTAACTTTACCTGGTCCACCTGGTCCTCCGGGGCCTCCTGGACCTCCGGGGCCTCCGGGGCTACCTGGAGAGCCTGGAGTGCCAGCGCCCGGGGTGCCTGTTGGAGTTGGGTAGTAGCCTGATCCTGGTCCATTTGGACCTCCAGGACCACTAGGACCACCGGGACCGCCCGGACCACCTGCATTAAGATAAGATGTTTATAATGCTATCAAACATAATATTGCTTTAAATTATAAATGTAGCTATCTAATTTTATTTAATCTACAGTTTTACTTTTATTAACTATATCAGTTAAAATACAATCTTATTCAACACTTACGAAACATAATATCATTTTAGAAAAGATTTGAATAAGTAACAGCATATGAATGTTCAATAAAATGTTTAGAAGACGAACCTGGTCCTCCGGGACTGCCTGGAGTGCCAGGGCTGCCTGGTGTGCCGGGTGTACCTGGGCTACCGGGTTGTCCAGGGAAGTAGCCACCTGTACCAGGGCCAGATGGTTTGGAGGGTACACCGGGACCACCGGGACCACCAGGACCTCCTGGTCCACCAGGCGAGCCTGGACTGCCAGGCGTGCCAGCTGTGCCTGGTCCTCCTGGGTAATATCCGCCTGACACGGGGCCTGAAGGGTTTATTGGACCACCAGGACCTCCTGGACCTCCTGGACCACCGGGTCCACCTGGGGCTCCAGGTGATCCGGGTGATCCTGGACTGCCAGATTGTCCTGGATAATAGTTTCCTGGCCCGATACCTGACGGACCGTTTGGTCCACCGGGACCACCAGGACCTCCTGTTAACAATGACAACAGACATTAATCACTGGGACTGAACACGTCAAAACAATTTTTAACAGCCAGAAGACCTGTCAGGTGAATACAGGTGAATATTGGTCAGCAAGTTATGAATATATTTTGGCTACAAACTTTGGTCGTATTTTCTTTGATATCTAAACAAAAGATTGTCCGAGCTACATGTTAGATACCTAGCCATTCTTTATCACTATACTAGCGTATATGAATTGTCAATAATTTTATTTACCTGGTCCTCCGGGACTGCCTGGAGTGCCTGGGCTACCGGGTGTACCGGGTGTACCGGGTGTGCCGGGTTGGCCAGGATAGTAGCTGCCTGATCCAGGACTAGATGGGCCGTTTGGTGAACCCGGTCCACCTGAAGTTCCTAATAAATAAATTGGAATGATATTAATTAAAGTATTAACATTATACTGAAAGTGCTGAAAGTGGGAGTACACCAGGGTTTGCGTAGCTGTGATACGGACTTGAAGTGATCGGATTTATGCAGTGCCATAACATATACATAGAAGTCGTAATCATTGAAATAACATGAATGTAGGCTGGCTGTCACGTCTAGCACTTTATAAAAAAAATAACATACTCGTAAAATGGAACCAACTTCAACACTAGAAAGTGTGAAATAACTTGTTGAAGTAGATACCATGATAGTTCAAAAGTACCCATTATCACAATATTGTGCGCATGGTACCGACTTCAACCATTTATCCACACCTTTTAGCATTGATTCCATTCGTCTCGGTTCCATTTTATCGTCAAAAATGTTTTTCTTTGCATTTTAGTGACCCTTGCGACTTACGGAATCGCTTGTCATTCACCGTCAATAAGATATCATGAATGCGTAACACTTTTCAGTGCTTGGACTGTAAGTCAAAAACCACTAAGCCTAATTTAAAGAAACTTAAACGGGACGACTTCGACAGTATACTCTACCAAATAAAAAAAAATATCAAAATTAGACTACACTATAAACGTTATGCGTTATCATACATAAAAAATATACGCGTCCACTTGAGAACCTCCTCCTTTTTTTATGGAAGTCGGTAAATAATGTAAAATTAGTCAACTTATTCATAAATTACTATTAGACTGCAATATGATATCAACAAAATAAATACAGTTAATGCCATGTCTTTTCAAATGAGTGGTTGCGTGTTAGTGTATGTATCTGTTTCATATTTTTTCGATGCATATTAACTTAATTTAACTGTAAACCTTAAAAGGTACTAAAGAAGTTTTGATGGGGTTTTAATCAAATATCTAGAGTAATATTTTTTAAATGATGAGTGGTGGCATTATATTTACACAATTTTTATAGTAATATAACATTTTGGTATCTATCGAATAGCCTCAAATTTTGCAAATCCTAGAGATTCAACCCTACCACACAGAAATCGCCCCCTTTACGCACTAGCACATACAGTGTGATAAATAGTGATACTCTTTGACTAAGGCTTATCATATAAAGAGTGTTGTAAAGATTGGAGTATGAAAAAAAATATCTTACCTTGATTACTGCCATCTGGATAGGTGGGATAATAACCACCTGCTCCATTGGGTCCTATGATGGGTATGAAATAAAGCATTGGTTAATGATTTGGCCTCTGTATTTTTAAAACTGTGGTCAAGAAATGGCAAGTTAGTCACAAAATGATTATGAATATGTGTAATAAATGTATACTATTTACCTTGTCCTGGATAGTATCCGCCTTGGCTAGGACCTCCTACAGTAGATAAGAGAAAACAATTACTCGTAGCTGCCATATTATTTAAAAGTTACATCAACAGTGTAGTTTCTTTGTTGATTTGAATATAAAGTAATATTTCGCGATATAATTATGTAAGTTATTTATAAAATAAATCGTTAGTTAATTAAATGTAAAATAGTGCATTACCTGGTTGTCCTTGGGAAACGCCGGGATAGTAACTTGGATTGCTGGGACCTCCTGGACCTCCTAGTGTTCATACAGAAGCAATAAGTTAGTTTATGAATTAATGAAATGTTAGGCTCATTTTGGTTATTGGGTTATCAAGTAACATAATGTTGCTTTTATTTATCTCAGACAAAATAAAAAAAGTATAGACAGAATGTTGTGAACAGAGAAGTGAGGCCGGTTTTCTAAACTACATGTGCGTGCGACGGTACCGCCATGAGAATTCAAATCAAATTAAAATTATTAAAAATAATGAATCATTAATAAATTTACATTAAATCATAATTAAAACTTTACGTGTTGCTTCCACGCGCCGCGATAATTCGACTGACGAGTCAAGGTGTAGTTTCGTTGTACGTTTTGTATGAAATTATGTATGGACACGGCGAGGCGTAGTTTTACCCGGCTTCACTTCTCTGTTCACAACATTCTGTCTTGACTTTTTTATTTTATCTGAGTTATTTATGTGATTATAAATTATGTGCAAAAGGTTATTTAAATTATGTGACATACAAAATGTATAAAAAGTTTGTTAGAAACACTGATTATGAAATAATAGTAGAAAATTTTGATACATAGTATAGAGTGAATTGTTTTACCAGAAAATATGATATCACACTAAAGGTGTTACTTTTGTTACACTGAAATGATTACACGTTTGCCATGTTTACACTAAAATATAACTTTACCTGGTCCACCTGGTCCTCCGGGGCCTCCTGGACCTCCTGGGCCTCCGGGGCTACCTGGAGAGCCTGGAGTGCCAGCGCCTGGGGTGCCTGTTGGAGTTGGGTAGTAGCCTGATCCTGGTCCAGTTGGACCTCCAGGACCACTAGGACCACCGGGACCGCCCGGACCACCTGCATTAAAATAAGTTGTTTCTGTCAAACATATAGTGTTTTAAATTATGAATTTAGCTTATCTTATTTTATTTAATCTACAGTTTTACTTTTATTTACTATATCAGTTAAAATACATTCTTATTCAACACTTACGAAACATAATAGAATTTATACCATTCCCACTCTAAAAAGCTTATTTTATTCACTATTTTGAGTTTAGAACACACCAATATACAATTTGACCTCAATCTCAATGCTTATACAACCTCCTTGCGCAAAGAATACTCGACATACAAACTTTTTGTGTAAATAACTCCTCGGGATTTAATTGGTCGATATTTCCGACAAGTTTAGCATTAGAATTAAAACTGTATTGTGTTCTTCCGCATTACAGAAAAAAAAAATATAATATTAATAAGAAAATAACTCTTATGTTTATTAATTGTTCAAATTTTACTGTGCATTTTAATTAATGTAACCTTCATTTTTTCGTCATTAAATGTCTATTTTCGCTTAAATTATTTCTTTTTCTCGTAGTCATGGTATAAAGTATAGTATGCAACTCTTGAATAAAACGGATTTATATCGAGGGCCATGAATCACTCGCATCGCTCAGGATTCTTACGCTTGGATAACTCGCTACGCTCGTGATTCAATCATCTAAAATCGCTCCCTGCGGTCGTGATTCAGTCCTTCACTTACTCGAGATTTATCTATGACCCTCGCTTTAAATCTGTCCTTTATTCACTAATTGTATAATATACTATTATTAAAAAAATTATAAGTAACAGAATATGAATGTTCAATCAAATGTTTAGAAGACAAACCTGGTCCTCCGGGACTGCCTGGAGTGCCAGGGCTGCCTGATGTTCCGGGTGTACCTGGGCTACCAGGTTGTCCAGGGAAGTAGCCACCTGTACCAGGGCCAGTTGGTTTAGAGGGTACACCGGGACCACCAGGACCACCAGGACCTCCTGGGCCACCAGGAGAGCCTGGACTGCCAGGCGTACCAGGTGTGCCTGGCGTGCCAGCTGTGCCTGGTCCTCCTGGGTAATATCCGCCTGACACGGGGCCTGAAGGGTTTATTGGACCACCAGGACCTCCTGGACCGCCTGGACCTCCGGGTCCACCTGGGGCTCCAGGTGATCCGGGTGTTCCTGGAGTGCCAGGTTGTCCTGGATAATAGCTTCCTGGCCCGACACCTGACGGACCGTTAGGTCCACCGGGACCACCAGGACCTCCTGTTAACAATGACAACAGACATAAATCATTGGGCCTTCACACGTTAAAACAATTGATAACAGCCAGAAGACCTGTCATACAGGTGAATATTGCTCAACAAGTTATGAATATATTGTGGCTACAAACTTGATCGTATCTTCCTTGATATCTAACCAAAACATAGTCCGAGCTACATGGTTATTGGCCAAAACTAAGAATAGCTAGCCATTCTTTATCACTATACGAGTACTAGCGTATATGAATTGTTCTTACTTAGAGTTAATAACTTTATTTACCTGGTCCCCCGGGACTGCCTGGAGTGCCTGGGCTACCGGGTGTACCGGGTGTGCCGGGTTGGCCAGGATAGTAACTGCCTGTTCCAGGACCTGATGAACCCGGTCCACCTGAACTACCTAATAAACAAATTAAAATGATATGAGTTAAAATAATAATCTTATAGTGGAAGTGCTGAAAAGTGAGAGTGCACTGGGACTTGTGTAACTGTTATACTAACGTACATAAGGTTAATTGCATAGCTATAAGATTTATGCGGTGCCCTTTACTACTAGACGTTTAAGAGGGACTCGGAAGTGATTAATGAGTAATTGTACAATTTTTAGAGTTTTATAATAATATTAAACCAGGGTTTATGATATTATTTTATCTCTATTATTAATACAAATTAATATAAATGTAAGTTTCATTCAAATAATGGGCTACAAGTTTACAATTGCTACAAATCCGACACTACCGCCTAGTCTTTTACATAAATTGCCTTCTTTATTCCCTTTGTATTTGGTCTAGCACTTCTTTAAATTTGCCATTATTTAAGCTATTTATGTAAATATTTATAGTTGCATCAAGTTACATTTCTATATTAAGCAATCAGAAACAAGTCTCAAATGAAGTCTCTGTCCTATCTAAGTCCGCTGTAGTAAATCGGTTGATGCATTACTTCAATTATCTCCGGCAATCGGAGTAAAACGCAAAACGTTACATGACAACGTACCTACTCGTATTTTCACTTTGCCTACACTAATGCACTATTACGAACAATTAATGGTAACTCGTAAACTCGCCATTCGCCATATTATTCCAATAATAGTGTTCTCAGAAATCAAAATACTTTTCCAGGAGTTCCGATATGTGTGGTAATCCAACACTTTTACATGCAAAAAATTGAAGTAGAACAAATCTTTATAACTTAAACAAAATTACTGATTTTTGTTTTATGATAATCACTGATTGTTGGTCTTTTCCCGGCCATCAATCACCTCCTTTATGCATATAGTGATACATGCTCTCTGGCTAAGATTGACAATAGGTATAAATTCTACATTTATTTATTAATATTTGACCAAATTGTGACTGCGTGCTGTTTATAAAATAAGAAACAACCACTTTTGAAACGCGGTTACTACGTATATGATTAAACTAGCCTTGTGCTTATAAACATTAAAATAAGTTTGTTTAAAATTTATAAACTTTATTAATAATAGTGATTAATACCACCATGATCTAACAAATAATAATAATTGAAGCATGGCGTTTCACTCATCTGTGTATATTATTAATTAACTATGAATTAGCTAAGACTTTCTCTCACACAAAAGGTACAGTGAGTCGGGTTTCCTCACCTCTTACGATTTGCATCTCGATGTCGGATGGTAAATTATTTATCTACGTTCTCCCACGAAAGGTGACGGTAAAATGATTTAATCTACGTTCTCCCACGAAGGGTGACTCTAAAATTATTTATCTACGTTCTCCCAAGAAGGGTGACTGTAAAATATGTAGGGAGTTGTTGCAAAGCGCAATAACGCGTCGGTAATACCATAAAAGCGTAGTGTGCTCTAATACATACATAATACACACGAATATTATGTTAGAGTGTTAATACCTAGGTTGGTTTAACAATAATGTTTACCTGATCCACCAGATCCACCTGGAGTGCCGGGTCGTGTTGGAGGGCCACCAGGACCACCCGGGCCGCCAGGTCCTCCTGGCCCACCTGGTCCACCTGGGCCTCCTATTAAAATTAAACTGTTATATATATTTCTTATATTGTCAAAACTTTTACCTATCAGTACCGGACCATGTTTTGAGAAACAATGCATGCGAGATTCGTAAATAGAGTTTATACTCATGCTTTCCAGCTAGTGTGTGTGCGATGACAGAAGAATAGGCTACTGCCTGCTATCGGGAGCATGACTGTCGATGTCATTATCAAATAGAGAGAGTTGTCGATTATATTAGACGAACAATGCATTTTTTTTTTGTTTCGCCAACGTTATATTTAGAAGTTTTACCTGGTGCTCCTGGTGTGCCTGGGGTGCCTGGAGATCCCGGAGTGCCTGGTTGTCCAGGGTAGTAGCCGCCGCTGCCAGAACCGATTGGTCCACTAGGTCCACCTGCAAAGATTGAATAGTAGTTAGGTTGTTATATAATAAGCATACTTATAATCTATCACATCATCTTCTTACTCTGGTGTCAATCCATTACGTATATTTTTACACTTGTCACCATATCGCCCATATCCTTTTCCATTTATCTCATCCCTCACAGCCTTACCTTGTCTTAAGTCTATCTTTACATACCATCAACCTTTATGTTTAGGTATAACTTTTCGTAGAATCCCATACCCTCTTAAAACATGGGTATGTTTAACTACGTATTTTACTGGTGCTATTTTCAAACTGATTAGTAATACTTTGAATTATCGTCCTTATTATATCATACAAAAGACTGCCCGCGAGTTCGTTCAAGTAGAAGGCTCGGCCTTCGGCCTCGCCATAACCGCCCATCCTTTCTTGGTTTTTCTTTCATAAGAACCTTCTCCTGACAATAATTAACACAAAAAAAAATGTTTTATCGTCTTTGTACCATGTTTCTCAAGTTATAGCGTAACCAGGAGAAATAGGGGTTCATTTATATATATATATAGATTATACTTATTCGAGAGCAATTCAGCCACTCAAGAAGGTTATATTGTTATCATTGTTTTGCATGCAATTTATTGTTTACTGCTTTCGGCATAAACTACATACCTATTCATATTTGCCCGATATGCTACTTATATATAGGCTGCATGCATGCGTGCAGCTGACGCCGTTGTTTGTCCAGTCATCAGGTTATCTCGCTTCTAGATTAAATGGCCCAAAGGCTATACTATATTTTTAATAAGGTTTATTTTATTTTAGTATAGGGATAAGAATAAGGTACCAGGTCCGCCTGGGTATCCGGGAGTGCCTGGTGTGCCCGGACTGCCAGGGGTTCCAGGGCTGCCGGGAGTGCCTGGAGAGCCAGGTGTTCCAGCTGTTCCTGCAGAGCCAGGATAGTAACCACCTGGATATGAGCCGCCTGAAAGAAAAAACAACAATTATTGATATATTTCATAATTTCACTATTACATAAGAGATTAATCTTCGTGTTGTCCAAAGTAGCAAATTATTGAAATTGAACTATATTAAACGGATAAATCACCTAAATTATTTTTATACCGACGTTTCGAACACTTTTCAGTTAACATGGTCACGGGTACACCCATTAAATATTATTTATAAAAAAAATATAAGTTTATTAGATATAAAGTAAATGTAAAATAAATTAACATAATTATGTTAAAAGCTACTTATACTTAGTATCTACAGAACCTTAATTAGTCATTTTCATATTCAGTTTAAAAACAGTCAGTACTTTGTTAAGTACTCTCTATGTCTTTGTATAGTTAGTCTATGTTTATGGAGGCCAAGATATAGACCACGATCTTAGGAGTATACCATGGACTTAATGCTTTCACTTGTTGCCTAAATGGGTTAACATTAATAAACAAAATAACCAGGGCAAACTAGGTGGTGTCTCGTTGCAACTACATAAATAATAATAATTCAAACAACAACTAGGTGTGGCCACGATTTATGGCCTTAATTTTACTATATCAATCGATATGGCATATGACGGTAAGCAATAGCTCCGGTGGTGGTCTTTCTTCGCATATCAAAGACTGGGTTAATTATTGCGTGAGTGGCCATACAACAATTTGTTCAGTGTGTGTGAACTCAACGGAAACGCACTGTCGACCGACACGGAGTTCTCTAGTTTGTGGATCGACATGGAGTTGTCAAATGAAAAGGCGCTCGAATTTTTGGAAGCACTCCAATCGGAACCAAGCTTATGGTTTGGTTTTGATAAATTATTAAAGATTCATACATAAAACAGTACCCAATTCATGCGGATAAACTACAATGCAGCAGCTTCAATCTCCATCATGGAAAAATGTATTTTTTACCGCCTAGTACAATGGTTGGGATTTTTCCCGCCATCTACCGGCTTCAACGTCACTATAGATCACATACTAATATTGCAAGTACTCGTAGCCAATATTACCAAATATAATAATATGTACTCTGTACGTACTTGAATTTAGCTTATTAATGCATTATAATTTAATACATAGTAATATGCTTTTCTTCGTATTAGGTAACCTTTAATTTCGGTACAATGTTTTTAAATTTGTGAAATAAGAAGTTCGTAAATATTTCTATACCTTGTCCAGGGTATGCTACACCCGGTTTCGGGTTGCTAGTTTGTCCGGAGCTGTCGATGGGTTTTGGTGGGGGCTTCGGTTTTGGAGGGATGGGCTTCGCAGGGATTCCGCCGGGCGTCCTGCCACATCCTTTCGGGAAGAACAGCTTCACCCACGGAATCATCTGACCGGGTTTTGGTGATGTTGCATCCGCGCTGAAAATATAATAAAAAAAATAAAATAAAATATTTGAAAGTTGAAGAACTACATACAATAAAAGAACTTAACTAAATAGATTCATTTTCATTTTGTTTTGTTGTTTTCATTGTTTTTATAAATAAATATATATTAATTATTATCAATTAGATGTATTCAGTTTCATAAAAATCTACTACGAATGTACCTTTTCATTTAAGGATGTTAACTGTTAAAATAACCCAAAACACCATCTTTTGTTACACATTCATTATTTTCTTTTTTTGAGTGCTTCATGTTCAATTTTTGCATTAACTCTCTTTATAATGCCCGTATGCTAAAAGTTTTCATACGAACTTTATCGTTCCAAATTCAAATCACATTACAACAATTGAGATTTTTTATTAATTAACGTAAAACCCCTTTGGATTTAAAGCCTTGCTTTACGTCGAGATTACGTGATATGTTCAACATTGTCAAGCAGGTGGTATGAAAATGATAATAGTAATACTCACTTCTCGTCATATTCGTATTTCTCATCGGGGTAGACTTCAACTGGTTTCTCTGGTTCGACCACCCTGTAACCGTGGCTGTCAGCTACGTAGTGCGTAGCGCGCAGGTAGCCATCGGGATCGACGTAACCGTAACATCCATATGTAACGCCATCAGGGCCGCGGTTTTCGTGGTGGAACTGACCGTTGGGACCGACATCATATCCGAAACCGTATGCGCCTGTCAACAATATATCATTTTAGTTGTAGTTATTAATTAGCATATAGGTATAAATAACTGTATGCCTATTTCATTCCGTGCATGGTTGTCTGGAAGAGATTGCTCTGAGTGATAAGACCAGCCATTGTAATTTTTACACCCATTTGTAAAATATATTTGTAGTGTGGTTTCTATATATGTACATAACCACGTATTCAACTATACTATCACTAAGTTTGTAGCCATTTAGATTTTATTGTAGGACATACTACATGATTTTATTATACTCTTCTGTCGGTTTAAATAGACTAACAACAAGCATTCCAATGCTACATCATATTTGCCCGTTGAAAATAATACCATAGACTGTGAAAATACCTTGCGTTCATTAATGTATTATGTTTCGCACTCTCAAACTAAGTATGCAAATACAGTTAATGCATAATTTTACAGTAAGTAACACCGCATCCTTACTGTAAAATTATGCATTATATATTATTATATTAGATCTTATAACGAAACTCAACAATAATAAATTAAAATATATTATTAAATTGACAACGGAAATGATCAGCCTGGGGATATTATAGCGTAAGAAAATTCGCTCTGCTTTTGGGCTTAGCCGTAGTCGGGTGATTATGTACCCAGTGGTACTTGCTCTGTTGAGACGATATCATAGATAGATTTCGATATAACAAAAACATATAGCTAACATATAGGAAACTAAAAATTACATGTCTGGTCGCTATTAAAACCTAACCAGTATTCAGTGTTTGCGTTATGCTTGGGCAAACAGAAATCCAGATAGGACGGTACGACAGCGAGGAAATTAAAAAAATTGTGTATATACTTCTAATAGGTGCGTTCTTATCAATAAAAATGTTAATGTATTTGATGTACAGATACGACCTTGGTTACAGTTCAATTATACCTATAGATAACAACTAATGACGAACTAGACGAATTAGTGAAAGTGTAAAAACTGGTCACTCCGCTTATCTTTATCTCTTCTGTCTCCTCAATACTCATAAATGCTTGTACATAATTACATTTAAATCGAGTTCGTTTTTGGACGGGCATGGTAAGGTAACTAGTTAAAGGATCGTGACATTTTTGCTTATTGCTGTTGTCAAAACTTACATAGAGCCTCCATTTTACAAGATTTCAAATAAATGGTGTGAATCTAGGTTTGATTAAATTTTGAATGGCATTTATTGTCAAATACCTACTAATGTCGAGATTTATAATTGAGCTTTTTACTGGAAAACCAACCGAAGGGTTGAAACAAAATTAGGCTCAGTTTGTAGTTTATAATTATTTATATTTATTACGGAGTATTTAGGTTGTATAATGGCTTGTGAAATGTGTGTGTGGTATGATATTGGCTTAGTCTAGAAAAATATTGTTACTGGATAGGTACTTACTTGTGTCATAGTTGGTTTCATAGTACTGTTTTTTTTCGTCGTCTTCGATGTCAACCACTACCTCGTTATTTTGTTGGCCGGTATAGGGGGCTAGCTGACGACCTTCTCTTTCATCAAAGGCGTCTTTTACATCCTGTTTCAATTTTTCATTCGTATCTTTTAATCTTGAACCAGCATCTTTGTCGGTCAGTTTTGTGTCTGTTGCAGTTTTAGCGTTTAACTCTGTTGATTTTGGGATAACATCCCCTAACTTAATAAGTTTGATAGCCTTTGTGTCACTCTTTGGTTTTTCTTCGCTAGCTTGTGCTATAACAAGCGCAGCCTGTAAAGAAAAAAATAGTCAAAATTAATAAATTGATATCTTATAATTGTACTTATTAATAATGGGTTGGACACTACTTAAGACTGTTAGGAAACATGGCAACTAGTAGACTATTCTAGGCCATAAGTATAAGGGTAAAAGATATACTTCAAACGTGCGCGTAAGTGACACTGCACCTCTCTCGACATCCTTTAGCTACTAGTGTCATTGTAAGAATGTTCTCTTTTGCTGGCATGGCATATAGATATACAGAAGATAGTAACACAACACGGCACATATCCTCAGGGGAGTCTTCACTCTGCAGCTCTAACCATTGGAAGTATGCCCCCAGATCCGCTGTATATGACTGTCTATATACCTATTTTAGCTGTTGTTTTTACAAATACAAGATTTGTATGTAATTCTCTCTCTGCTCTTATCTATACTAATACTAATATAATATTACGCAGAGGAAATATTTCTTTGTTTGTTTTTTTAAATTGATTTGGCTCTAAAACTATTGGACTGATTTGAAAAATTCTTTCACCACTAGAATCGTACATATTCCCTGAGGAACAAATATTTTGATTCGTAATCATCATCATACATCAACACGCGAGTGAAACCGCGGAGCGCAGCTATTAATCTATTAAATAAAAGACTAAAGAGTATGAATATGACATCTACTCGTATCTATGCTATGCATCTACATAAGTACAAATAAATAAAATTAAAGTGTCTGTTTGAAATGTCAAACAGCTTTGTCTGTCTGTCTGTTTGTCGCTTTGTTTCGGCTAATCTTGGAAATGGCTGAACTGATTTTGACCCGAAGTTAATGTAACATTAGCATATATAGCATTAGTAGTAACTTAAGGCTATTTTAATTTCGAAAAATAATTAGGGTTTGACACAAAAAAACATTATTCCGCGGGGTCACGTGATCGAAGCCGCGGGCGGGTCAGCTAGTCATGAATAACATTAGAGATGCAATCGTTATATTGGGTCTCAGTTATATTTCGTCATATATTATTTCCGTATTTGAGTTGTTTTTATTTTTTAGTATTGGAAACATGTTAAGCTATATGACATCTTTGATCTCATTAATCAAGCCGCCGATGACTAATCAGTATACATTTGGGTCGTACGTTCAATTATACCTCAGACTTATGTTATCGAGTTCCACTTTGTGTGTTTTCGAAGAGGACAGATTGCCCAACGAGTGCATTGGTTAGATATTTACGCAACCACAGGTTACTAAATGTTATTATTGCCTAGGCACGCCTCCATGATGTCATTTTCACGTTCAACTTTGCTATTTAAACATAAATATATTGAAAATCAATCATTTGTGTACATAAAATACCTATGTAAGTTTTATGTAAGAAAAACTGTCAAGCGCGAGCAGAACTTTGTGAAATAAGTATTTTGTACTTAAATGCCATTACATATGGAAATTATTTTAATTAATACCAATATAAGTAAGACGCACTTTTCGTACAAAACTGTGATCTCACCAGTTTATTAAAGTATCTTTGTGTTATATATATATATATTTAATAATATATATGGACTATGTTGCCTAAATAAAGAAAATAAACAATTTGTATATTACTAATATTATTAAATGAATTAACTACTTATTCCTGTAACAGATTTTTTTACCGGACTCTGTTCTTTTATAAGGGCATAGGTGGGCCAAACACTCACTGTTTGATAAAAAAAAATTGGAATCGTTAACACCAAAATCTTGTTAATATGGTATGAAGGGTATACATGGTAGATCTATTGACATAAATTATTACTGATAAGGTTATAAGACTACAGAGGAGACTAGCATAGCGGCACCTGCCACTTTTACTAGGGTTTAATAAAATTAGCATATATACCTACATATTTTTGTATTTTTCCATATACCTACATAGTCCATCATAAAACAATGAAATAATTTATTTTTATAATGTTTGCAATTATATTAGCAATTTTTTTTTAAATTTATTTATTAATAAAATTAGATTATTACAAAATTCATTTGCTGGGATTTTTCATCGACTAAGTAAATGAATTTGTATACCGATTCTTAAATACCTGAAAACATGTGAAGATTTTAGTATAACATTAGATAAACATTCCAAAGATCAACCCTTTACTGTGTGGCAAGTGCAAGAGTGCTAATATAGACTTCCGATTAACCTCTATCTCATCTAGGCCTTTATTAATAAACGTTGCGTAAACCTATATTAGGCGTAGCATGCTTTGTCTTGCTTTCACGCGTGACATTTACTGCAAGCGAAAAATTGACAGATATTTCAACTACTCCGGGTGTAAGCCAAGTTTATTAATAAGGCCGCTAAAGTTAAGTGATGATTTGGTTTAAGATGTACCCACAACACCAGAAGATATATATTCTATTAAGTGTGAGCGCATAAGAGATGCGTATTTACAAATTTGGCACGGAATACTAAATAAACTGTTTATACATAATAAGTTAGGTATACCTACTGTATATTTATATATTTCGAGGCCTTCACGAGCTATATGTTCATATATTACGTATAATGCGTGATTAATTGTTTAAGAATGCATAAATTATCTAGTTTTATGTAAGATATTTTATTTTTTATTTTTTTTAGATTTACGGATCCAAGAAACGACAGAATAAGATATAGAAGTCTTCAAAAGTCTGCAAAGCCCGGTGTTTTGCTATCTATAGATGAGACCTTATGGAGACATATCTTAAGGTTATTACGGTAACAAAATCTACGTACGCTTATTAATCAATATTTATATATAAAATTATTTTTGAATGATTATTATGAAAACCTCTTAATCAATATTTATATATAAAATTATTTTTAATATGAAAAACCGCGATCACTCGTTGTGCGAGTTTTAGTTGCGAAACGACCACCGGATTTGGTTGAAACTATAGTCGGAAAGATCTGACTTATTTACGTGAGTGAATCCCGTTTTTCATATGAAAAATCTGACAAACCACGTTTTTATAATAAAATATATATCATTAGTATTATATGTGAATAATTATGAGTGTTTTAACTTCTGTACGCTTATAGGTACAGCTAAATGTATATATATATATAGATTACCTTTACGCAGAAGTATTACTTCGTAGGATTACCTAGGATTAATAGACACAACTTTCCTCCCCATTAAACGGGTAGTAAAGGAATCGCAATAAACTCAAACAAAGTCTATGTTTTATATTTTCTATAATGATAATATTTTTAAACTCTTTTGTCCGGTTTAGTAAACCTATGCGTAAAACTTCATAAACAAAAAAAGATATATTAGTACAAAAAAAAAATGTCATTACCCAATAAGTTAAACATTACTAAAGTGTTAATGACAATTTTGTTTGTATACTTGATGCGAAACTGACAAGATATGTTAATTGTTATCTGTTGCAAAACTTTCAAGGTAACTGTGTTGTCGTATATTCAACCAAAGTTTAAATGTTAAGTTATTATAATCAATGTTGATATTAAATTACCTATTTTATACAATGAAGCACCTGATCGTCGCACTTCACTTTTAGATAAAAGCTCTTGAACATTCAATAAATATTGTTTTCAAGGTACAGTGTTAGCCAATAGCCGCGTTTTTGCTTGTCTGTAACATTGAAAGCTGTTTTGCGAAATTCTAGTCTTTATTATATACCTAATCCTACATGAGTCATATTATGGTATGCGGTGTCATCATCATCATCATCATCATCTCAGCCGTAGGATATGCACTGCTGAACATATTTTTTCAAAATGACCGCGGGATGCGGTGTATAGTGACACATTCATTTCTAAACCAGTTTAAATTAATTTCATTTTAGTAAACTTGGTAAGTAAGGACATTGAGATGTATTATTTGATGTAACCAGTTTTATTAAATAAGTCGCTACCTCCTGTATATATTTTAATTAGGACTAGCTGTGTCCCGGGGGTGCGGGCGTGATAACGGGTGATGAAAATCAAAAATCGTCCTAACCCGTTCAGCCTTTCTTTTTGAGTTTTGAGTAAGAAACGTTCTATGTATCCAAATATTTATAATATATTAACAACTCTAATTGTTTTACTTTCATATTCCTGTTATTAGTGTTAAAGAAGTATAGAAGTATTGCAGGTTTTCTATTTAAATGTTCTTATAAACATTATTATGACCCTTTCTTGTTTATAAGGCTTATTTTGTTAAGTGCTTAACTTACTTACTACTTATATAACTTTCTACTCTATGCGTACTACTAGGTATATGACGAGATTACTTACATTAAACCGGTATATTGACCACTATGGTATTGTATGAATTCCTGTAATTTGTTCTACATTTAGTTCATTTGTTATAAGTTTCATACAGTCGGTAACACCTGCTAACAGCTAGAGTAGAACAGATCTTGTCTGTATCGAGAAAGATTAGAATCAACTTGGTCAAAGAAAAAGGCTTATGCAGTGGGTGTTGCGGCTTAGCCCAAATTCGCACGAATTGAAATGCGGTTAGCGTAAAGCTCAAAATTTTGGCGATGCCCACCAACGTCCGTGACCGTAACCCCGCAAACTGCCGGCTTGTGTTACAATCTCACGTACTGCAGACAACCATCAGAAGTAAATTGTTTTTTGATCTGGGACATAAACGTGGAAGTATTCATAAGCAGCCGACTCCGGCGAAAATTCGCGAGACAATGACATGGGTCGGCATAGAAACCTAAACACCTTGATCCTCAGTCTACTTGCCGACATGGTCCGGAATAACTTAAGTTTCCGTTTGCAAAGCTTAAATACGAAATACACAGATTTAAACTACAGTTTCTTAAATACTCAAGTTTGGTCTGTCTGCAGAGAGGAGCAGTTCCGAGCAATAACTTTCGCTCGGAACCACGTGCGGTGCCTGCCAATGTTTAAAAGCTATTTCATTGAAACTATGTGTAACCTACATAATCTATATTGACCTACTTTACAAATAGTTTTTATTTTTATTACGTTAATAGTTTCTACCTGCGATTTGGTACGTGGGGATTAATAATTATCGCAATCCCTTAGAGACCCATTTAATCAGGATAAAACTAGCTGTGTTTATCCTGATTATAAGCTATTTTAATTACAAATTTCCTCTAATTCCGACAAACTGTTTCAGTGTGAAGAAGTAACATACTCACTCACTCAAATCTCAATCATATACTCACCAAAAATCGTATTGAATAATTAGTTTGTCGTGATAGACAACCATAGCTTGCTAATCAATAAAATCGCTACGTATCTATGATTTCTGCTCATAATAGTCATTACCAGCGAAGGTAATCCTGTTATGATAATTAATTACATAAAGAAAAGGGCTATTTATGTACTTAAGTTGATTGTATTGAACAAGTTGAATCTGTTGTATTACTCATCGTTACTTATGATTTAAACATTCATTCCATTTTAACATCCTATAAAAGCCAGATATGGCATTTACCTTTTGTAGAAGTACGCATGCGAATTGAGCTTTTGTTTGGATGATGTTTACATTTTATTGAGGTTGAGGATGGCCAGCGTGATTAATGTAAATATATTTATGAAACACAGTGCATGTTTTACTCTGGATTCGTATCTATATGGACATCTTTATGGCTGAGCACTTACTCATCCTTGCCGTATTTCCAAGCGGATCTTTTATATTACGTACCTGCCCTTGCTTGCTGCCGTTAAATATGTTTATAATTGCAACTGAAGTCAAATAAATATCTTTATCTACACTAATGTTGTAACATTCTACTTATGTTTCCAATACTTGACTTATAATTACTACTGTTATAGAACAGACAACAAAACACTCAATTTAAGCAATTTCACATGATGGTATAATATCCACATCGATATCGTAAAATCTCATTATAACATCAATAAAACGCGACCAATTAACGTGGCGAGCCTTATGTCAAAATCCTCATACAAGTTGTATAAAATTTTGATATTAGGCTGGCTTTTGAAAACAGTTGGGTTATACGTGAAAACTTCGTCGAAACTACTAAACTTACATACACAAAACTCTTTGGTAAGATCTTGTGCCAATTAAATAAAAAAAGAACAGCGCGCGCTCGCTCCTGATTGGCCCTGCGCGCGCAGCTGCATTTTAATGGCGGCAAGTTCACTGTGACAATAAATACGCGTGAATTTAATGTTTGTTTTGTTTTTAATACAAATTAAAAGTTAAAAATGGATAGCGACGATGATATTTGTACGCCTCCGGATATTCTAGAATTGGCAACAAAAGTAACTCACAGTCTTTTGCCAGAAAAATCTAGAAAATTATATGAAAAAGAATATAATAACTTTTTGGCATGGAAGACCGAAAAGAAAACTACATCATTTTCTGAAAATGTCATTCTTGCGTATCTCAAAGACCTCTCCGACAAATTCAAACCATCTTCTATGTGGGCTAAATATTCTATGCTCAAGTCCACACTGAGTATCTACAACAATATTGATATCACGAAGTATTCAAAGGTCATAGCGTTCCTGAAACGCAGTTCAGAAGGACACAAGGAAAAAAAGTCCTTGACGTTTACATCAGGTCAAATAAAGATGTTCCTGGAAGATTCACCAGATATTTTGTATCTTTTTGAAAAGGTAAGTGTATTTTAGTTCTGTTATTTAATCTACCTAGTACTTACGTACTACACACGCAAGTTATCTAGACACTCCGTTTAAGCGCTTTGTGTATAAATTTGATAGTAGGTACCTACACTTTACCACTTCATAAATCATAGTTTTTGCCTTGGCTATGTACCTCAAGCTTATTATATCGTTTATTGTTACAGGTTGCACTAATCTTCGGCATAATGGGGGCATGCCGAAGGCAAGAGCTATACAACATCCAGTTCGATGAAGTCTCTAACATAGACGACAGTACAATCATGGTGAAAGTTTCGAAAACAAAAACGAAAATAGATCGTTCTTTCGTTGTGACGGGCAACTGCTATGCCGTATGTAAAAAATACATGGAACTTCGACCCACCCCCTGTCGAAACCCTGCCTTTTTCTTGAGCTATAGATCGGGGAAGTGCGTCGATCAAAGAATTGGTATTAATAAATTTGGTGCTCTGGGAAAAAACTATCGCAAGTTTTTTGAATCTGCCTAACCCAGCGTTGTACACGGGGCATTGCTTCCAGCGCACCTCGGCGACCCTTCTCATAGATAGCGGTGGTGATTTGACCGCACTGAAACGACACGGGGGGTGGAAGTCTTCTACTGTGGCTGAAAGCTACATTGATGAGTCTTTAATGAATAAAATTCAAGTCTCAAATACGATCTTGAACAGTATAGAAAACAAGACGAATGAAGTAATTATAAATATTCCGACTCCGTCTACGAGCTCTACTGCTTGCCCCGCGACCGCTACAGCTGCTGGATCAATAATTAACATTAACTTTCAAAATTGTACCATCCAAAATTTGAACAATTATTATAAATAAACTATTGTCAGCTTTTACTCTTGTTGTTTGATTAATTGCATTAGTGAAGATAAAGTAGTGTATGCAACTGCATATAACACGGGTATTAAAACACTCGTTACTATTATGAAACTCGCTGAGCTCGTTTCATAAACTCACACTCGTGTTTTAATACCCTTCATTATATGACAGTTGCATAAACTACTATTATTATAACGACTGTGTGGATTCCACGTGATATTTATCGATGAGGTCATTCTATTCTAATTTCGAACCGTCCTTATGAGATTTTTTACTCAGTGTTCGACTTTTTTCTAATGGATCCCTATAATCTATCTATCCGCGGTTTTCCTTACTACCGATAGAAATTTGACATAACTTCCATACAAATAGTGTCAAATATCTAACTCTAGTAAGGTAAACCGGCGATAGATAGATTATTGGGACCGGCCGTTAGACTAGTATTCGGTGAGAGAAAATATAATTCAAACGATTAAGAAATCTGTGACTTTATAGACGTTACGTAAATGTGACGTGAATTGATGTGTTCACATCCGAAATATTAATCAGTATAAACTTAACAGTAAAAACAAGGTCCATAAGATAGGCAGTAGGAGGTTCGCATTGAGATGTAATATTTTTTGGGATATTATATTAATACGAGTAGCCAGTCGGTGCCAACCCTGAAAATTTCCATAATTTATTGTGGAGATGCAGATACGAGTACAGTAGGGAAATGCGGAGTGTCACCATGGAACATAAAGATTACGAATTTGAATAATTTCTCAGAAAACATGGTATAATTTAGCAAAGCGTAGAGAGGCAGTTTACTTATGAATTGCAAAAAATAATTTAGGATCTATGTATCAACGTGCCATGGATCCAACCATAATTTAATATTTATAGTATTACTTTTTAAAGCACTAACGCCTGCTTTAGCGATGACACACGGGATTCGAACCCGCGTCTTCTGACTCTCCGTGTCAGACGCCATTGAACAACTAGGCCACCGAGGTTCGGGTCTGAGTAACGAATTTTAACTCTCTATCTGACTTTAACCTTACGGGGACGGAGCGACATATTGAATCTTGAATATCTAGTTGGTCAATGGCGTCAGACACGGAGAGTCAGAAGTCACGGGTTCGAATCCCGTCCGAGGATGTGAATTTTTCTCTCTATAAAGTTCAAAATATTTTAATAAACATGAATTTTAGCTATATTGTACATATGTAACAGATTATCTATATATGAATTTATAAAATTTCAATAAAAATATTTCAACTCTTGCGCAACTGTTGGGTATTACACGCATTACTGGGCCTGTACTACCCAAAACGTACTACGAAGTTTCTGTTGACGGATGTCTACTGTGAAAGTGAAAAAGTTTAAATACCTACAGCCAAGGGTGATGAAATGTAATGACATGTTTTTTCATAATGATTAATTATATTTTCGTATTTAGTCCGTGTGTTTTATTTTGCTCGGTTGCTGATTGACCTTTTGATCTACTATGACCAAATTATTCACCCTTATTACTGTGTAGCGATTGTTATAATTCATGCATGCAAATATTAACTTGTTATAATGTTGTATATAACTACTATGTTTAGACATGAGTAGGTACCTACCACTCTATTTCTAAAAAATAACATAGAAGACGGTTTACGCACTTACACAGAATTAAACTTCTTCAAATTACACATTAAGATAATTAGATTTCATGTATAATCAGCACGTTAACATAAAACACCAATCACTTTATCTGTCATTGAATTTCAGCACCGTTCATCCATCATTTTCACAGTAGTAATCGTGAAATCCATCAAACGAAATTTCATAGTTCGTTTTTGTTAGTAGGCCTCCTGCATACTAACTTGGTTGTCGTTATGTACTAAAGACTAAGAATTTAGTTTCAAACTATAAGATATCCTGGTTACTATATACTATATATACATAGGTATTCATATATGCGCTACTGTACTAATCACCATCATCCCAAAATTTGTAAAATGAGTTAGATATACTCCGTTCCTAAAATATTTGAGTGGAAGTTCTGTAGCAGTATCTCAAATCCTTTAAGTAAGAGCAGTGAACCATCATAGAGAAGAGCACTTTTATCAATAAAACATATCTCAAAACAATCTTGTAAAATAAAGTTTATCATAAATAACAGTTGCGTCAAAACCAGACAAACCTTTTCGGGTCTATGGTACCACATACAGACACAACACAAGGTCGAACTTAGCACCTTTATGACATTTATTTTTCGTCAGGGGTTTTAAACATTTCAAAAAAGAACGAATTTTTTGAAATGTTTCGATCGAATACATATTTCATCGATATTTTCTCGATTAAAGGTAGAAAGTTGCGATGAAATAGTAGAGAAAAACAAAACAATACGTCAATATCATATATATTACAATAATTATACCTTTGTTTCGGGAGGAGGGCGTTGGTACGCCATACCACAGGTTATCCTAGTTTGGGTACTAACGATCTTCCTAGGATTTACTTATAACTTCACAGTAGTCTGTAACTTAGTAGAACTGTCTCTTAGCTATGCATATTATGTAAAAGTGTAAAGTTATTTAAGTTTGTAAACAATTAATAAATCATTTCAATCATTTCAATCATTTCAATCATTTCAATCATTTCAATCAATTTCAAATTATTTCAATCAATCGTCTCTTACTCAACGTACACGGCAGCAACTTCTAAGACAACAATAATAAAAGCAAAAGATAAAAGTTTAGTTTTATTTTTCTACAATTTGAGGTACTAATGTAGGAGTACCTATACAATATATAATCGAATATGTTGAATGCGCACCTCTTTTTAATAAACGTGTTATATAAAGAACGATAGCGTGCGAGTTCACACTGGCGTGAATGAGTTTGTTCATTAGCATTATTGTTTTTTAGAAAATTAAAGAAATTTACTACAGGTACAAGTCGCGGCCGAAATAGCAATTAACAGCCTCGTTTATTTAAACAAGACTAGGCCGTTAGCCGGTAGCTCGCCCTTTTATAATCACTATCGCCTGTAATTCTCGGCCGTAAATTGCTTTATTTCATGCCTTTATAATTTTACACTATGAGATCATTGCTTTGCCGTATCTGCTACGCTTGGAACCAAAATAATATGATTAGTATACGTTTCCAAAGCGACCTATCGCTATTTGACAAAACATCCATTTCAAAACCAGTTCGGAATGATAATGTTTAATCGATTCCAAATGTCCATTCACAATAAGAAGGCCACAAATTTTACTATTTGTGTCTTAGAGAACTTACAGTGGTAAAACTATTATGTTCTTGAAAATCACCATTATTGACAAGACACTGCTTGCGTAATTTAAAATGTTTATTAGACCATCTAGATTTCGAGCAGATATGAAACAAAACCTATGAAACACGTTTGAAAAAAATATAGGTTTAATAGATACATAAATTTTAGCTACTTGGAAAACAAAAAATACGTTTATTGACTGATGTGCAGTAAAATTATTTACTTATCAATACAAATAGGCAACCGATTAGGTATGTCAAGGTGCGGTGAGATGACGCCACTTGGGTTATGTCACACACTCTCCGTCGTTTTGTCCAGACTAAGCGATAAATAGTACCGTAAACTGACGAAGGTCGAATGCATCCGGCTCTGATGGTACTAGGTAGTCGACACCTTGTTATCGAAATGTATCATAGGGTTAATTGTGTGGTCGTTACTTTTTCGACTCGACTACTATTCTAAAAATATCAAACAGTTTGTCAACCGGTTCTTAAAGAATAATTGTCAAGCAAGTGGTGACTAGCGAGACGAGGATTGATCATTACAGCTGCAGTTTCACCCATAGCTTAATTTTGTACATGTGCCTGCATTGCTCTTGTCACTCCGGGATATTATTGACATCAAGGTTTTTAAATTCACATTCGCGATAATTTCACTCGCTATAATATAGTGCCTTTAAAACTTTAAACTCGATGCTTGCACAGTACAACTTCAAGGCAGAATAACTATAGTAATGTATATAGTACCTACTGCGGTTATACCAACCATGGTAAACTTGCACAAGACTTCCACCTACTAAGTCGGGTTTCCTAGCATCTTATTTTTCGCATCCTGATAGCGTCGGAAGGGAAGTTAAAGTCCTCATGAAATGGTTTAATTTTTTTTTCAATAACATCCATCCAGAAGTACACTCGATATAATTATGTTTGCAAAATCAAAATTGTATACTCATTTGAGTCATAGGTAATTTAGTGGAAAACTATTGTACATCATGTGCGATTTAGCATCATAAACCGCGAATGCTAATTATCGTTCGTTACCTACATTGCTTTTAGTAAGCTCTTCGATAGTCAACCTTCTCTTCTGCTCAGCTCTATTTTAAACTAGCTGATCCAATCGCTTCGTCCCGCAAAGTGTCAAATTTCCAAATAAATATATCTGAGTGGGCGCTGGCCACGGAAAGGAGTCAACAGCCAAAATTTCAACTTTGTACCCTCAGCGGTTGAGGCTCTGCCTGCGTTGACGAATCAGTCAGTTAGTCAGGACAAGTAATTACAGGTTTATAGTTAAAGATTAAATAAAAATATTTTAATTATGCAAAACTTCACTTCTTATGTACATACAACTTGTACTCGTATTCATGCAAATTTTACGAATCTTTTATAATTTATATTTCTCATAATTAAGTTGTCTGTATTGCAGATTCTAATGTATATCAGCTGCTTAGCAAATTATGCAATCAAATAACAAATAAATTACAAATCTATGTGTTAAATAAAAACTTTAATGATAACTACTTATATGCGTCCTCCTTCCTGTATTTAATGTTTGTACTGTTTTGAGAATAATTAGGGGCTAAGTATTTGATTTGTAAATAGTATATCACAACTTGTCTCTGGTTTACATCATAGGTCAAATGTTTATCAATCACACACAAAGATGCAAGCGCACTTCTCTTCGATGAGGTCAGCAGTCCTTTTATGCTTAGTTTTTTGAGCCTCTTTATGATCTGACATCAATAACAAGAGCAAGGGTCTTGCATCAATTTACGATCAAAAATATGTCCCTTGATAAAAAAAGTTGTCGGTTGTTCGTAATGACATGAAAAGGGTTGATATAATGTTATAAGTAAACAACATAACAACATAACATAGTCAGCATGAATATAATCTTTTTAAATATCTCTATTGTTAAAGCGTTTCGAGTCTCTTGACTGAGAATTGTCGGCGAAATATTCGTTAGAACTCTCATTTTTAAAGGACATTTATTTATTTTTATTTGAGTACATGTGAAATCATATTATAACAAAATATTGGTAATGCATACTAATAAATGTAATCAACACTATGAGGTTGCTGAAGATTAACCACAAATATCAAATATATTTAAAAGAAGTAGAGTGTAGAGCTCCTTATGCAAGAGCCACTACTGTCACGGACTGCCACCATACACTTCTGTTGTGAAGCAAAATTACCTTACATTGCTTCGTTCTAATATAATGATTAAAGGTGCTAGTAGGACAGACTCGGGAGACTTGGTAACTTTATATCTCAGAATAACTGACCAGCGAAATGCAATACAACCTTTAACTTTTGGACGTGACCTGTGAAGTAATCGGCCGGTCCCAATAATCTATCTATCGCCGGTTTACCTTACTAGAGTTAGATATTTGACACTATTTGTATGGAAGTTATGTCAAATTTCTATCGGTAGTAAGGAAAACCATGGATAGATAGATTATTGGGATCTTCCATTGTAGATAATAGTCAGAGTTTGCCGGTGAACATCTGGTACGTCAATTGTTTATTCTGTCATCTTCTCATATAAAAGATTTAAACTTTTAGTATGGATTTCATTACGGCCCAATATTGTGGACGAGTAAATCGGTGCCGTGAGAAATTATCGATTACTCCATCGGATCTAGCAACGTTCTTCGAGTTTAATGGCGAATACATTAAATTGAACACTATTTGTTTACATTGTCTGCTCAGATTAGGGTCACTTACATTATTTCTCAAAATAAGTATATTGTATAAACTAATTCCTAAACACAGTTTCAATAAACGTAAAAGGAACTTACATTCAAATTCCAATCATCATTTGTGACCTTTTGAAACTGCTGAGATCGTTACCTACCTATGTTCCACCACATAATAAATGTTGAGCTTATGTCATACCGGTAGTTCAATAGATATATGTTTATACCTGTAATATTACCACAACTTTTTCACTAGTTGTCTATTATGCTTTACAGTTTATGATCTCATATATCGAATAGTTGTTAAAAAATCCATAACGACAGAAATTCCGTCCAGTAAAATAATTCTAAGAGATTGAACTCTGAGAAAGCGTCTCAGTATCAACCCTGACTTCAGTGAAGTAAATAGTTGAATGAGGCAAAGAAATTGACCAATGGGCGCATTCACGGACATTCCGTGAGAACAGACACAAATTAGGCAACTATAGTCCTAATAAACTCAACAAGTTCTTAGGAATCTGGTGACCTGTTCTAAGCTTTGATGACTTATTGAATCATGAGACCTAATAATACTTCGTAGAGGTATAGAATCTAACCACATGAGTCATTCCTTAATGTAATTCTGTTGGACATTTCAATTTAGTTTCTATTTTAAACACCAAAAAGCACTAATGAACGCCATGAGTAAAGTTTAACCTTTAACAAGTTGGTTGCGAGGAAGTTAATGTTATTATTACCTCATGCATGTCATCGATTAACAGCCAATTGATGTATCCGTGCTTAAAGTTCACATTAGTTAAAGTGCATGAAACAATTGTTAAATATCAGTTTATATCAAACCATTTATAAACAAAATCAATACCTTAAGTAGGTACAAATGTCCTTAGTGTTTCTACCATTTTAAGGGAAGTATATGCTGAATGCTTTAAAAAGTTACACATCAGTCAAAAAGACAAAAATACTCTTTGTGTTTATAATCCTAACACATTGTGCCAATCGAATTGTCCCACATTATCAGGACGTAGCTAAGTTGACACGACACATTGTCTATATCACTTAAATTTAAGAATCACATATATATGTACTACCTAATTGGTTATTTCATACAATTCATCACTATTGCCACAATTTGCAACCACGCCCTATGTGTTAATGCAGTTAGACTATACACCTGGCATACGTTACATTCTTCGAAGTAAAGTGGCATAACTAATGTTGATGGCCTTTCCTTCGTTATTTAAATGCAAACCAGTAGAAAATATTGTCTATTCTTTAATGAAAAAATATCATTTAATTTTACATAAAAAGCCATTTATTGTATTAGCGTACATTTATTGAGTCGTTACAAATGGAAACAAAAATCTAATAAGAAATCGAATGTAAATTATGTAGGGTCTATACAATTGCTACCGATGAAAGTCGTAAATTTGAGTCGTTAGAATTAGAATATTAAAGGATTCGATCCAATTAAATCAAGAAGCGATTAATTTTAATTTGTCAACAAATAAACGATGAGATGATTGTTTGTACCATAGATAGTATTTCTTAGGAAATTGAATCTAAAGACGAGACGGATTATATACACACTTTAATTATGTGAACGGAGTGGGATCGTGACTTAAAGATATTGACTTCTTGTCTAGAATCGACATTAAAGCCTTTATTTATTTAATTGTGGGTTACGACGCCGCATCCTGGGTCAGTTTACATTTTCTCATAGTGCCTATATAATAAATGCTAAATTTTGTAAGGAAGGGTGATAATGTGTGTGAGTGTATTATTGTTCGCAGAAACGGCTGACAAAAATTTTTATTTGGGTTAAAATTTTGAGTTTTTGACAGGCCCGTTGGTCTAGTGGTTAGTGACCCTGACTGCTATGCCGGAGGTCGTGGGTTCGATTCCCACCCAGGACAAATGTTTGTGTAATAAGCACGATCATTTGTTCTGTGTCTGTGTTTATCTATAATATGTATGTATTTAGAAATATATAAGTATGTTTATCAGTTGTCTAGTACCCATAACACAAGCTCTGCTTAGCTTGGGACTAGATGGCGTTGTGTGATAGTTGTGGAATATTTATTATTTATTATTATTATTAGTTCATATAGCTTATACCCAGGCATAACTTATGTGCCACTTTATATCCTGATTCAACGAATAGTTCCCAATGAAACACGGTAATATTAAACGCGAATAAAACCACATTCATTGTCTGGGAAAATGTATAGTCATTAAGTACGCGGTTGTTTATTAAACGCTCTTGTTGTTAGTTTCCTAAACCTTCGTACAAGTGTTCGTAAAAGGCCATATGTTCGCATTAAAGTTGATAATTACGTCATTACGTGACCCGGCTCGTGAGGTGAACCGGCGCCCATCCTCAACCTTTAAACTATTTATATTTCTAGCTACGACATCATCTCGAAACTTATGATAGTCTAATGCGTGTACATTGATACACCTTTTTTATAGTGGATCTAGTATTTGACTATTATATCTTATATATCATACTAGAATAGCGACTGACTATCAAGGACAGCTGTCGGAACACACATTAGATGCTTAGCAACAAGTTTTCAATCTTGAGATACTAGCTAGCTGGTGGGTACTACAAATCACCACGCTGTGGATCTCATCACGATGCTTCATAGAAAGCTCAAGCCCAAAGCAGGTAGTGTACAAAGCCCAAAAAGCCCGCGATGGGTTAAATTAAACTATGCAAGTCGGAACAAACTGTATATTTTCGATATATGAATTCAAATTTCCCACCTTATATAAAATCACATGAATATAATGCTTGCATGTTATAAGGCAGTACAGCGCCATCTAGTAGGTTTGTATGAACTAAAATAACAGTAACACTTTATTATCCTAGATGGCGCGGAGTTACAGATTTAAATACAACATAATAATTTACAATTTAAACATTCCGCCCGCCATGGACCACATGTCCATCATTCGGGTAACATAAAAGTTTAAATTGTAGAAAATTATGGCATTCTCTTGAGAAAAGACTTGATTAATACTATGTATAGTGTATTATTACAATTTACAATTGAATGTGGTTATAACTGGTTGCACATCGACATGACAGTCGAGAAAGACAACAATATTCGTTCGGCTCTTAAGAGCCATGTTACACATCTAAACATATTAATATTAAAATTTAGCAACTTCTAATGAACTATATAACTAACTAACCAAAATTACATAACATTTGCACGAAATCGATTCACAATTAAAATTAAAATCTTAATCCGTAACAGGTAGCTTACAGAGTTTGGAAACTGGTCGTTTTATAGTAGCGCCCTTGCAACGCAAACCAACGACACGCGTAATTTTATCAGAGCCGCTATGTTTTTCGGTTATAATACCATACAACCATCTAGCTGGTGGGAGGTTATCTTCCTTTACAAGAACAATATCCCCAATTTCAGGCTCCGGTGTGCATTGTTTCCATTTATAACGCTGTAGAAAATGAGTGAGGTATTCACGAGACCAGCGTCTCCAAAATTCTTGCACCATACGTTGCGTTAATTGCCAGCGCCTAAGACTGGAGATATTAGAACTTTCGTAGTTACGATCAGGAACAAGAACCAACGGTTCTCCAATGAGAAAATGTCCAGGCGTCAACGGAAGAGGTTCATCAGATCCATCGCTTATACGAGATATTGGTCTCGAATTGAGACATGCCTCAATTTGAGCCAATACCGTCGTCATTTCTTCAAAGGTCAATGTACCCTTGATGATCCTTTTAAGGTGACTTTTTGTAGAACGTATTCCTGCCTCCCAGATGCCTCCAAAATTTGGGCTATATGGTGGAATTCTATGGCAAGTAGTTCCATTAGTCGCAAGCCAATCAGCAATTTCGATCGCGACAGAAGATTTTTCTGCTGTTAGTAAAGTCTTCAGTTCACGTTCAGCACCTACAAAGGTGGTGCCATTGTCACTCCAGAGGTCGGCACAATGGCCTCGCCGGGAGACAAATCGTTTGAAGGCAGCTAGAAAAGTCGTAGAAGTGAGATCACTGACGACTTCGAGATGAATGGCTCTGGTCGCCATACAGACAAAAAGGCATATGTATCCTTTTGTGGATCGATGACCACGACCTTTACTAGTCCTTATCGCTATAGGACCGGCATAGTCTAAGCCACTTTGTAAAAATGGTCTACTTGGCGTTACTCTAGCTGCAGGCAATTGACCCATTAGTGGGTGGACTCCTTGAGGAGAGTAACGTACACACGTCATACACTTGTGAATGTAAGACCGTACCAAATTTCTAAGATTGACAATCCAGTATTTTGCTTGAATATAATTGATCATCAGAAGTGGACCCCCATGAAGAGTTTTTTCATGAGCATCTCCGATGATCAGCTTCGCTAAATGAGACTGGCGTGGTATCAAAATAGGATGCTTTCGGTTTTCCGATAGATTAGCCTTCTGCAATCTACCACCCACACGCCACACTCCTTTGTCGTCTTTAAAGGGGTTAAGAGAGCTAAATTTACCTTTCTTATCCTTAAGGTCTTCAGCAGTCCAATATAGAGCCTGAGTTCGCTTGATGCAAGCTTGCAAGACATCATGCAGTTCTTTAGCCGTCAACCATGGCTGCGTACTCTGATTAGATGGTAAGCAGAAACGCCTACACCAAGCCAACACTCGTACTAATTTTCTCAAGGTGGAAAACCTTTCAAGAAAACTGTCACTTGCATCAGCGTCACTGGTCAGAACATGACATTTTGTCCCTTTTTCTTCCAGAGTGGTGTCCTTCAGCTCTTCTCCTTTACTGTAGAGAATTTCCTTCAAATGCAGCCACATCGGGCCACGGTACCATAGATCATTTGTCACACACTCCGAAGGTGTTATTCCTCTTGAGGCACTATCTGCGGGGTTGTCTTTGGAACTTACGTGAGCCCACTGACTTCCGTCCATAATCATAAGTATCTCGGAGACTCTGTTGGCAATGAATGTCTTCCAGCGGCTAGGGTGGCTGCTAAGCCAGGCCAGTACTATTGTTGAGTCGGTCCATGCATGGAGATGGTGTTTTGGAACGCTCAGAATTTCTGCAACCTCGTTTAGAAGTTTAGCCAACAGGACAGCACCACATAATTCGAGCCGTGGTATCGACACTTGTTTGATGGGAGCGACTCTGGTCTTGGAAGTTAGTAAACTGACGTGAACGTTTCCATCGCGATCTATAACCCGTGCATAAACTACGGCAGCGTAAGCTACGTTGGATGCGTCGGAGAATCCCTGTAGCTCCAGGCGCACATCGTCTTGACTGCTTGACTTGATCCATCTTGGTATGCGGATTTTCTGGAGCATCTCCAAATCGTCACGAAATTCTAGCCAATCCTCGCGCAATGAAGATGGAAGTGGGTCATCCCATCCAATACCGGATAACCAGAGCCTTTGGATAAAGACTTTAGCCGTTGTGATAGCTGGGGCCAGCCATCCTAAAGGGTCGTAAAGTCGAGCAATGTCTGAAATCACTCGCCTTTTGGTGAGTGGACCTTCGACCTCAGGGAGCCGAACTGTGCACTGAAACATATCGGCTTCCTTGTTCCATGTCAGACCTAAAATCTTCATTACTTCATCCGTTTTAAGTTCTAAATCAGTCTCTGGTTGATTCTCACTATAGATGTGCTCCATCAGCTCCCTACTATTGCTTGACCACTTTTGGAGTGGAAACCCTCCACGGCCGAGAAGCGTGGTCATTTGCTCATAAATTTGAACTCCTTCGGTGACCAAATGACAGCCGGTCATGAGGTCATCCATATAGAAGTCCGTGAGCGCGCGAGTTTGCGCCAATGGCACATCTT
Organism: Selenia dentaria; assembly: GCA_917880725.1. Lineage (NCBI taxonomy): Eukaryota > Metazoa > Arthropoda > Insecta > Lepidoptera > Geometridae > Selenia > Selenia dentaria. Next base: position 20,664,138 of record OU862884.1, on the reverse strand, counting down.
CGCCATCATCTCTGGCCAACTGCTGTAATGATCTTACAGCTAAGAACGGTGCTGATGTAGTTCCAAATGTGACTCTCAGTAATCGCAAATGCTTCAAATTGGCTTTTGGATTATCTCGCCAGAATATTCGCTGAAAATCAGCGTCTTCATCCGCAATATCGGGTAGCAGCGCCAACGCATCACCAAATGCCTTAGCTCCGGCTGAAGAGTAGGCCCTGTCATCAGATCATCGTTTAATGAAACGCCGTTAATTCCAGTACACGATCCATCATAAACCACGCGAACACTGGTGGTTTTGTCTTGCTTCACAACGGCGTGATGGGCTAGGTAAACAGCATCCGGTTTATCGGGATTGCTAACCTCCTCCATATGACCTAAGCTTAAATATTCATTTATGACCTTCGAATATTCGGCCTTAAGCTCGGGGGTTTTGCTCAACCGTTTCTCTTGCATGAGAAATCGTTTGTGAGCGATATTTCTAGAACCTCCGTACTTGCTGAGTGGGTCGTTGGTCCTAAACGGAAGTCGGACCACATATCGACCTGATTCATCCCTGGTGGTCGTTTGGGAAAATAACTCTTCACATTTTTGATCCTCTAGAGTCATATGCTTCGGTTTCTGAGAGGATGGTTCTGACTCCATCTCCCAGAATTTCTTCAACAAGTCGTTTTCAAACTGCTGATCTGTATGCGCTAGATGCATATTCACAATGTTGAGGCATTGTTCGCTATGGTTGACGTTACTAGAGGAGTGCACAGTACCAGATAAGATCCAACCTAGTCGAGTGTTCTGCGCAATCACTGACCCAACTGGACCTTTGATCAATCCTTCTAACAAGATCTGGCTGTACACCTCCGCCCCCAGTAGCAGATCTATCCGGTTTGGTACACCAAATGATGGATCTGCTAATTCCATAGACGAAAGTGCTGGTAGACTCTGCACATCGTGCAGCGTCGAACTGGGCAAAAAGCATGTTAACTTATTAAGCACATGCGCCTTTACCGTAATGGTGAAGTTTGGGTCCAGACGGGACTGAATTGTCAAAAAAACAGTGTGCTTCGACGCAATAGTCGAGCTGCGGTCGCCGCCTAGCCCGGATACTAAACCTGTCTCAAGATTTTTCTTAAGACCTAATAGCTGCACAGCAGCTTCTGTTAAAAAAGACGCCTGAGATCCCTGATCGAGAAGAGATCTTAAAACAACAGTCGTTTTCTTGTTGGATTCCGCCTTAACCAACGCGGTAGCCAACAGGACTTGACTGGGCGAATTTACGAAACAGGTGGTGATGTTTTGTTTATCAGATGTTCCGCCATGAGCCTGTGAATTTGATGAACCCAACGTTGACGCCGTGACTGTGGCGACAACACTCTTGTTCACAGGCTGATCAGCCTTGACTATGTCAGTGGTTGATTTCTGGCTTTTGGGGTGTAAGAGGGTGTGGTGTTTCTTTTTACACAGCCGACACCTGGTGGACATGTTACATTGAAAGACTGTATGGTCGGTATTTAAACAATTAAAGCATAAGTGATGCGTCTGAGCAAAGTTACGTCTGATGTCGGTGGTTTCCTTTGCAAATTTCTTACAATTGCATATTTTGTGATTCTCTGAACAAAACGAACAGGATACAAAAGTAGTAGCAACGTGAGTACAATTTGTTTTTTCTGATTTTTGAACCTTTGGGTCTAAGAATTCTATCGACCTAAACCTATTTTCTAAAAATTCCTCAAACATACTTAGTGTAGGCAATTCCAAAGCTGTCTCAGTTACCTTTTGTTCCCACAGCTTGCGGGACTCAGCATCAAGTTTTTGGCTAATCAAGAAAACTATCATTATGTCCCATGAACTAATATTGACACCTAAATTCTTCAAAGCGCTTAGGCATTCTCTGGTGGTGTCTAACAATTGTTTTATTGCGCTAGAAGATTCAGACATAAGTATCCTTTGAGATGTTAACTTTTTCAAAATGCAATTGGCCAAGTACTTCTTATTATTATATCTGCTTTCTAACTGAGTCCAGCACACCTGGTAATTACTTGAGGTAACTGGGATATGTCGCAATAATTGTTCAGCTTCCCCTGATACAGAACTCTTTAAATAATGCAGCTTTTGCACATTATCAATACTGCCGTTATTGTGGATCAAGGAAATAAACAAGTCGCGGAAACTAGCCCATTCGGAGTATTTACCCGAGAATTTCGGAATTTCTATTTTAGGCAATTTCACACTAAGCTGTCCAGTTCCCTGATTTACAGCAGGGTTAGTAGCAACAGGGTCTGGTCTGAGTTTCAAAATAACATCTCTCAACATAGATTTGTACTCTATATACACCTCTTCAGTTGTATCATACAAATCGTTTGAAATATAAGAAGACTTCTGCAATTCCTCGCTCTGAACATCAGTTATAATTTTACGATGGTTATTCTGAAACTCTTGCCAATGTTGCTCTAATGTTTCTAACCGTGTACCAACATATGATAGGGTTATTCTTTCCTTTGAGGATTTTTTAAAATTAGCTTTAGATTTATTTATTTGTGCCGCAATGTTTTCTTGGAGCCTTAAATAACTGGCTGCCATCGTGAACAATTGAAAAAATGATGACCGAAAGCCACTAAAACATTAATAAAGTGTCACAACACAAACACTTTGAGTATATATAAGGCTAAAATATCGCAAAAATTTCAAAGTCAATAATATATTATACGAGAAAATTCTAAGTGTTGGAAACCCTTGTCGCACTCAATTTTATTCAAATTCGGGCATGGATTCCCCGTATGTACACTTTTCGCGAAACTATTCTAAGTCATGCACACATAAATTTTTACAAGTCCAAGATAATATTTAATGAAATTTGCTAAGTGTCTGTAACCCTGTCGAAATTATAGCTTCATGCACTATTTCTTCAAAGTTAAAATCTTCAAGAGAATAAGGTTCAAATTGTACTCACAGTATTTCACCACCAATAAATAACTCACGCTTGACCATACACTTGTATTGACGTCACAACTCCAATGACGTCATGTCACCGGGCAGGAACTGTAGTAGGGGCTCGCTGTCAGTGGTAATCCGCCTCCCTGCCTCACTCCGCTGAAGGGCAGAGTAGGGTGAACACGAATGCTGATGATGAGTGATGATGATCTCCTTCACTGGCTGCACCCACCATGGGAGCACTCAGGGCTGGAGGTACTCTTCACTTCTCCGCAGTGAGATGTACTCCCCACACAGCAGTTATGCTGCTGGTTAGGAAGAACAAAACTGCTACCAACTTCAGGCAGTACCAGGTAGCGATCCACTACCTTGTTTGGTGCCGCAACGGACAATGTCACAGTCACCAAGTGTCGCCGTTTTTCCGGCAATACGAAGGACCATGTACAAAGCCCAAAAAGCCCGCGATGGGTTAAATTAAACTATGCAAGTCGGAACAAACTGTATATTTTCGATATATGAATTCAAATTTCCCACCTTATATAAAATCACATGAATATAATGCTTGCATGTTATAAGGCAGTACAGCGCCATCTAGTAGGTTTGTATGAACTAAAATAACAGTAACACTTTATTATCCTAGATGGCGCGGAGTTACAGATTTAAATACAACATAATAATTTACAATTTAAACAGGTAGTGTATTACGTATCTTGGAATATAATTGAAATCAAATTCGAATTATAGTGACATCTACCTACTGATGTAATTCATTCCTTAATAGTAAGTACCCTCATGGAGTAAAAATTGACGCTAATCCAGGTCGTTTCAATCATACTATTTTTTTTTATTAACCGATCAGGAATTTATTTTGAGCAATGTGTAGAAATCTGGGGGGCAAATCATAATTTAAGACCAATTGTTATTGAAGGATTTTCAATAAAAACATTCATTTACCCCTCATGTGTCAACTCGTGACATGAAATTATGTCGGGAGGTTTGACACTTGATGGATTCATTGAATTAATAATTATTCATCATAACTGGATTGATAAATCCAGCGGCCTTCATATTAAGAATAATTCGTCAATACCCCTGGGCATTGATTCAAAATAACACCCTATCGCAGTAAAAAAATAATTAGAAATAAATTTATTATAATAATAGAAATCTAGCCAAGCGTCATCTTCCTATCTGTATGATAACGTTAATACCTAGTTGAATAGTTGTAAAAATTGTGCTCAACAGTTAGTTAAGAAACCTCATTTATATAATATCATTCGGTAATATTTTAATTATGAAATGATATACAGACTTTTATTGGCATATTTGATTTACATACTTCTTTAAAAAAATAAAAAAAAAATAATTAAAGCATTATTCTCCTAACAAAACAATGCTTTAAAACAATTTTTTAATTATTAAAGTACAAAGTGTCCCGACCAAGGAGGTTTCAATTCAATTTAAGTACACATTATCTATGGTGAGCGCGCTGCGTGCGCAACGCGCTGGTTCCGAGCCAATAGACCAATACCTAACAGACTTTTTCCACTGATATTGGCAAAATTGTGGTTACGCCGCACAAGCCCTACAAACAAGAAGAAGAAGAAGACTTTTCCATTTTGGCGCTATTTCGTACATACGAATGATACGAATTTGAGTAATATTTTGTTGGATAAAACTTTAGTAGCAAAAATGTCATGAGATTAAATAAAGTAGTGTATGCAACTGCATATAATTAGGTATTAAACATAAGTCCAGTTTTTGAAACGAGCCGCAGGCGAATTTCAAAATAAGATTACACGAGTGTACACTCTATTATATGACAGTTGCATAAACTACTATTACAATGAAACTGAACAACTACTTAATATACCAGTATAATATGAGTATTAAGAATTTCCACCACTATGTACGTGTACTCACACATTCACAAACTCTTACTCCCTCATTATATTTTATGCACTCACACGCATATCTATGCATATGTGCTATATATGTATGCTATTTTTGAATAGTATTCAATTTCCTTTGTACTTAGAATTAGCTCAACAATATGGTACATTTGAAGGGTATTCAAAATCTACGACACAAGAATATTTCTTACTGTCGGTTCTGGACGTCAATCCTAAGATGTACAATGTATTTTACCTGTATGTATTTATTATTTGTATTTTTACTGTGGTCTAAACTTTATGATTCTTCTAGTAATAATATATAGTTTTATAGTAATACACCTTTTGAACGGAATTAAATCATGACAATCTGACATAGGTGTTTCAGACATTTATGTGCTTGGCTGATGTTAGAATGGATACGACCGGTATCGATATATTTTCGATAGAGGTGTTTAAAAGTAGCGGTGAGTCATTTACGCATTCCTAAGAAGGTGATTTTGTTCGGATTTCGACTTACTTTATTAGAGTTCCTTGCAGATAAATTAAGCCTTTATCCCGGCCAAGCAAAGCGTTAACAATAAGAAAAAAGAATTGCTACTACACTATAAAATTATATAGCTTGTTGAGATCTAGGGTTATTAACACGGATTTATCTAGGGATATTAACAAGGGAGTAAATCCGTAGTTATTAAGTTTAATGATCCGTATTCAGAACAGCTTTAATTTTTAATAGGTTAAACGAGTTAAATTAATTGTTAAATGAAAATACAAATTTCTTACTTTACAGTGACATGTTATTTAGTTACCGTTATAGCAAGCTAAGGGTTGTCAAAATATTCATACAATTTTGACATTTTGATTGACAGGACAATGTGCAAAACCAATTTGTGTCCGTTTCACCACGCCTATTGAGGGTTACTTGCGATTTTACTGAAGTCAGTGAACTGTGGCACATGTTATACTTTACTTACGTCCATAACCTGTTGTGATGTGCTATTTAGTTTAGACACTTCTACAATTTTTACCGATCGTCAAAAAAAAAGATTGTTTTCAAGTTGAAGTGTACGTATATTTTTCATGTATGACCACGTATTATTTTCCTAAGTATCTGGTTTTGATGGATACTATTCTATATCGGTCCTATTTAAATTTCTTGGACGTCGGGAGAAATGTAATCGGTCGGTATAGTGAACTATGCTAAATAATAGAGCAAAATTATTAGCATATCTAGATGATACTGTCAAAATGTCAAGCATAGATAAATATCGATTACTGTAGTTATTAAATAAATTTTGATGTCAGTATAATTACGGTATAAACTATACAGTAAGTACCTACGTACTATGTATCAAACAAAATCATGCTAAAACCCGAAAATCTCTCTCAGACGGAAAGGAATGCTTGCACACCGTATAAAAACATTAATCTCGGGCCGGACAAGAGAATCGACGATGCCCAACTTTTATTTTGCCAACGAGTGCTCCGACGTTTTATCTATAAAATCGTCCTATCGTTTTATCCAAGTGACCTTTCAAGGTTTTCGATTTCAATTGGAGGCCTTGGAGGAAATTATAGGAATTTATTTTCACAGGATTAATTTTCGGCCCAAAACAAACACAGAAGCGTTTTATTAAACATAACTAGACGTTTATCAATGTTCAGCTACACCGGGTGTTGGTTTGAGATACTAAAATTTGTAACAGTTTAAAAGAAAATAACATAGGTTTATTACTATTCAATTAAGTTCCTATTGCGGTAGCCACGATATTTGCAGTATTTCTCCTGTGATAGCGTAGCAACGGAGATCTGAATAAATTATGTCTAGCGACACCATGGCCTGAGTCAGAGACTATACGTCACAAGTACGTAGCTCTATAATACTATTGAAGAAACGCCTTTGTAGAATCCTCACCGCGCCGGCTCGCTCTACTATCGAATCATTTGTTATGTAAACCAAACAATGCTCACGACGCTTACGCTAATACCACTTAGATGTACCACAGACCAACCCGGTCACCACTTTTGTCTTACAATCTTTTGAACGGCTTCTACGAATTGGCTGCTCGACAATGATTATCTAGACTTTCTGTCTAGAGTCTAGATACGAATCACAATTACAAACAGATCAATTTGATAGGTAATTTGTTAACAACATTTATGAGGACAATTTCACTGACTCATTGTATCAAACAAAGAAGGCTATGTCATAAACTTAATGTAATGTTTTTCTTAATTGCTCCATTACTTTGTGTAAGACTGAGTAGAGAAATGCTGGCGTGTTTTGGTGCGGTCAAACTTAAGCTGCAAAAAATTCTACGGTCCCCAAACCAGCTTATAATTAAGGAACAAATCCGGTTAAGTAAGAGCTGGGAGTCGGTTTGTATAAAAACGTTGCGTTCTCATTTCCGTTGCAGCCTTCCGCGGGCATAATTAAGACGTTTTTTGTTTGCTAACCGCTGAAAACACCTTTTAAACCGTATTTATACACTCCTAGAAATAAACATGATTTTTTAAATTTTATCATGTTGAATGTTTTTTATGACATGAGACTACGATTTAAGTCTATGCCGAAATCTCAGTGTGTCTACAACCCATAAGAGAATATAAAGTTATAAATTAGAGCATAGGAGTACTCATGACGTCACCATTAAATTTTGAAGACTGTAGAGTACGTTCAACTTTATGCTCTTGATATTAAAATAAGTTTTTTAGCCACTATGGTTTGATCGATGATGGTGATACAGTTCTAATAGCTTTGAGCTGTAGTTGTGGAGGAAACATGACATTTAGATCTTCGATACAATTCAGTTGGCGCAATGGTCCTACCATTGCGCCCACAATTCATCACTGATAGTATCCGCTGGTGGGTGTATAGGAATAGCATCACTCATATTTTTTACAGGTTCCATACGATTGTCTGCTCGATAGCGATTATATATGTTTGCTCAAGATCAATATACTAGTTGATGATAGATACATACCCCAATGGCAATAGTCAAAATGAAAGTGTTAAAAATGTACTATTTAGACATGATTGTCACATAAAATAACATACATATGTTTATATGTATGCTATTTTATATTATTCTAATCAATTATTTACTAAATACATACTACTTTCTTACTTCGAGTTTGGTATCCTTAACAAGATCCATATGAACTGAATTTGGTACTATTATGAATATTAATTAACAACACTAAATTATATACATAACGAAAAAAACATTTATTTTAGACTCTAAAGACTGTAGAAACTTCTACTACTACCTGTACTCTAAATAAATCTAGGCTTCTATATTATATTTTTTAGGATGGGTAATATAAAAAAAGGAAGTCTCGACCTTTAAAAAAAGCAATCTATACGACGTTCATACGGTGTATATTTGATGCCTAATTTAAATTAATGTTTTCATAGGTTACGATTTTAGAAAACAATTAAACAAGCTCGCCCAAATTAAACAATTACATCTCTTGCATATACAGTATTACAAAGTACAAACTTCAAAACTATTTACATTATCGTCATATAACGCAGCACAAAATTACCATAGATAGACCTATGTAAATAGGGCGGGTTCTGTGTGCGAAACAATGGCTGATTCGCATAATGATGTTTTTGACAGCCAAGAGAGAGAGCTATTTGGTATCAAAACAGGTACAATCTTAACCGCTACCTAGTATTCGGGGTTCAAAGCTGTTCACAGTAAGAAAATACGTACTTTTACACTTATAGTTTTTATGTTCCAATACTAGGCAAAGTCTTATTTTATGACTTTTATTTAATAACATGAAGTATTTTAAGAATGTCATGCGTGAATGAAAACGATCCGTAGACACTTTTATCCATAGACATAGTCAACATCATGTTGACCTTCACAATATATCTGATTTGGTAGGTTTTACCGGTTGTTGTCGGACAACTAGTTTGATAGACATATATATCATGAGTATAGTGTATAAAATGGCATCGATTCCTAATGTGTAAATGTTAGGAGTTCACAATTTAATAAAATTTCAATGTTTTTTTTCAGCTGTATTAGAACTAGTCAGAAGTCTCACCCTTAACTCTTCCATTATTTTTATGCTGATGTCAGAAACTTTGATTATAGTTTAAGACTGGCAATAATTTAATTTTTCTGCCAAAAATGTGCGAACTGAATCATCACAAAGCAAATGTATTAAAATATTTTATTGCTTATTAACTGTCCCAACAAATGTTAAATGCATAAGCACGTACTCGTACATATTTATATAATGTTTATTTTAGTCAAAGTTCACGGACAAGAGACTCTCATGATTTGTGATTGGATTGCCAATCAAATATATTAAACAAATTGAATGTTATAAGTGCAAAAATATATTACTCATCTGTATTATTGACCAAGCTCACAGAACTAAAAAAAAATTAAACGTTTTGATATACGTTTAGGACAAAACAAGGAATGCGTCAGTCTGCCCGAACATCAATTTACGCCAAATACTTTCTTCGCAGCGGCTTTCGAATGGGCCGCTCTATGAAATAGCACAGAAACAACTTTCAATACATGCTCTAGCTCTGCATATCGCAACGGTCTCTAACCGTTGCTGAGTGGAAATCAGGATTATGGTTACAGGCTCTCCCTTCTCCGACCGAACACAGGAACGCTGATGAAGTTCCGTGTTCTCAGTCTCTGATGTGCCCGTCATCGCTGCCTATGTAGCACTGTTGTTGACCGCCTAGGTCACCACGGTCTGTCCTGCTGCCGTAGTGCAGGAAGGCTTTCCAGCCATTCCAGCCTTAACGATTTATCTTATAGCCAAGTAGCTTGATACGTGACGATTGTAAAAAACCCGATGGAATGACACTAATTCTATGGAGGTGGGCTTTGGTGTGGGACGCAACGTATGTAAATACTCTTGCACCGCCCCATATTCTAATAACTGAAGTTAGGGCTGGTGCGCCGGCTGAAGCAGAAGAGAAGCTTAAAAGGCGTAAGTACAATACACTTTAGTGAGTACTTGTTTGTACCTTTTGAGGTCGAAACTTTTGGGCTGTGGGGACCAGCAGGAGCCTACCGGATTTTCGAAGATCTGTCTGAGCAACTGGTCAAAACAACACTTGACCACAGTTCTGGCCTATATCTTGCCATATAACGTGGCAATGCTGCCACCATTTTGGGAACATTGTCCACTGGTAGTGATTTCATAGACTAACACCATAGCTGGCTTTGTGTTGTGAAAGCCATAAAACTAGCTTTGAACTCTAGCGTTTCAGCACTAGCAATTTACCTTGCTAGCGTTTGAAGTTAAACATCCCCTTATCCATAAGTTATCAAAAATTTATTTATTATAATCTCTTTTCAATGTCAGTAGATATTCAAATAAGGGCAGGTTCTTCTTATAAATCTATATTATAAAACAAAGTCGCGTTAGTTACACCATTTATAACTCAAGAACAGCTAACCAATTTTATGATTTTCTTTCTATAATTTTATCAGATTCTGTTTTTCGATTGGCCATATCTCGGGGAAGGACGTAGGATACTTTTATCATCCATCACCACGCGGGTAAAACCGCGGGGCGCAGTACCAATTGTTTATGAATATAGTTTGTAAAGGGATTGAGTTGAAGAATTGTTTCCTTCTCCGTGAGATGCAAATCGTAAGAGGAAAATCTGGTTTTCCAGATGGTAGGCCTGTGTGCGAGAGGCCGTCTTCGTTGTTACGACCGCAGTTCCAGATATCGAGTCACGAAGAAATAGTGCACAATAATTACTGTGTAAGGTTGTGAAGGACAATGTAGCAAGTGACATTACTGGGCGAAAGAAATTCGGCAAACAGTGTTTAAGGGTGAACGTAGTACAGTGCCATGATAAACTTCAGTTCTAAGTTTCGGATGCCACTGCAACTGTCATGGGTACATAGATTAAACTTAAACAAATTAGAGACAAAGACTGAACTTGCTTTTTTATCAGTACAAATCCTTAAAGAAATGTTCGAGAATCTTTAAGTAAGAAATGGCTTTAATTATTGTAAAGTCACCGACCAGACCAAGTGTGGTTGACAGCTTACTTTTTATGAAATTGGGAAAGAGTTCAAGTTATATTTTACTGTTTATATTTCCAAGTACCAAAACCTACAAAGTGTTGGGCGTGGCATAGCTATTTCATTAAGTTTTATGGTACGTCGCGTAACTCGGGAGCAAGAAAAAGTTAGGGATCCGTACCGAATCGGCTTATACTGACTACAATTTGTTATGACAATGGTTTTTGACCTATCAGAAGCTTCATGATATTCAAACATAGAATTTTTTTTATTACCTTGTAAGCGTTTGTGACTAAAGGAGTGCTATGGAAATTGTTGGATCAAAACATTGCAAGTATGCTGCATGCGTGTATGGGGGTCAAGATTCATAACACTTAGAATGTGGTCTACCACTTTATCTCTAGGTTGCATACTCAATGTAAGAATGCAAGAACCTCTTGTTATTGTCGTTAGGCTATGGAAAATATAAAGAAACTGTTGACATCATGTTTATTTGCCATTATTACGCAAGACTGAGCATTTCCTTTTTCCGTAAGTCCCACTTTCTGGACTTTTTCATTGGAAAAGCTATCATCATTCTACTTGGGATTCTATATTAGTTTAATTTTTCTAATAAATCAAGCCCTCCACTGACTCTGCAATTAAATTCATATTTTTTATCAACCGATTTCATTATTTGTCCGCTAAATGCTCCATGGTAACCAAAGCAAGAGTATAAGTACATGTTTTATTAAAGAGATGATTAATAAGTAAAAATATATAATAAGATCAATTTAAGACATGGTTAGGATAATAACCGTAATGGGCGAGTTGGCATTGTGCACTGAGGGTTCCGTACATTATTGCTATAAAAAATAGCCAAACTAGGTTATAGGACACACTTAAATTTGCCGTTCTAGACACAACTGCACGAACAGCAAATATTAAGATTGTATTTAATAAATGCGCTTTTTTTTGTACAATCTACATATTTACGGCTTTCAGTTTTTTTCCGTTATATGAGCTGTAAAACATTCCGTTATACATTATTTAACATTGCTTCTAGCCAAATTTTATGATTCTATTCTAGGTCAACAATAAGTACTCTTTAGGTTTTAATTACTTGTCACAAAATATGCGAAAATGTGCAACGGTCATATCTTTTGATATTGTGAACTTAAAAGTATACATTTTTCACATTAAAATTACCGTAAACCCAAGTTTCTGATATACATTTCAGCTGGATACCTGATGGAAAGACGGACGGACGGCAAACGGACAACAAAGCGATATAAGGGTTCCTTTTTCTTTTTGAGTTACGGGACCCTAAACACTATTTTAATTTCATTAGAATAATTAGATGATAAAAAAATCTTTCTCGATCTTAATCGATCTTTAGTTTGTTTTTCAACCAAACTTAACATTTGGTGGCACATGAAATCGACTGACTTTTCCAGTGGTGTTAATTTAAACTAAAGAGGTCAAAGTGGAGTGTACGAGTAATATCGAATCGTATCGGTTGCAGAACTAATGTACTATAAAATACATAGGGCTACAAAAAATTACTCAGAATTAACAGACTTCTCTTCTAACATCTAAATAGACTTTAAGGTACAGATTTCAAGTCGAAACATTTGAAGTTGAATTTAAGTCTATTTTTAATTGTCATATTCAATGAAGTGTTGAATTTAAAGCATTGGTTGAGTTTATCTCGTTTTTATGTATTTTACGGGTGACTCAGAAGTCACGGGGCGCTTGTAGCCCGCAGCCCGCAGGTTTGCCACGCCTGTCCTAGATCATCTAATATACAAATAATTTTATCTGATATGTATGTGTCACAGTGTTTGTAAAAAAACTCCTCCGAAATGGCTTGACCGACTCTTATGAAATTTTGTGTGTATATTCAGTAGGTCTGAGAATAGGTCATAAAGTACATTTCTTCATCATCATCATCCAGCACCACGCGATTGAAACCGCGGGGCGCAGCTAGTTGCTGTATATTACTACAAACATTATAAATAATAATAAAAATAATTTAATTGAAAAATGTAATTATCACCAACGTCAATGAATCAACGTCCATCATCTAACTTAATAATAGTTTATGGAAAAATGTCTTTGGAATCAATAGAAATTCAAGATACCAATAATACAACTTGCATTAATATACAGTTTCTTATACAGGACCCACAGTGTGCTCGACTTGTACCTAACAATTTTTATATTTCGTTAAAGCGTGGGCAGAGTAGTTTTTGATAATCTGATTTTTTTTTGTCTACATTATACAATTTTGTTTTGATTTAAGTAATAAATATTCGTAGTGATGTATTCAGTAGGTAATCATAAAAATTAGTAAATTCAAATTAAATCATCTTCGTAAATAAATTTACAATGTTACATAATTTACGTAATATTATAACACTTGGCAAGGTTAACGAAATCTATAGTTGTTCAAGAATATTATCTATTTAGTAACAATAATAATGATATAGTTAAGTTTACCTCTGCTTATTTATTTATAAACTACCACAATTATAGTTCCTGAAATCCAACTAACAAGGCTAACTAATGCGTCAGTATACAGCTGTAGGGGTTGGTCGAAAGTTCTCTATAGAACTACACCCAATTATGTCACAGCATATTCTTACAACGCATCAGTTACCTTCAGCGGGGTTTCATCTGAAAATGTGTACTTACCAGAAAATAAAATAGTATTCCCGGCCCCATGGCACGGGTGGCCTCCCTGGCCGTAGCTGCAACACGCGCCACTCCCAAGCACAAAGCCTCTACGAAGCTCGCAATTCGCTAAACTAAGCTAACTCGGCTACTCCTTTATTCCGCAAACATCACCCGCCCGCTCAACCGGCTTTTAGAACTGAAATGTGCAAAGTCGAAGATGCGCCTCTTATATTACTTCTTACGTTAACGACGGATACCGCAACGTATTTGGCATATACGAGACTCGTGCGCATGTGTGGGTAGATTTTGGCGGAGACGCAGACAATATACGGAACAGTATGGAAACTCTAAACTTTCGTTTTACGTTTAATGTTAGATTGCTGTCCTTTATTCGCAATCGACTTGAATAGAATTGAATTAAACTTTTACATAAGATTTTTCTATATCGCTCGAAATATGGCGGCATAATGAAATCTCTTTTCGGTTTGATAATCGGCTGTCTCATATTACGTTTAGAATTATTTTTTGTTGAAAGTGACAGAGTTATCACAGACAATACCATACCTTGGGTCTGAAGAGACGTTGTTAATTTATATATATATAGACTAGAGAATGCCCGCGACTTCGTTCATGTAGTAGGCTTGGCCTTCAGCCTCGCCATAACCTCCCATCTTATCTTGTTTTTTTTTTTAATGTGAGAACCTTCTACGTAGTATTAGAAAACATTTAAAAAAAGATGAATGAAATCATTAAAGCCGTTCTCAAATTACAGCTGGTAATGTAAAGTGACCAGAAGAAATATGGGTTCATTTATATATGAAAATGAAACAAAAATAAAAACATTTTTATTTGCAGCATTAGATGTAAGGCAATGTAATGTACATTGCCTTACCATCACTTAGTTACTAAATGTTACTTATATGTACTTAAGTAAGATTATCTAATGCTGAGAAAGCTTAAAAAACTTCTAACGGTAAATTGTGATCTTCACACTAGGCAAGCCTGTATCGTGAAGATCCTTTTACGATTATCTATATACAAAATATATAATTATTGACACCTTAGTCTATGATTATAGATGACAAATAATGTACTTACAACAAAAAGTGAATGAGTATCTAAATAATAAATAAATATATATTATCTACACAAAATATATACGTATATTGTAGACAATACACAAATTATGTTTTAATTGAAAGCATGTCTTCAGTACTGTCATAGGTCAGGAACGATAACCATTTTTGTATTATCTGTTTTGCTTCACTTATCTCGAAAAACTCTCCGTGTTGTCATTGCTTGATATCAGCTGAAGCTAGTACCGCTTAATGTACAGAAAGAGATATCTTTAGAATAAAAAGCTGTCTCACGTTTAAAACTCCACTTTCTTTATATAGTTTTAGAGTTGGGTATCTAAACGGCTTCTTCATCATTACTTTCAATACCGAACGTTGAGCTCTCTCAATGTTGATAAGAAAAGTCTTTACGGCACTGCCTCAGCAGGTTATGCCGTATAAGATACTGACACAACGCGAAGTAGACACAATTAAGGGTTTCCATGGATGCCACATTGCGTAAATTCCTCATGATGCTAATCATTTTACGCACCCTAGCCGATAGTGCGTCAATATGCATTCAAAAATTTTAATTTTCATCTATTAAGACTCCAAGATATTTGACAGCATTTGTCCTTTGTAAAAGTGTACAGACACATGAGTCCTTGTCACAATTTCGTCTGTGACCTTGGATCTGAGGCAGCTATCTTATGAAAACATACGAACATGTTTTTTTCAGTGTTTAATGTAAGAAGGTTGTTTTGGAGCCATTCAGACATCAGCATCATGCCCAACTCGGTATAAGACAATACGACAGGCCAAGTAGAGCCATGGAAAATAATGGCTGTGTCGTCAGCATAGCAAATTATTTCGGCGTTTTGGATTTGCAAATCGTGCGTCATTTAAGTACAATGTGAATAAAGTAGGGCCCAATATACTTCCCTGCGGTACACCAAAGCTTATGGTCTGAGAGCTGCTAGATATTAGGCGGTCACACACTGTCGCCGTTCCGTCAAGTTACTTTTAAACCAATCAGAGGCAACACCTCTGATTCCCATGATTTCTAATTTTTTATAAAGTATGGGAACGGACACAGTGTCGAAAGCCTTTGCCAAATCAAGAAAAACTCCAACACAACTTTGTTTCTGATGGAAGCTTGATGACACAAATGAAGTAAGGAGCGAAACAGCTACTTCTGTGCTCTTTCCCTTCCTAAAACCAAATTGTCGTTCTGATATAATAGTATGGCATGAAGATGGTATGTCTTTTATTCACAAGCTTCTCCAGCAGTTTTGAAACGCACACAAAAGTGAAAATGGTCTGTAATTTTTGATACAGTTTTTTAGACCACTCTTATGAATTAGACTAACTAAAGCAGCTTTCCAAATGTCACGAAAGATTCCGCTAGAAAGGCTATGATTAAAGATCTCAGTAAGTGGTGCAACGATTTCATCCTTGATGAGTTTTGTTCATGAGTTTGTCAGGCTGTCTATACCCGGAGCCTTGTCGTTGTAAAGACCCATAATTAATCCTTCAACTTCCACGTGGTCTGTAGGTGTCATAAAGAACGATTTTGTTGGCGAACACGTAGTAGCTCTAATTGCACTGACAAGATCGTCTTGTGATTTTTTTATATTAACAAGTATTTGGTTTGCTAACCGTTCTCATACAGTAGCAAAATTATTGTTGCATAGGTCTAGAGCTAGGAATGCCGTGAGTTATTAGAAGTTTTTATTGATAATAGTTCAGCGGGCTCGTTCCTATTTTCAGTTAAATTACATACATTTTTAATTGACTTCCAAAGTTTTCTAGGGTTGTTTTTATTTTCTTTTAGTTTTTTACTTTCATACTCACATTTCAGTTAACGTAGTAAATCGACAAAAAAAAATCTGGTATCTTGTATAAGCTACATGCAATATTTTATTATTAGGCTCAAGTTTAGCACGTTGGTGGAGCCGATCACAATGTCTCATGCATATATATATATATATAGATAATCAACAACAAATACTAAGGTTGTACAGGTGAATTTACTTTACATAACAGCAACAAATACTAGGAATACTTATTACTGGCTTCCTGCACGAGCGCACTGTACCTATCGTCAATTTGAACACATAAAAGAGTTAAAGGGAGATAGCTATAGGGTAAACACGGATCGAATGCGTTACAAATAATCAATTGCGGTTAAAAAATAAACGTTCACACTGAATTAAATTCTATTATTAAGAATATAAGGTCACATTTTTGCTTATCAAAGCATAGAGTAAAATGGTCGGGAGGTCGGCAAAAACAGGTGCAGTCGACCAATCAGGGCAGGATAGCGAACGGACGCTTGCTTCAGAGATCGGCGGTGCTCAGGAGTGTTAACCCGTTTTTTAGGAACGACGGTCGCGCGCGCTTTTGTTTAGAAAATATTCTTAAATCAGAGTGTGTACGGGATTTTTAAAAACGACTGTCGCGCGTTCGTTTAAAGAGATAATATATTTATTTTAGAGTGAAGTGAAGTGTAGTGTCTTCCAAGGCTGGTTATGTAAGTGCTTCTTTAATTTTAACCTCTCAGCGAAACTCCGTGGGCTTTTGTTTTAAAATTAGATTTATTATGTAAATTTTAATATTTCAAAGCTTGCTGTTTTTTAGTGATTATTATTAAAGGGATAATTCCTATAATTTTATGGTCTTTTATAAAATTTTGTCATTTAAAACATAGCAAAAATTGTCTAATAATTCACTATCATGCCAAAATAATTAAATAATTATTGTATGATAAAATGATTTACATATATTATAATATTGATTCAATACACAATTAATTAAATGTTTTCTAATATTTATGTAGTTAGTTTAAATCGAATTCTAGTATAACTTAGCATAGAAGAACATATTCATTATTCTATTATTAATATTATAAACCCTTCTGAGCTTTGTCTGTGAGTGATGGTATCTTTTATGCATTTGAAAGGGTAGAACATTCATTAAATGTATCAAAAATTGTTGTTGTAAAGTTATATTTTAATGAGTGTTTTATTACTTCTGTCATAATCATATTTTTATTGTATTGTTCATTTTATTTCTTGTGTTTGGTTGTATCACTCATATAATTACACATTACATTATAATATATAATTTAAATTCAATTGGACGTGAATTAATATAATCCACGGATCTAAATGAATTTTAGGGAATGCTTACTCAATAAAAGTAATGATTTATTACTCTTAGGAGGATATAATAAATCATGAATGTGTGACAACATAAAATTAACACAGCTTAAATTTAAGTAACATTTAGAAATAAGTAGTTACCTTCACATTTTTACATCATAAATTACACACCATAATTCATTTACCAAGATAAAAGGGAGCCTCAACATCATATATAATTGAATAACTGTAATTTCGTCTGTATTAAATTATTTGTATTGTGGTACAAGGCTAAGATTAATGATGTTACCCAGTCGATATTGAATCGAGCCTATCTGGGGATATCAAAATAATCTTGCATTGTCGGTGGGTTTCAATTTATTGATTATCCTATCGACAACCCTTGTGTCAAAATTCAAATTTGTTCATAAATAACAACACGCAAGTACACGACACTACTTAACAACAATTTTAAAGCTATTGGTTTAAGTCGGTAGTAATAAGGCTATTTGTACATGCCTTTCGATTTTAGTTTTAAGAATTTAGGGCAGTACTTAAACCAAGGCTTGAGATTAAATCTCTGTAATAATGAATTTAGTAAAATACACCTTCTGTGTATTTAAATAAATACATATGAGTGGTTCACCAGTTTTCAGCTAGTTAAGTGGGAAGTTAGGCATTTAATAGGGACTGTGTTACATAACAAGAAACTTAGTTTGTATGCTCGTTATTTAGAGCGAAGTGCTAACAAGGGCGACTGCTTTTCGAATGAAGTTATTTCCCTTGCAAGTAAGAAGCCATAATCTTTAATTAGGTTTTTTATGTGTGAATGCACTTAATAACTTTAATCATTTGGTAATTAAATATGAACACAGACGCGAGTATAATCTTAAAATTATTAAATAATAAAATCCTGTCGAAGTTAAATAATATAACATTACTTTTGGAAATATCAAAAATATCCGAAATTGGATTTGATACTCTTAAGGTAATGAAGAGGAAAAAGTGACAAAAAATAATCAAACTCGTGGATACCCGATGACGTGTGCCGGAGGTTTCATGTAGATTTAAGTTAATAACTTTTTCTTTCAGCGTCCACGTGTAGATTTAATTAGACCTAAGTGTAGTTAGAAACATGAAACCATTAGTGATGGACAGTCGGGATCTTCTTCTTTCTCCTCCGCGGTAAATTCCTATTTATATAGTTGTAATAATTGCGTTATTTCTTCGATTTGGGGGGGTGATAATTCTGTTTCTTCCAGAACACAGGAAGTTCGAGAGCTGTTTGCCGAACTGTGGGTTGTCATGTAGATTTATCGTAAAGAATTGAATTATTCTAATATCGTCAATACTGAAAATACGTATTAAACTAGTAGTGTACTAGAGTAGATACAGATGTGTAAATTTTATCCATTGATTAAACGAGACTTACTAGGACGTATCGACGTAATTGAATCTTAAAGCAAGTAACTATTTACTGGATGTTTAACTTGAATTATTTTATTCCAAAATACAAATCATTCTTCTGAAGTCGACGAAATAATATTCAACGTAAATTCAAGCGTAGTGAGGATTAAATAATAGATTGGTACTATTAGGTAAATTTCCAGGTTGAATTACATGACGACTCACAGTCTAAAAGAAGTCTTCGGAGGTTTGTGGCATGTTATTATAAACTCACCATATCGGTTTTGTTTACATCCAACTGTTGTACTATAAAATTAAAATTATATTTTAATTGAAATAATTGTCTTACTAAAAAAAATATATATTTTGAATATATTATTTCTAATATAACTATCATTTCTCAAGATGAAACGTTGTGTATGCTTAACCGATATGGGAAATCCTAATTAATACAATGGGTGACTTATTACCTTGCCAATATTTAATTTATTAACAGTAAATAATTACAAAGTCACTTATTGTATAACAAGGAAATACGATGAATTTGTCTATCCATTTTGTTTTCAGAGATGTTTACATATACGTTTTATATTATCTTGCTGTATATTATGCTTGCTGTTAAGTATATGTTGACGTGATCACTACTTCTAGGTATATCATAATACTACTGTATATCAAGGGAACTTATGTGCTTTTGTTTAACCAAATTCTTTCAGAGATGGTCATTGTTTAATTGGTATTAATTTATATTATGTTTTATGGTTACACAACTTTTTTATAGGTATGTCAATGGAACATTATATTGAACTTTAATTAACCAATTTTCAGAGATTGTCACATCGATTAATTAAAACTACCTAATCTAGCGGAATATTATTAATATGAGTATGTTTGACGTATTCACCATTTGTTATAGATTTTTCGAAGGAGACTTAATCATTTTACGGAATAGTTAATATTATCCTACCTTACCTAAGCTTTATAGCGGGTGGTAGAATATTCACAAGATATTTTTAAAGTTACAGCAAATAAGGCGACTCTTAGGGGTCAGTGTGTTCTTGGCTTGGAATTTATTACTCTTACAGGAATGTATGGGGAATATATGGAATAGCCTTGACTTAATATATTGATCTTTAATCGATAAGCAATTAAGCGTAAATAGATTCACTTACGAGTTAGAAATGAACAGGGACCGGAAGTAATCTGTTTTCAAAGTAACGTATTGCAGCCCAGCTTTGTTATCATTCTGTCTCTTAAGATGAATAATTAAGTTAATGCAGTTAAGGCGTATCTGTTCAATTACCATTTATTGAGTGCCAAGACTCGGAAATCATATTTCATAATCAATTCGGTTGTGATAATACTGGTTGCCTTTGACTTGATTAAATTAGATTCTTGTTAATTGAACTTAACTATGAAACCCTAAGTCCTTCTTTCGTTAATTCGTTCAAGTATTTAAATTGTGATATATTTAACCTGACAATAGTTTGGTAAATTCATCAGACTGGAGGGCTTTTATAATTATGTAATAAATGTTGAGCTAGTTGCGATTTTGGGGCCTCACAACCCCCGGGATTAATAAACTCCCTCGCATGATTGCTTAATTTGGAAAGCTTCGACTGCAAGCATAAGTACTATACACGTCGGTGAGAAATTTTCCCCACACTGGACATAGGTTCGATAAAGGATGCTCTACGGCCAAAGAGTTATTTATTTATTGAACCATTTACAAACATTATACACGACATCATCGAATTATGGTTGGGTTAATATTAATTGAACGCGGGAGGTTGAAGTCCTACCCTAATCCATTTAATCACTTCCTACCTTTCTGTTCCTATATATTAGAAAGGAGAACTGATATTATTACAAGTAACTGAATAAAACTATTCAGCCCTAGCATGATGTTACTTTTGAGTATAGAATTAATTATTCTTAAACTATACACATACTAAGTTCTATGTGAGAAAATAATTTATATGAAACATATAGAACTAATTATTATTTCAAGATGAAATTAACTTTCTTTAACTGTTAAACAGTTTGGTTGTAATAAACCTCAGTATAATATGGTTCTTGATTACTATCATGAATCAATTGAGTATGTATCTTGATGTCTTCCGTAGTCAGGTACCCGGCACTGATAGAATATCGAGTGTTCGCTGTTGATACTACGGTGTAGGCGTACACTTGGGGCCCTTTCGTGTAAATTCTGGCTCTGCTTGGTTGCGGGGATTAATTGGGATCTTATTCTTTGATGAATGCGTGTAATTATTGAATCGATTGAATAACTATGGAAAACTGGTATAACCAGATTGGGTTGAACCCCAAAATAATTATCTATTATCTCATCTTGTGAGGCAAGGAGATATATCTGACTGTATTTATAATACAGGTATAA
Source organism: Selenia dentaria (assembly GCA_917880725.1). Lineage (NCBI taxonomy): Eukaryota > Metazoa > Arthropoda > Insecta > Lepidoptera > Geometridae > Selenia > Selenia dentaria. Next base: position 20,642,631 of record OU862884.1, on the reverse strand, counting down.
AACTATAAACGATTTACAGTTGTATTGAGTATTGATTACTAGGCCACTGTTGTGTGCCAATTTACAAACCTAGGACAATTAGTCCTTTTACTACATTACTAGTCAAGGCTAGTGCAACAGAACACCGATTTATAATCGTATTGATTGCTAGGCCACTGTTGTGTGCCAATTTACAAACTTAGGACAATTAGTCCTTTTACTACAATACTAGTCAAGGCTAGTGCAACAGAATTGAAGTTCCATCAAGCAGAGTTGAATGGTTATTGTTATACACTAAGTTAACCATTCCTATACTATCCTTTCCCCTCCAAGGGGGTGCAGACATTGGATGGCACTCATAGTTGTGGGCGATGGATGGGGCCCTCAATCTTATATAACAAACAAAATTTTTATTACTTATATATGCACACATTAATTACCTTGAAAGTCTCTACAACTCTAAAAGAACCAAGGTTACTTATATTTACATAGCGTATGGGTTGACGATCATTTGGCCAAAACATGATGAGAGCAGTTCGTTCTTTTGAGAGAGGTGGTATAGTTACAATTTGGTGCCTTAGGAACCAGGATTATTAACTTCAGTAGAGTTATCTACTTAAAATGTAGGCTTTACAGCCTACAATTTGGTGTTCGTGAAGACGGAAAGAGTTAGAGTATTTTGAGGAATTAAATAAAGTATATGTTGTGACACTGAAATTAATGAATTTTGAGTGAAGATGGATTGATAGTTATTGTGGATATGGAAATTAGGATGATGAGAGTTAGGGGGGTGAGGAAACTGTAGGAAATAAAAAAAATATATAAAGTCTTGTCCTTTGCAGATTGCTACAAAAATAGGAAACTTAAAATTTAAATTCTGACGATCTAGAAAGTATTATATCGTTGGTTACAAATGTGGTTGTGCACTAATATGATAAAATCACTGATACCTTAACTGACCATAAATGCTTAAAAAAAAATCTTTGCACAAGTAGTTGAATCGCAAGTAGAGTATAGAAACGCTATGGTGAAATAATAAAGAATCTTACTATATATAATTTATACATAAGAAATAAACGGGAAAATATATTTCTATCATTTAAAGTTATATAATCCTTTAACAGAAGCTAATTGAAAAGTAATTAAATAAAAGAAAAGAGACATAGTAATTCTAGCGTCCACCTTGTATCGCGTTTGAATTCGAGAAGACACGCTAACAAATTGTTTTTTTGCTTGAAGCGAGAGACAACAATAAATATATATACTCACAGATTCGGAAAATAAAATCTTTCTTACATAATAATTTATAGAGTAGAAAATGTAATACTTTAGTAGTTAGATTAGTAAAAGAATGACCGCACTAATATGTTATGTATTGCATCAATTCTTACGACTTAGCTATCATAAGCAAACATAACTTAGAGACATGTCAGCATTGTACTAGACGAAGTAGAGAAACCTGCTATTAAGTATGGTCTTACACAAATAAAATAAAAGCGAGCCTTGAAAACACACGAAGAAAACCAGCTTTTCCAATTAATTTAAACACTAAATAATTAAATAAAGAAAATCAATGCACAGGAAAATTAGGTAAACATGTTAAATAAAATAACTAACTGTTAGATTTCAAAGAAAAATGAGATTAATTATTTCAAAGTTCAAGCATTTCATAAAGATTTTTTTTTCTACATCAAGCACTTTAATAATAATAACAACTTAAAGTTATAATAGATAAAATAAATTTACTAGGTCATCTAAGACAGTTGAGGTTTAATCTACTCTTAAGAGTGCCTGCCGTCAATAGTAATTATAATCACAATTCATATGTGTGAAGAGCTAGTAATAACTTTAACAACTTAACTAGACTAGTAGGTATTGATTTGTTTTGTACAAAGGTAGCGTCCGCTAGGTGACTGGGTAGTAGAGAGTTTTTATTTCTTATATTTTTGTGGTTAGCACCCGACTACGTTATGGTTTTCATGCGCACAATTATTTAGTAACAATTCATATAACATCTATCAGTGAGCATCTATAATTGGCTTTATGTTTCTACCGTTTCTGAAAGTACATATTATATAGCTGTTGGTCTTCAAATAAATATATAAAAAGAAAGAGCGTAAATAATCAAATTCATTTTTAGATGGAACGCTAATCGGTTTACAAACTATTGAAGAACTTGAAGTATACATTTTATTTATAACCTCATAATAAATATTACTATTGGATCATTAGATAAAGATGTTAAACACGCGGTACAAAAAAAAAACTTATGTGCTAGCTTCTAAAAGTAAAATTATTCGAGCAGTTAAACCTTGTCAATCTATAAATCTGGAAACATTAGGAATCATGTATTGATAGGCTTATAGGGTCATAGAGAATCAAGGGGCAAATATGTAGTTTTATAAATGATAGTCATTCAAGGTTAGTTCAGTAAGTTAATAATGTATTGTTAATTGCGAAAACCTAGATAAAATCAGTAGGTTACAAACTGGAACTTAAAACAATGCTCCGTTCGATCATAAAAGATAATAATAGTCAAATTATAAAAAGGACTTAAAAAAAACATTTAAGAGATATTGAATTGAAACTGATTACCAACAACAATTCTCGACCAAACACTATTGAACGATCAACAAAGACTTTGGCGGTCTATTTCGGACTTACTGTCATAAAAGGCATTCAAGAAGGTTCTTTGTGGCTTCCGAAACTTGAACATCTGTTTTATAATAATTATTTTATGATAGTATACCATAAAAGCCTAATGTCACATAGCTAAAATACTAATAGCAAAACAACATAGCTCATAAACTGATAAAAATTAACTTAGATTACGTCATGTTCCTGAAGCAGAATTAATCAAATGCTATACAAATCACGAACAGGACTGAATAAATATATGAGGGACGACATTGTAAAAAGTAACCCTTTTCCAAACGTAAATAATGTTTTGGACCTAGTTACCTAAAACTTAACAGGTTACTGTAATGCTATTTACTTATCCAGATAATTTGGTAGAGTTTAATTTAGAGTAAATTGATTAATAATATTGACGTTAATGGATACCAACGACCATTTAGTGATAAATATAATGATTTAAAAATAAGTAGTTGGTACTACTCACTCTATAGTAGAAACTAAGAGAACAATATCCAAATCGCGAATATTGATTATTATTAAGTAAAGTTATGTGTTTCGTTAAATCATATTGTATGTGTGAATAACTTAGATTGATTTAAAATATAAAACGCTCAAAATTAAACTTAAATCTTTTATAAAAAAATTGTGCTGGAATAAGTAGGAGTAAAACGTTAATAAGAAACTTAAGAAGATAGACATAACAAGTTTTACAGCCAAACAAATAGAAAAACATTGATAGGGATAAGTGTTATTAATTAGGGAATTATAAAAAAAATAATTAAATATTATAGTATATATTTATTAATTACAAAATTTAATTCGTTTAACACTCATAAAATTTTGGGGGGTGAATGTACCTATCGTCAATTTGAACACATAAAAGAGTTAAAGGGAGATAGCTATAGGGTAAACACGGATCGAATGCGTTACAAATAATCAATTGCGGTTAAAAAATAAACGTTCACACTGAATTAAATTCTATTATTAAGAATATAAGGTCACATTTTTGCTTATCAAAGCATAGAGTAAAATGGTCGGGAGGTCGGCAAAAACAGGTGCAGTCGACCAATCAGGGCAGGATAGCGAACGGACGCTTGCTTCAGAGATCGGCGGTGCTCAGGAGTGTTAACCCGTTTTTTAGGAACGACGGTCGCGCGCGCTTTTGTTTAGAAAATATTCTTAAATCAGAGTGTGTACGGGATTTCTAAAAACGACTGTCGCGCGTTCGTTTAAAGAGATAATATATTTATTTTAGAGTGAAGTGAAGTGTAGTGTCTTCCAAGGCTGGTTATGTAAGTGCTTCTTTAATTTTAACCTCTCAGCGAAACTCCGTGGGTTTTTGTTTTAAAATTAGATTTATTATGTAAATTTTAATATTTCAAAGCTTGCTGTTTTTTAGTGATTATTATTAAAGGGATAATTCCTATAATTTTATGGTCTTTTATAAAATTTTGTCATTTAAAACATAGCAAAAATTGTCTAATAATTCACTATCATGCCAAAATAATTAAATAATTATTGTATGATAAAATGATTTACATATATTATAATATTGATTCAATACACAATTAATTAAATGTTTTCTAATATTTATGTAGTTAGTTTAAATCGAATTCTAGTATAACTTAGCATAGAAGAACATATTCATTATTCTATTATTAATATTATAAACCCTTCTGAGCTTTGTCTGTGAGTGATGGTATCTTTTATGCATTTGAAAGGGTAGAACATTCATTAAATGTATCAAAAATTGTTGTTGTAAAGTTATATTTTAATGAGTGTTTTATTACTTCTGTCATAATCATATTTTTATTGTATTGTTCATTTTATTTCTTGTGTTTGGTTGTATCACTCATATAATTACACATTACATTATAATATATAATTTAAATTCAATTGGACGTGAATTAATATAATCCACGGATCTAAATGAATTTTAGGGAATGCTTACTCAATAAAAGTAATGATTTATTACTCTTAGGAGGATATAATAAATCATGAATGTGTGACAACATAAAATTAACACAGCTTAAATTTAAGTAACATTTAGAAATAAGTAGTTACCTTCACATTTTTACATCATAAATTACACACCATAATTCATTTACCAAGATAAAAGGGAGCCTCGACATCATATATAATTGAATAACTGTAATTTCGTCTGTATTAAATTATTTGTATTGTGGTACAAGGCTAAGATTAATGATGTTACCCAGTCGATATTGAATCGAGCCTATCTGGGGATATCAAAATAATCTTGCATTGTCGGTGGGTTTCAATTTATTGATTATCCTATCGACAACCCTGGTGTCAAAATTCAAATTTGTTCATAAATAACAACACGCAAGTACACGACACTACTTAACAACAATTTTAAAGCTATTGGTTTAAGTCGGTAGTAATAAGGCTATTTGTACATGCCTTTCGATTTTAGTTTTAAGAATTTAGGGCAGTACTTAAACCAAGGCTTGAGATTAAATCTCTGTAATAATGAATTTAGTAAAATACACCTTCTGTGTATTTAAATAAATACATATGAGTGGTTCACCAGTTTTCAGCTAGTTAAGTGGGAAGTTAGGCATTTAATAGGGACTGTGTTACATAACAAGAAACTTAGTTTGTATGCTCGTTATTTAGAGCGAAGTGCTAACAAGGGCGACTGCTTTTCGAATGAAGTTATTTCCCTTGCAAGTAAGAAGCCATAATCTTTAATTAGGTTTTTTATGTGTGAATGCACTTAATAACTTTAATCATTTGGTAATTAAATATGAACACAGACGCGAGTATAATCTTAAAATTATTAAATAATAAAATCCTGTCGAAGTTAAATAATATAACATTACTTTTGGAAATATCAAAAATATCCGAAATTGGATTTGATACTCTTAAGGTAATGAAGAGGAGAAAGTGACAAAAAATAATCAAACTCGTGGATACCCGATGACGTGTGCCGGAGGTTTCATGTAGATTTAAGTTAATAATTTTTTCTTTCAGCGTCCACGTGTAGATTTAATTAGACCTAAGTGTAGTTAGAAACATGAAACCATTAGTGATGGACAGTCGGGATCTTCTTCTTTCTCCTCCGCGGTAAATTCCTATTTATATAGTTGTAATAATTGCGTTATTTCTTCGATTTGGGGGGGTGATAATTCTGTTTCTTCCAGAACACAGGAAGTTCGAGAGCTGTTTGCCGAACTGTGGGTTGTCATGTAGATTTATCGTAAAGAATTGAATTATTCTAATATCGTCAATACTGAAAATACGTATTAAACTAGTAGTGTACTAGAGTAGATACAGATGTGTAAATTTTATCCATTGATTAAACGAGACTTACTAGGACGTATCGACGTAATTGAATCTTAAAGCAAGTAACTATTTACTGGATGTTTAACTTGAATTATTTTATTCCAAAATACAAATCATTCTTCTGAAGTCGACGAAATAATATTCAACGTAAATTCAAGCGTAGTGAGGATTAAATAATAGATTGGTACTATTAGGTAAATTTCCAGGTTGAATTACATGACGACTCACAGTCTAAAAGAAGTCTTCGGAGGTTTGTGGCATGTTATTATAAACTCACCATATCGGTTTTGTTTACATCCAACTGTTGTACTATAAAATTAAAATTATATTTTAATTGAAATAATTATCTTACTAAAAAAAAATATATATATTTTGAATATATTATTTCTAATATAACTATCATTTCTCAAGATGAAACGTTGTGTATGCTTAACCGATATGGGAAATCCTAATTAATACAATGGGTGACTTATTACCTTGCCAATATTTAATTTATTAACAGTAAATAATTACAAAGTCACTTATTGTATAACAAGGAAATACGATGAATTTGTCTATCCATTTTGTTTTCAGAGATGTTTACATATACGTTTTATATTATCTTGCTGTATATTATGCTTGCTGTTAAGTATATGTTGACGTGATCACTACTTCTAGGTATATCATAATACTACTGTATATCAAGGGAACTTATGTGCTTTTGTTTAACCAAATTCTTTCAGAGATGGTCATTGTTTAATTGGTATTAATTTATATTATGTTTTATGGTTACACAACTTTTTTATAGGTATGTCAATGGAACATTATATTGAACTTTAATTAACCAATTTTCAGAGATTGTCACATCGATTAATTAAAACTACCTAATCTAGCGGAATATTATTAATATGAGTATGTTTGACGTATTCACCATTTGTTATAGATTTTTCGAAGGAGACTTAATCATTTTACGGAATAGTTAATATTATCCTACCTTACCTAAGCTTTATAGCGGGTGGTAGAATATTCACAAGATATTTTTAAAGTTACAGCAAATAAGGCGACTCTTAGGGGTCAGTGTGTTCTTGGCTTGGAATTTATTACTCTTACAGGAATGTATGGGGAATATATGGAATAGCCTTGACTTAATATATTGATCTTTAATCGATAAGCAATTAAGCGTAAATAGATTCACTTACGAGTTAGAAATGAACAGGGACCGGAAGTAATCTGTTTTCAAAGTAACGTATTGCAGCCCAGCTTTGTTATCATTCTGTCTCTTAAGATGAATAATTAAGTTAATGCAGTTAAGGCGTATCTGTTCAATTACCATTTATTGAGTGCCAAGACTCGGAAATCATATTTCATAATCAATTCGGTTGTGATAATACTGGTTGCCTTTGACTTGATTAAATTAGATTCTTGTTAATTGAACTTAACTATGAAACCCTAAGTCCTTCTTTCGTTAATTCGTTCAAGTATTTAAATTGTGATATATTTAACCTGACAATAGTTTGGTAAATTCATCAGACTGGAGGGCTTTTATAATTATGTAATAAATGTTGAGCTAGTTGCGATTTTGGGGCCTCACAACCCCCGGGATTAATAAACTCCCTCGCATGATTGCTTAATTTGGAAAGCTTCGACTGCAAGCATAAGTACTATACACGTCGGTGAGAAATTTTCCCCACACTGGACATAGGTTCGATAAAGGATGCTCTACGGCCAAAGAGTTATTTATTTATTGAACCATTTACAAACATTATACACGACATCATCGAATTATGGTTGGGTTAATATTAATTGAACGCGGGAGGTTGAAGTCCTACCCTAATCCATTTAATCACTTCCTACCTTTCTGTTCCTATATATTAGAAAGGAGAACTGATATTATTACAAGTAACTGAATAAAACTATTCAGCCCTAGCATGATGTTACTTTTGAGTATAGAATTAATTATTCTTAAACTATACACATACTAAGTTCTATGTGAGAAAATAATTTATATGAAACATATAGAACTAATTATTATTTCAAGATGAAATTAACTTTCTTTAACTGTTAAACAGTTTGGTTGTAATAAACCTCAGTATAATATGGTTCTTGATTACTATCATGAATCAATTGAGTATGTATCTTGATGTCTTCCGTAGTCAGGTACCCGGCACTGATAGAATATCGAGTGTTCGCTGTTGATACTACGGTGTAGGCGTACACTTGGGGCCCTTTCGTGTAAATTCTGGCTCTGCTTGGTTGCGGGGATTAATTGGGATCTTATTCTTTGATGAATGCGTGTAATTATTGAATCGATTGAATAACTATGGAAAACTGGTATAACCAGATTGGGTTGAACCCCAAAATAATTATCTATTATCTCATCTTGTGAGGCAAGGAGATATATCTGACTGTATTTATAATACAGGTATAAAACTATAAACGATTTACAGTTGTATTGAGTATTGATTACTAGGCCACTGTTGTGTGCCAATTTACAAACCTAGGACAATTAGTCCTTTTACTACATTACTAGTCAAGGCTAGTGCAACAGAACACCGATTTATAATCGTATTGATTGCTAGGCCACTGTTGTGTGCCAATTTACAAACTTAGGACAATTAGTCCTTTTACTACAATACTAGTCAAGGCTAGTGCAACAGAATTGAAGTTCCATCAAGCAGAGTTGAATGGTTATTGTTATACACTAAGTTAACCATTCCTATACTATCCTTTCCCCTCCAAGGGGGTGCAGACATTGGATGGCACTCATAGTTGTGGGCGATGGATGGGGCCCTCAATCTTATATAACAAACAAAATTTTTATTACTTATATATGCACACATTAATTACCTTGAAAGTCTCTACAACTCTAAAAGAACCAAGGTTACTTATATTTACATAGCGTATGGGTTGACGATCATTTGGCCAAAACATGATGAGAGTAGTTCGTTCTTTTGAGAGAGGTGGTATAGTTACAGCACCATTCGCGTCCATTGTGATGGTTGTACGTCCCGCTCATTCCAGGTCAATGCCGGAGTACCAGAGGGGTCTGTCCTGTCACGTCACTCTTTCTCCTGCATATCAACTATATGTTATCGCTAGTTGACATTCATTGCTACGCAGATGACTGTACTGCCACGGTCGGTACTTTGGACGATCTTGTGCGACAAAGACCGAAATTGTAGAGAATAGACGGTGTGTCGTCGCTGAGCTTGACGGGGTGCTTGACAGCATTTCTAGTTGGGGTACAGGCAACTTGGTTGAGTTCAACGCCAGTAAGACTCCAGTGTGGGCGTTCTCGGCAAAAACACCTCCATTTATTCCTCTTCCTTCTATTCACAATATCGCCTTATCTGTGTATGTAGTGTAACCTTGACATCCTTGGCATTGACATCCGTAGTGACCTGAACCAGCGTGACTACATCGAGAGTATTATCGAGTTAGCTTCCCGCAAACTCGGAGTCCTGAACAAGGCGAGGCGCTTCTTTACTCCGGATCAGCGGTACCTTCTTAATAAAACTCAGGTGCGCCCATGAATTGAATATTGTTGCCACCTCTGGGATAGATCAGCTAAGTACCTAATGGATGCTCTCGAGACTGCAACGTCGCGCTGTCCGTATTATTGGAGACACTAAAGTTACTCAACCTCTAGAACCCCTACAAATGCGTAGAGCTATAGCTTCTCTAAGCGTTTTTTACCGGTTGTTTCATGGCGAATGTTCTGAAGAGCTTTTTAATCTTATTCCTTCCTCACCATTCCGATCCCGAACTACTCGTTCCGGCCTAGCATTGCATCCATATACTGTTCGAAACTTCTAACCATGAACCAAAAACTTTGGCAGTTCCTACCTCTGTCGTGTAAAATTGTAGAATGCTTAAATGTGGTGTAAATTGTGAAATGCTTTGCCGGCGTACGTATTTCCTTGCAGTTATGACCCTGGGTCTTTCAAGCGGGGCGTGAAAAAGCATCTGTCAGGTTTTCACAGAGGTGGCAATTAGTGCAGCTTACGGCTGCACTAATGGTCATTACTTCTTGATTCCATCTTCGCTTTCCATCAGGTGTGAGGGAGTCACTTAGATGAACCACTAAAAAAAAATTGTTGTTAAGTAAAGTAAATTCATATGTTGGAAGAGTAACTATCCAGGACACTTGCAGGGTCACCCAGAGCTTAGATTTAAAGGTCTGGGTGACACTGTAGTACGCGTGTCAACCCTAAAAAGTCTAAAGAAAGAATGAAAATAATTTCAGTTATAAGTAACCATAGAAAGATTTTGTATATTATTATGGAGATTAATTCCTATAGATTCATGTCTGCGAACTCCGCGAATTAATGAATCCCAAAACTACAAATTATAACAGTCAGTATTGCTTGCACACTACTACTGTGAATTTTATCTAGCATTGTTGTACCGAACGAAACATGAACAAGGGGATCGTGAACAGGTACTAGTGTGACAGTTTAATAAAATGTCAAAGCGAAACGGGTGCGTTCTTACATATGCATAAGCAAACCCAGCCCACGGCCCATAATTTTTTCTTCTTTAAATCTCTGACACACACCTTTCTGTCAGAGAGAAGAAAATGGGCGATAATCCACTACGCAAGCCCAGTAAGGCCTGGTAGATACGTTAGTGTTGAAGTTTTCTAGCCACTCTAAAGGTTTTCACATATGTTGTCTCCAATGTGAGCACCTCATTTACATCTTAATCATAATTCGATTGAAAAAAGTTAAGATGCGCTTGAATGAAATTGTGCGTAGTTCTCATACTGTTAATATATATTGACACAGACAAGGTAACAGTCAGTATGAGATTGAAGCCTTCTTTTGCTTGTGTGGGTATCACTACACACTGATAACGAGATGACCTGTGTATGTGTGGAAATTTTATATCCTTATACCATATTTAGGGCACAGGACTCGTAATCTGGTGGGATAATTTTTGATTTAACTCATTTACATTTACAAGCCATTAGTGTCTAATTGATTCAAAATAAACTGGGACGGTGAGCTTTCTCAAAAATATTTCCTTATTTGCTTGAACTTATTTTCACTTCTCATGTGTCGCTACATATATTAAAGATGCAGTTTTTACCCGGAAAACATGTGTTAATTTGTATTTCCAGGAGATTTTTGGTAAAATGTTTGAACAGTGGCCTCTAATGGAAGACAGGATTGGTAGCCATCAATCATTAGTTTATATACTTAATGTGGGCGTTTTACTAGTCACTTCCAGCTCTCCTACTTTCTATAGAGAGTTAAACTTTGTAATACATTATATTAAATTACCCTTTTATCTAGATTTCTAAAGAAATTTCGTTGAAGAGCAGGATATACAGAAACAGGTATAGGTACTTTCCAAGCTGGGGGCAAAGCGAAGGTGCAGGACAGAAATGCTGTGCATGGCTTCGGATGGATTGCTTTCAAAATGTAAACATCATCAATGTTGATGAACACATGAACCGCCCCACGCTCACTACCGTGTTGTATGTCACGCCTCTACATATACCGTGCTACTAATAAACTCGATATAAATATTAATACTTACTATAACGTTTGAATAGTCAATTATAATACTAATAAATGCGGAATAAGTCAAATTCGGGATAGTGTTAACTGTTAAACGCTATATCCACCCCGACCCTAGTATAAGCTCGCTATAAGCACAGAATAAGTAATAGTAAGTACTGACCAATATATCCTTTTTCTTTAATTACTAAGAAATTCGCCGAATATGGGCAACAAGGTGGTCTGTCTTTTATGGATCCGCTATACCAACACGAAATTTTTTGGTATTTTTTCGCACATCATAAGAGATTTAAGGCGAGAATTTATTGCGTTGAAGCGGCCACACTAACGTTTGTCACCGTGATCGCGTAGAGATAATAGCAATGCTGATTTGGGACCGATTAGGAATATTTGACATTGTTATTTTGCTTGGTTACTATGTCTATTACTTTATTTTATGCTTAGCAAAGTTGTTGTTACAAATAAATATATTTTCCTTTTAGTTTATTTTCATTTCATTTTCCATTTGTGGACCAATTCTCATAATTCTATTTTGTTTGGTATACTTCCGAGGTGGTCCCATTTAATTTACATCAAATCCGGTCAAGCAGTTGTTGAGTTATACTCTAAAAACTGAGAAGTGTTACGCCTATCTTGATGATATTATTATTGACGGTGAATGACAAACGATCCCGTAAATAGCAAACTAACAATCGTTAAAAACTGTTGACCAAAAAAATGGAACCGACTTCAACAAGTTATTTCACACTTTTTGGTGTTGAAATTGGTTCCATTTTTTTGTAATAAATAATCCTCAAACCAGTGTACCTGTTGGAATATGCACGTAATCGTCATCATACGAGTACCTTCTTGGCTTCAATAAAGACATTTATTTTACATCTCTTCCCACATTATTGATTATCTGTAAAGTATCATCGCTGTCGGTTTGTTAGAATAACATGTTTAATATTCAAAAAGCATAACATGGATCATGTTTGGACATCGAGATACAAAAATGACCGTGTCAAAGCATAGAAAGAATGTAATTAAATTACCAAGGACAAAAGCACAAAAGGCCCTTAGGTGGGCATATTTTATTTCCTATAACACTACTCTGAATCTCGTTTAGGTACAAATATGTGATTCGTTAAAAATATCTAATACATTCGGAATAGCCCGTTATGTAAGTTAGTATCAAAACTTGACTCTAAAACATTTTATAACACAAAATGTAAAATAATATGTTTAGAAAAAGTAATCACACCACCACATTCATATTAAAAATATAGAAGTGCCTTTATTTGATTATTTGTTTCCCTCACGCCTCTTTTTACAAATTCTTGTATGTGCAATCGTCAACCGTCTGCCAGTTAGGTATTTCTTAATTTATGTACTTGTTATGCAGCAGATATATAAAATACTTAACTGCCCAGTCTAAACTACTGAAAAGGTTGCAATTTTTAAACAATGACCTGGAATAATATAATAGCTACTAAAGCGCCCGCTGCGCTGCGGGTACAGCTTGCCAGGATATAAGTTTTTGTGTAATTGTATTGTACCCAAGTGACATAGCGAAGCGCTCATAGCAGAGCTTGACTTAGCGATCTTAACCCATCAACAAGTTACGCAAGACTTGCTGCGGTCAGGACTTCGATGGGTGACCGCTAGTGGCATTATTCAATTGAACGCTTCCGTGCTTCGGAGGGCATGTTTAGCCGTCGGTCCTGGTTGCTTGTCTTAGGACGACAGTCGTTAGGCTATGTCTAGGTCTTCGGGCGGCCTGAAAACTTTGACATGGGTTGGCTTGGCTTAAGGTTCACTAACCTATCCACCAAGCCGCACTGGGCCAGCGTCGTGGATTATGACCCATCTGCTCTCTCTGAGAGGAAGGCTATAGTTCCAGCTTTGGGAACAAAATGGGCTGATTATGATGATGATTATGATGAGTGACATATAACAAGCACCCAAACTCGTCCTTTTTTATATTATTACGAGACCGTACAAGCACGAGGCCCATCTTGTGTTAAGTGTGAACCTCTGCCTAGAACTGATGCATTTCATCACAAGTGACGACTTCGCCCCTGACCAGGACAGAAATAGGTTGACACACAACAACACACATAGGTTGGAACAAGGCAATAAGACTTAACAGCCTAACATCTGAGATTACTACTGAGATACTTATTGTTTTATCTTTTTGTAATTACGATGATTCCATTTCGATCCCATTTATAATTTAGAACCCATTTCTCGGGTCGGAAAATGCTGGCGACCAGATCGAAATTGATTTCAAGTTCGATCAGATTATTTCTGCTGCGTTTAGATCATTACTGCTTCGCGGTAGATTTCTACCGGTATGGAGGCAGTACTTATCCAGACGAAGTCATTCACAAAGAGTCCTACTGCACTAAAAACGTCATTACGTAACATATACCTTTGCTTTGCAAAACCGCCCGCACATTATTTCAAAGTAATTCTTAAAAGTCCTACATAATTGTTAAAAACATTTTGGTAGATAAAACGGTGAACGGCTATTCGGCCTAAGTCCTTAACAACCATTTACAATTTACAACCACTTAGCTTAAATTAACGATTTTAAAAAAGTTGTTTTTCTCCTCGATTTTTGCTTAATATAAAATTAAACATTTTGTAATAAATTTATTTCCTTAAGTAAACACATAAATCAAAGGGTATAATGAAAGAGAGGGAGTTAAGGTTACATTTAGAAACGTTTCGAATACTTGATAAAATTTTCCGAATTTTTGGTATAGGTATATAATTTTTGGTATGATAATGGTCTGCGTGTTAAGAGCATTAAAAATATATTTTACAGTCGGTATCTTACGTCTAACATTTTTAGCATTCATTATAAATACATAGACATACCTTTGAGCGACGTTCTTATATTAAAACTTAGTATTTACCTTTTATTAAGTACTTTAGCGTTCCGGAAACTTCGCGAAGTCTTCTCGTCAAAAATACCTCAGTGCCTCAAGACAAGAGTCTTCGACCAATGTGTGTTACCAGTGATGACTTATGGCACTGAAACGTGGTCTCTTACTATGGGCCTCATAGATAAGCTCAAAGTCGCACAACGAGCTATGGAGAGGGCTATGCTCGGGGTTTCTCTACGTGATCGAATCAGAAATGAGGAGATCCGTAGAAGAACGAAAGTCACCGACATAGCTCAGAAGATTAGCCAGTTGAAGTGGCAGTGGGCAGGGCACATAGCACGCAGAACAGATGGCCGATGGGGCCGAAAGGTTCTGGAGTGGAGACCACGTACCGGCAAGCGCAGCGTAGGTCGTCCACCGACACGGTGGACAAACGACCTGAGAAAGGTCGCAGGACGACGTTGGATGCAGGCCGCTTCCAACCGGTCCTTTTGGAAAATCATGGGGGAGGCATATGTTCAGCAGTGGACGTCCTACGGCTGAGATGATGATGATGATGAAGTACTTTATATATTAGTTTGTTTGAAAAAGCTTGATAACTTACTAGAAAAAGTTTTCCTTTTCAGAACTGTAAAATACAAATTTACTTCTTTATTGAAAAAATTTAGACTCTAGAAGTTTGTTTTCTCTGTCTCTTTATTTTATCAATTAAATTTTGGACAGATAGAGATGATAAAGAAGAAAAAAATATAAATACGGTCGCAGGACGCTTTAATAAAATTAGTGCGGTCCGAACCACGCCATATGCATTATTAGCGCGTTCAAAAGTGTCCTGAACTTCCAGCCAAAGGCCTCCCAAAGGTCTTCGGATGTCCTTATTGTGACGACTGTTGTCCTAAGACAATAACTGTAACCAACGGCCTCAGTTGAAAATGTCACTGTAGTGTTAGTGGGAACCCATCAAATAAGTGATTGATGCACACTTATCGTACCCAATTGATTTTGAAAAAAACGACTATATAGCTCTAGAGACGACTCCGTCAGCTCAGTTAGTACCGGAGACGGGTCCGTCAGCTCGATTGGTTTGACCCATGGTCGGGGCTAATATTTGATTGATCGATAGAAACGTTTCTTCTCGCGTCTTGGATGTTGTTATGTGTGATTGACACACAATAACATAGCACAACCTTCAAGACATGCAGGAGACATGGACAGTGGGCTGTGTGTCTACTGTATACCGCGACACAGAGAATCCTGTAGCATACTCCCGCAATGCGTGTAACGTTTTAACGTTTTAGACATTAAAAATGTCTGTTGGAGATTAGAATCTTACGGATATTATAAATGGTACTTAACTTTCAAGCGTTGGATAAAGGACAACTGAGAATCAGACAATTATAATGTAAATAATACCTCAACATAAAATCGTAAAATTAATTTACCAAAAAATTTTACCGACTAAAAAGTGTGTTGTATGTTCCATTTATTGGTAAAATATTATTTTTCTCTCTTTTGAGTGACCCTTGCTACTTACGGATTTATTGTTATTCACCCTCAATAATGATATCATCAAGATAGGCGAAACAATTTTCAGTTATTGGAATATAACTCAACAGCCGCTCGACCGAATTAAAATAGTTTTAAGAATCGGTCCACAAATGGGGGAGAAATCGATTAACTTCATCATCATCATCATCATCATCATCATCATCATCTCAGCCGTAGGACATCCACTGCTGAACATAGAAACTCCTACCTCCCCCAGAAATTTCCAAAAGGACCGGTTGGAAGCGGCCTGCATCCAACGTCGACCTTTGTCAGGTCGTCAGTCCACCTTGTAAGTGGACGACCTACGCTGCGCTTGCCTGTCTGTGGTCTCCACTCCAGAACCTTCCGGCCCCATCGGCCATCTGTTCTGCGTTCTATGTGGCCTGCCCACTGCCACTTCAACTAGCTTATCTTCTGGGCTATGTCGGTGACTTTAGTTCGACTACGGATCTCCTCATTTATGATTCGATCACAAAGAGAGTGTTTATTTATTAGCCCCATGTAAATTTCCTCAGGAATATACTCTTTCAAATAAAAAAGAACATTGAGAATCGGTCCACAAATAGGGGATAAATCGGTGAACATACATAAATAAAATACATACAGTCGAACATACAACCTCCTTCTTTTTTGAAGTCGGTCAAATTGTTTAACTATAATAGGTATCTGACCTGTGTGCCCCATTATCCGCTGACATACTCGGTTCTTGAAATTACGACAAAGAGAATTCCTACTTGTTGGAATAACGGGATTTTTGGCGACCCACACTTCGCTGGCGGGTCGCGTCCTCACGCGAGTCATCAGATGAAGTCGTTTACACACTAGTGGCATGCACGCAAGCAAAATATTTGAAGATAACAAAGGAAATTTTAAAAATAAATGTGTTCTATTTTCTTTCGAAAATGAAATAAAATCTTTTAGGCGCACAAGACGCCTCATTTAGACGGTCCTGGCCGTTAGACACATGACTTACTATACTAGGTGATAGGCCTCTTGTACAAGATACCGTCTAATTCGGTACCATCTCGCACTGCGGTTCAATACAGACAGCGAAATTAGTTTTTAATAGTGTGCGAAAGAAACTTCAGTTCTAAGCTCTGGGTGGCACTGCAACTGTAATAGGTAAGCGAAGCGCTTACTTGCTTGTCGTTAGTTATTGCATAAAAAAGACGGCCCTGGTGTTACCAGTTCTCAACGCATGGACCCAGCAGTGGGCATATGGATCCACTAAACTTGTCACGTCAAAAACTGTTTTTTATATATTTTCATAAAATGATTCTTAGAGCCTGTTTAGCAATACTAAATATTGCTATTTTTAACAGAATAATTCACACCCGTCGGTCGGGTTTCGAACCCGCGTCTTCCCACAATTCGTGTCAGACGCCAGACCGCTACGCCACCAAGGCTTACCATCCGAGCACATTTAAAAAAATCTTTTTCGGTTGGGTAATGCTGTCAAGCTGTTCAATAGATGTCGCTCTTTTTTTATAATGATTCATCAAAGTGACTCCCTCTCGCCTGATGGAAAGTGAAGATGGAATCACGAAGTGAACATTAATGCAGCCGTAAACTGCACTAATTGCCACCTCTAAAATGACCTGAGAGATGCTTTTTCACGCCCCGCTTGAAAGACCCAGGGTCAGAGCTGCAAGGAAATACGTACGCCAGCAGAGTATTTCGCAATTTACTTATTCGACAGAGGTAGGTAACTGCCAAACTTTTTGGTTCGTGGTAAGAAGTTTTGAACATTATGGATGCAATGCTAGGCTGGAATGAGTAGTTCGGAATTGGAATTATGAGGAAGGAATAAGACTAAAAAGCTCTTCGGATCATTCGCCATGAAACAACCGGTAAAAGACGCTTAAATATAGAAGCTATTTTTCTACGCATTTGTAGGAACTCCATGTGTCGAGTGACTCAGCGTCTTCAATAAAACGGACAACGCGACGTTGCAGTATCATATAAAAATTCGATATTCGGGTGGTATGCCTCGCTGGCTTAGTGGCCAAGGCGTCTCGCGTCTGACACGGATTGTCCAAAGATGCGGGTTCGAATCACGTCCGAGGATGTGAATTTTTCTTGGATGTTGTGTTCTCGTTTTGCTATGGGACGTGCCTTTTTACTGCTAACTTACTGCGATCTCTGTTATGCCTAGGAAATACTTGTTTATCGTCACTAGTCTAAAACCTGGTTATAACAGTTATCCTTTTCTTATTTACTGTGATCATTGTAAACATAAATATAGCTATGATTGTACGACAGTTTCTTACCTTTATGGAGCGGTACAATATAAAAACATTTTTTTTACTAAGTTCGTCTATAAAGAATTACAGTAACGCATTAACATTGAAGAATTACACTTCAAATTAACGTGTTGTGTCCATTTTTAAAATGAAGACCATCTCTTTAGTAGTCTTTAGCATTTAAACCTGTCTTACGTGTGAGTGGAGTAGCCCTTATACACGCGCTTATAGCTTGCAACTAATGTAAAATAACATTAAGATTATGCATGTACAAATTACTACTACCCTTACCTATTGATGGTAGTGCCACGCAGTAGCCCAATGGGTTACAGCCGAATGGGCTGGCACAGCCACGGAATTACCATACAAATAACACCGACGTGCGCAGGATATGTAGATATGTAGCAGGACCGGTATCCTGCTATTGCGTTTCGGTCGGTCTGTAGGAGATTCCAGAGGCCCGATCCCCCCGCCCTTCCTTCTATGCTTTCCCCTCCACCCTCACCCCTTTTATTTCTTCCTAAAAGGTCGACAAAGCATCCGCGAGACCTCTGGTATTGCGAATGTTCGTGGGCGACGGTATCACTTGAACCGCCCGCTCGTTTTCCAACCTATCCCATAAAAAACCTGCACTACTGGTACTATTACTATATAAATTACTACTACAAATTTTACAGAAGTAATAAACAGATTACAATGCTCATCCAATAGGTTTGATACAAAACTGACTGCATTAAATTAAATTGCGTAAAACGCATTATTTGAGTAAGGTATTCATAAATTTAAGCCAAGCTAGCCCTCATGCATCACCGGTAGTCCCGACTTACTAGGTAGATTTTTTATTATTTTTTATTTAAATTATAACTTATATTATTATTATTATTTTATATTACACTGTAGTATTACTTTTTAAAGCACTAACGCTTGCTTTAGCGATCTCAAACATCGAAATTTAAAGAGAGAAAAATCCGTCTTCTGACTATCCGTGTGAGACGCCATTGACCAACTAGGCCACCGAGGTTCTAGTCCGAGCATCGAATTTTAACTCTCTATTTGACTAACTGTCTTGCGGGGACGGAGCAACATCTATTGGACAGTTTAATAGTACCATCCAACCGAAAGAAGCATTATTTAGAAATACTTCAACTTTCGTATTGACATCGCAGCCCTTGTAATTTTTATAGTATTACTTTTTAAAGCACTAACGCCTGCTGTAGCGATCTCAAACATTGAAATTTATTACACTAGCTGCTTTCCGCGGTTTCACCAGCGCGGTGATGGAAGATGATGATAACTCTTATATAGCCTATGTTACTTAGGGTGAATGTAGCTTTCCAATGGTGAAAGAATTTTTGAAATCGGTCCAGTACTTTTTGAGCCAATTCGTTACATACTTATAAATCTTTCCTCTTTATAATGTTTTATAGTATATATATCTACAGGTTTGACTAGTTGACCTGTCTGCCAGCGGCTTCACTCGCTTTAAAACACTTACAGCTTGTAAGAGTGCCAAAATTTCAAGTTTGCCCAGCGGTTTAGGCTTTGCATTGAAAATAACCTTTGTTAGAGAGCAATCAATCTATTATCATTATACAAATACAAAATACTTTTATTGACATATAAAATTTTACACAAATTTAATGAATCCATAGGCTCCCGAACTAGAGTTACTGTGTTTCAGGAGCCAATGGCTTCTCTCATGAATGACTTATCTCTAAATATGTCATAATTAGATACAATATGTTTATTTTTGGTTACAAATACAGATTATTTTAAAACAATGTGCGTGTGTTGTGTGTAGTGTGTGTAACATGTATTTATGTAAATAGTTTATTGAGTGTGTGTATTGGGGTGTATGTAGTGTATGAATGTGAAGGGGGGATTACTTTACTATAACAGCAATAAATCAAAATAATAAAATGTACAATGGTTAAAAATAAACACTTGATAACATTTCTTCAACATCGTCATTACCTATTACTAGCTGGTTATACCCGCGTGGTGATAGATAATGATCATAAATTAATGTGTCAATCCTCAGCGCCTCATCTACTTTCATAAGTAATTTCATCAAAATTGGCCCAGCCGCTTGAGCATGACGTAACAATCATAGAAAAACACTAATAAACTTTCGCTTTTACAATATTAGTGTGATATTATTGTTAAAATATATTGGTACGTAGGAATTTTGTTTCTTATTGTTATTAAAAAATTTTATGGTCGTAAATTTGCTCCAAGTGGTACAAAAAGCGGTATTTACGTGTTGTGTACACATTTTAATATATTATGAACACACTTGCTCGTCAAGTGGTAATTTTAGGACCCTTTTTAAGGTCATACTTCAGTTTGTAACATACCACCATTTAGACTTGAGGTAAAGCGTATCCATCACTCCAAATCCATATAAAAAAAAACAAGCAGTGTAGTGTATTGTATGTAATTATATGTATACTTATCAGTGTAATAATCTGGTGAACATAAATAATAATAAAACAATAAATAAATAATAAACATCATAAGTAAATACATATTTTTTAATATTATTTATAGTCGTGTTACATATCAAAGTCATTGTTCGGAACATTCGACCATTGCATCACTAGCATTTCTAGCTGACATAGCGTTAACCCAATTGCACGCGGCTCGCGACCATCGCGACCTGCGGCAGTGTTCTATCAGCAGCGAATGCACTCACAGTCCACTAGCAAAATATCTTTTCATAGCATCATTTTAGCCACATTCTATAAAGTTATTATTTAATGTGTGTAGTAATTGAGTGCCAATAAATATCATAGCAGCAATCTATTTTTATCCTTCATGTCCACGAACACATGCAAGTACCTGCGCCTCCCGTACAGTCATCTTTCTCGCAAGAACTTTTCTTATTAATCGTAGATACCTATGTTATTATTCCTTTCATTAAAACAGCGTATTATTATTTATATATTAACCATGTATATAATATGGTAAATTGGTTAGTTTGTATGTAGTATGATGTGTATATAAAAGAAAATATATTTTGATCCATTTTCATAGTTAACGCATTTCGGTACAATGAGTATCTATACATTATTTATTTTTTATTTTATTTTCTACTTAATTTACCATGTGCACCGCCATCCCTTTTTCTGCCATTATTCCTCTCCATTCAAGGGCTGCCTGGAAAAGATCACTTTCAGCGACAAGTCCGCCTGTTGTTACACTATCCTTAGGTAAGGTAAATTGTTCAATAAAGAGTATATCCACCTTATAATAATCCAAAATCGATTCTAAATTTTGTTTATGCAATTTTATAATTTTTTGATATAGCAAGTGTGTTTAATATCATACGAGTATAAAACCCGTAAGCGTTGGTCGTTACACTCCTGACTCCACTACGGCGTCACCTTCGTCTCATACTACAATCCAGCCCCTAGCGTAGTGACCAATTAGCTAGCTCACATATACATATCATGATGTAAAAGTATAATCGCTCTTTATGAAGTTATAAATCTATCTAATTGAGCTAGTCCTACATACATGTTCTAAAAAATCCAATTTTGATCATCATGTTATTTAATTACTAACACTGCAGCAGGATATCAGCAATAATCTAGCAGTAGTACAACAATAATCAAGCGTTAAGTTTAAAACTCGTTCAGCCATTTTGCTCTATAATTTATTTGTAGATGCCCTGACCGCGAGGTAATGACTACGCTCCGCCTTTGCGTTTCCGTTAATCTAAGTTCAATATACCTATCAATTACAATTAAAATGTCGGAGATACAAATTAAATATATATTTGGAACATAAAATGCTATACGATTGATTTAGTATGTATCACGGTGTATATTGTTTACAGCAAGCGACTGAGACTCTGAATTATCGAGAAAGTTGAGTAGCAATAGAACTCTTTGTGAATGAGTCCAGGGACGTTCTGCCATCATACTTATTTCTACCATAAAGCAGTAATGTAGGCTGTTTACTGCTATATGGTAGATTATGAGTGGAGTTTGAAGGTATGGGTACCGGTGAAATTACAGGTACATAAGACTTAAATTCAAATTCAAATTCAAATACTTTATTTTCCAGAATACAAGCATTAAATATAACATTTTTAGTTGTTGTACAAATGTGCTGAGTCTGTATTCAGCCTGCAAGCAGACGTGCAAATTATTGGAAGTCGCACTAATTATAACTACAAATTAAAAATTATCTTAATTAAAATGTGTGCCCTGAAAATCGAAATATTCTTTAACACTATAAAAGAAATTATCTAACAGCTACTTAGTTAGCCTCTTTCTAAAGATTTGTCCATCTAACTGTTTCAAATCATCTGGTAACTTATTATATACTTTTATACACATATTATACACATTTCTTTTATAAATGTCCTTATAGCACCGAGGTTGATATAATAAGTTTTTGTACTGCTTACGTTTTTGTCTTGGATAAACTTCACTTCGTGCCTTAAAATATGAAGGATAACGTTTTACAAAAATGCATACTTCTCTTATGTACAAGCATGGCAGCGGTAAGATATCAACAAGTAAATGTCTCAG